>QRDG01001296.1:123787-585679 GCA_012064385.1 Puccinellia tenuiflora
CATCTAGTATAAATACTTTCTCTTGGACATACAAGCAATCACTTGTCCAAAGTAACGACACAAATCGGAGAGCATGCAAAAGCAGAAATTAACATATAAAAATCATGCACAATCTGAACATAACTTCACAATCCATCAGATCCTAGCAAACACATCATATAGCATTACAATAGTCGATCTTGATCATGTTAGGCAGCTCACAAGATTATAAATAATGAGGCACAAGGGAGAGAGAGAATCATCTAGCTACTGCCATGGACGCGTAGTCCAAGGTGGAACTACTCACGCATCATCCCGAGGGATGGCATGGCCATGAAGAGCCATTCGGGATTGATCTCCCCTCCGGCAGGGTGCCAGGAATTGCTTCAGCATCTCCCAGGATTAGGTTTTGAGGTGGCGGCGGCTTCGGGTCGAGTTCGTGCAAAATAATCATCGCCCCGACAAAATTAGGGTCAATGTGATTTTATAGGCGTCGGAGGGGGCCGAGGGGGTGCCCCAGGCGCAAGGGCAGGTCCCACCCGCGGGTGGACCCAGGGCCGTGGCCAATGGCCGCCCCTGCCCTGTGGGTGGCCCCTTAGTCTACCCTCTAAATCCATCTTCGTCTTGGCGTAAAAATAATTCCCGTAAATTTTCGTCTAATTCCGAGTATATTTTCTTAAGTGGATTTTATGAAATAATTCCCGTAAAAAACGGGTAACTGGCACTGGGCATCTTGTAAATAGGTTATTTCAATAAAATGCCTCAAAATGATATAATAATGCAAAAAAAATGTGGCAATGATATAAACAAGCATGGATCAATCAAAAATTATAGATACGTTTGACACGTATCAGCATCCCCAAGGTTAACTCCTACTCATCCTCGAGTAGGTAAGTGATAAAAAGAATAATTTTTATTAGGCATGCACCAACATAATCTTGATCAAGATAGTAGTGTAAAACACATGATGTAAAACAAAGTGATCCAAAACAATTGTTTATAGTTGATATTTAAGCAAACAATGAATAAAAAATACTAGCTATCAATGCTAGAAACCTTTCATGTATAAGTGCGTTGGAGACATAGAACCATACATAAGGTTTAGAAAGAAGAATTGCAATTTATGTCTCCGATGTAAAGAATCAATCATTCTACAAAGCATCAAGTAGTTATTCATAAAATATTCAAGATCCAGTCAAGTGATCTAATTCACTTCCTTCCCGCATCAATTGTTTCGAAGTCTACTCAACTAGTGCAAGCAAGAAGTGGTTTTTGGCACCATGAGGTTATGTCAAAGATAATAATATGGGGGTTTGGAAGATCAAAAAGAAAGGCTCAAACAGCGGAGAAGGTAACCACATGATAAGAGAAAGTCTCGTAGTTGATACTGTAAGAGGAGTAGTGATTGTTGTGCAACGGATGCACATAAAGCTATAAGTGTATAAAAGCTCTCCAATGGAATTAGTGGGGGTGCATCCAACTCGCTTGCTAATGAAGACCTAGAGCTCACTTGAGGAGGCTCATCCTTGAAATATACAAGCCAAGTTCTATAATGAAAGGATCCCCACATAGTTATGTAATTAAGAATATGAAAACTCTCTAAAACTGAATTATAGGTGCTAACACAACACAAGTGTTGTATAAAGGATAGTAGTGTTGCTCCCTCTCTCCTTTTCTATTTTTTCTTTTTGGTGGCCTCCATGGCTCTTTTAAACTTTCTCTCATTTGGCCTCTTTTGGGCTCTTTTTTCTCTCTATTTTTTTATTTTTATCGTCATCGGTAGAAGCAACACTCTATATTACAAATGAAATCATCACACTTTTTGTACTCATAACTCGTAAAGACTAAAACATGATGTATGAAAGAAAGCATGCATGACCGAGCGTAGTGTGAAAAAAATGTAAAACATGTGGCAAGCCACGCATCACACTAACTCAAATGATCATACAAAAATATATGACAATGAAAAATGAAACCAAGTAATGTAATGTAATAATCGATGTTGCATGGCAATGTATCTTGGAACGGCTATGAAAATGCCGTGATAGGTAGGTATGGTGGCTGTTTTGAGAAAGATAATTAGCTTATGTGTAGGAGAACAAGAGGAAGTTCTCCCACGGAGTTGGATGTACTGGCGAATTATGCACCAGGTCTCAATGTGAGAGAGGGCAATGCACACCACCGAAGAGGCTAGCAAAATATGGAGGTGGAAGTGCCAAAAACCAAAACTCAACAATGCATTCGTATATTGCAAACAACTAGCAGTTTCAACGTTCCACATGTGATCAAAACACTTCAAGAGGGATCGTGGCGGCGACACAAGGTCTCGTTGGCTTCCCCAACCTTAGCAATAACTAAACACTAGGAACTACTTTTCAACTAAGAAAAATATATGATACAAAATCATTATTGACTTAGGTTGTTTAGTTCAGAAAAGTATGGCTCCACACTCTACTAACACGTCTCCACTATTCAGTTTTAACAAGAATAACCAACACATTTTAATCATTAGTTTAACTAATGCCTCAGAACAATTGAAAAGCATAAAATTATCTACATAGTGATCTACAAGACTATGCAGGATTTTCTATTTCACCACTACCACACATATGGCATTTTATCGTTCTAACACATCAACCAAGCAACCAAAACAACTCTCTCTAATAAATATAGATAAAGCACAAGAGAGTACTAGCAGCTCTAAACAAGATAAAAGCTAAAAGCGAGAGCTTATTAGCAAACAAATAGTAGCTAAGAATACTCAATAAGTAAACATGCAAAACAGGAGTATTCTAACGAAAAAGCGAAGCGCGTCTCTCTCCCACACAAAAAATCTAGGATCCAACAAGCAAAGGTCCATTCATACAAAACTTCTCATAAACTGATTAGAGGGTTAGTGCTTCATAAAGTAAAATCTACTTGAGTTCCACAAAGAAATAATGCAAAAACTTGATTTGTCATTAGGTACTGTTACTAAGCTTCAATTATGGCACTTTCCTCCCAAAAAGTAACACAAGTAATGCTAGTAAAGAGGCAATTGAAAATAAAGGCATAATCTGTCAAAACAGAACAGTCTGTAAATATCGAATTTTTAGAGGCACTTACGTGGCTCAAATCAGAAAACTCAAAACTAATAAAAGTTAGATAAAAGTTTCAGAATTTCTATCAAATATTTTCAGAAAAATATAATCTTCTGGGATTGTTCGAGATTTTCTACAACAGGCGGACATAATCTGTTTCTGAACAGCAAATTAACACCTCGCACTTTCAGTGCATTAGAGGCTACTTCTTTGTGAAAAAACCGAAAGAAAATGATACAATGAAGTTGATACATAGGAAACAACTTCACGACCCAAGAAAATAAAAAGCAAACTGAAATAAAAATGGGTTGCCTCCCATAAGCGATTTTCTTTAACGCCTTTTAGTTATGCGCAATGCCAAATATCAAGTGTTTTCAAAATCAATCTCAACGTTACCTTCAATGAGCACTTCTCTCTTCTTGAGCGAGAAAAAGAACTTCCGACTAATAGGGGAGTTTAAAAATATGAAACCATACTTAACATTAATAATTTCCCCTATAGAGCAAAGAAAAAGATCTTTCAAAAACAATATTTCCTTAAGCTGTTGACTCCAAAACTGCGAAGTCCACAAGAGTGGTTTTATCCTGAAAAGTGACTTGAACTTAATTAACCCTTTTGTAGATCTTTGAGGAAGTACCATCAGAATGAGAGTGATAAAAGAGGTAGTCAAATAAATTTCCAAAGTTTAAAGCATCAAAAATCATTCTTGGCATAGTAGACATCGTGGAACCAATATCACAATAAGCTAGAAAGTTTTGATTTTCTATCTCAATTTTAATAAAGGGTTCCCAATCCCCCTCTATTTCAAGCATTTGATCACCTTTAAAAATATCAATCACTTCTTTTAAGTTTAGGTTGCACAAAGCTTTTTCTACTTTCTCCAGCCTAGCAGCTATTTCATGAATCTTATAATTATCATGCTTGAGGAAATCACCCAAACCATTTATAACATTAAAATCTTTTGTTTCCTCACACCTAAGAAATTATCCTCCTACCATAACATTCAAAGCAGTTTTGCATGATTCAAAGATACCAAAGTAAAAACATCAAAGCAAAACACTCATAGCAAGCATAGGTTGTATCTTTTTGCGAACTTCTAAAATTCTTTTCCAAGCATCATTCAAATTTTCTCCACCCCTTTGTTGGAAGGTGAGAACCTCGGACTCGGGCGACATAAAAAAAGGAGTAGAGCTAGACATACTAACGAAACAAGATAACAAAACAAAATAAAGGCTACACTAATTTTTTTGGGTTTCAATTTTTTAAAGCAAGTAAACAAGCAAAACAAGAAATGAACTAAGAAAGACAAAAGCGAAGTAAAAATATTGAGAGTGTGAGACTCCCCTAGCTGCAGCTCCAAAGTCCCTGGCAACGGCGCTAGAAAACTGCTTGATTGGTGGTGGATGTATTAATCGAAACGTTGGTGTTCACCCCAAGCGAAGGTGTAGGATGTAGTCAGCAACAATTTTCCCTTAGTTAAGAACTAAGGTTTAATCAAACCAGTAGGACTTCGAAATCAACAACGAGGTATCTGTTGATGATCTTTGGCGCGTAACCGTCAACGCAAGTGGACCTGCACACACTCAAACAATTACTTTGCGCCCAACGGCAGGAAGGTTGTCAAGCTTCCCAGTCAGCTGAAAACAAATCGGTTAAATGCATGGTGAAGTGGAATAAAATATGAAATGGACCAGCGAGCAAATGATGGTGAAAAGCAAGTAAACGGTGTTGTAATCAATAGAAAATATGGACCGGGGGCCATGGGTTCACTAGTGGTGTCTCTCCATAAGATAAAATACCCATATGACGGTAAACAATCTAGGCAATTGACAAGATTGTGACATAAACTTAATCAAGCTATGAAAAAGATTTCATGATAATATTTATGTAGGAATCAAGATAAATAACAAAGACCATTAATCCAACTGCATCTTTGTCTAAAACGTCCACCGCGGGATCGCTATCCAGCCTGTCACCCAACGGTATTAAGTTGCAAGCAACAAACATTTGCATTAAGCATAGAGCATGCTGTAAGCAATATTCATAATCATAAAGACATAAACACCGCAATTTACTCCTAGTAGCAACAACACACTCTCGTCCTTAGACGTTTCTGTCACTCGTGCCCAGGCACAAGAGGGGGCATGAACCTACCATCTAGCATAAATACTCTCGCTTACAGATACAAGCAATCACATGGACAAAGTAACCACACACATAGGAGAGCATGCAAGAGCATAAATTAACATATAAGAATCATGCACAATCTGAACATAATTTCACAATCCATCGGATCCTAGCAAACACATCATATATCATTACAATAGTCGATCTTGATCATGTTAGGTAGCTCACAATATCATAAGCAATGAGGCACAAGGGACAGAGAGAACCATCTAGCTACTGCTATGGGTCCGTAGTACAAGGTGGAACTACTCATGCATCATCCCGACAGAAGGCATGGCAATGAAGAGCCCTCCGGGATCGATCTGATACAAGCAATCACATGGCCAAAGTAACCACACACATAGGAGAGCATGCAAGAGCATAAATTAACATATAAGAATCATGCACAATCTGAACATAACTTCACAATCCATCGGATCCTAGCAAACACATCATATATCATTACAATAGTCGATCTTGATCATGTTAGGTAGCTCACAATATCATAAGCAATGAGGCACAAGGGAGAGAGAGAACCATCTAGCTACTGCTATGGGTCCGTAGTACAAGGTGGAACTACTCATGCATCATACCGACGGAAGGCATGGCAATGAAGAGCCCTCCGGGATCGATCTCCCCTCCGGCAGGTGAAGGGGTCGTTGCATAGAAAACAAAAATTTTCCTACGAAACAAGCGGAAGAAACCACACGATCTAGATCTATTAGAAGAAGGTAGTGAAGTGGAGATCCAATCTCTTACCCTTGAAGATCGAACAAACGCGTTTTGTCGGTGCAGGGGTTGGCTAGTCGATCCCCGCAACTAGATGCATCTAGTCGCGAGGAGATGTATTATCCACGCGATCCAATCCGATGAAGTGCCACAACGGGCAGCACCTCCGCGGTATCCACACGTACGGCTCGATGTAGACTCTGCCTTCTTGATCCCGCAAGCAAGGAGGGAGTGGCTAGATAGATCACGGCACCACGACGGTTGTGATGGCGTTGATGGTGTAGATCTCCATGAGCATGGCTTCGCCTAAGCCATGGCACGAGGAGAAGGACGAGGAGATGGTGCAGTAGCCCTACAGCTAGGGGTGGTGCAACAGGTGGAGAAGATAGCGGCATCCCTACGGGAGGGGTGGCGCCAAGGAGAGGTGGAGGGGTGCGACTAGGGCAGCAAAGGGGGGGGCGGCGGCTAGGGCAACTAGTGCCTCTCCCTTAGCCGCACCTCACCTTATATAGGTGGAGGCTAAGGGGAGGGGTGCGCCGGCCCTAGGGCTTGGGTGGCTTGGCCCCCAAGCTAGGGTTTGGGGCGGCTCCACTTGGGCCCCTTTGCCCTTAGCTGCATGGGCCTAGGAGGTTGGTGCGGCCAGCCCATGAGGCTGCTGCACCACCCCCATGGTCCATGTGGGCCACATAATCCTATGGGCCCCACTTCTAGACTCCTCTATAACCTTCTAGAATATTTTGGTACCCTGCCAGAAAATTCCAGAACCTTTTCGATACCTCCGGAAACCACTTTGCTTATATGAATCTTATTCTCCGTACTCTTCCGATACTCCTCGTGACGTCCGGGATCCTATCCGAGACTCCGAATCAATATTCATTCATACCATCAATTATCTCATCGCTAACCCTAGCTACATCCGAGCGTTAAGTGTGTGACCCTACGGGTTCGAGAACATGTAGACATGATCATATCAATAATCAATAGCGGGACCGGGATGCCCATATTGACTCCTACATATTCAACGAAGTTCCTTATCGATTGAACCACGATGCCGGAGATTCTCAATCTCGTATACGATTCCCTTTGTCTCACCAATATTTAACTTGCCCGAGATTCGATCGTCGATATCTCCATATCTAGTTTCATCTAGTTACCTGGCAAGTTCTCTTTTCTCGTCCATAATATAGGATCTCCGTGATTAACACTTAATCACATGGTTGCAACCTTTCTGATGCTATATTACCGAGAGGGCCCAGAGATATCTTTTCCGTCACAAGGAAGGACAAATCCCACTCTTGATTCATGTCACCCAACAAATACCATCGGAGATACCTGAAAGCCACCTTTATAATCACCCAGTTATGAAGTGACGTTTGATGTCCACAAAGTATTCCTCTGGTAAACGGGAGTGACATAATCTCATGGTCTAAGGAAACTATACTTGGCATACTAAAAGCGTTGGCAATGAAACTGTGTGACACGATCAATTGCAACTCTTTATTATTTGGGTCTTGTCCATCACATCATTACTCCTAATGATATGACTAACGAACCATGGTTAGGAAACTCTAACCATGTCTTGACTAACGAACTAGTCCAGTAGAGTCTTACTAGGGACAACTGGTTGTTTATATTCGACACATGTATTATGTTTCCGGTTAATACAATTATAGCATGGATAATAAACTATTATCATAAACATGAATATGCTAATAAACTATTTTATTATTGGCTCTAGGTCATATTCCCAACAGTCACCCACTTGCACTAGAGTCAATAATCTAGTTTACATTTTCTCGATCCAACACTCATGGTGTCTAACACTCATGGAGTCTCAGTGCTGATCATGTTTGCTTGTGGAAAAGGTTCTGTCCGTGTTCTGTACTATACAGTTCTTTATGTTCTTTGCAAAACATTAACGTCACCTAATTTGACATTATTTTATCATCACATGATAAACCTTCTATCATCGTATGATAAACCTCATCATCATATGATGAATATAATATATTTGGTTAAAGAGTGAGATTTTTCGTTTCCCATTATGCCTACATGACGTATGATCAGTCAAAAGAAACTTTCACATAGCATGTGCGTCTGGAACTCACTTAGTCTTGAAACAAATTTCTCAAACCATAATATTATATCTTTTAATCCTTTAATTAATCATATACTCCTATATGTTGTAGACTCACAAATTGCCAGTGCAACCATGTCACTTCGATATTTTCGATCACGCTTTCGCTGTGCTTCTGCCTTTAAGAGATCTCCAATTTAGTTTGGTTTTACGACTTCAATCAAGTCTACCACTCTCTAAATTCAATTTATCTCAACTCCATGTAAAATGACTCCTCATTTAACATGTTCTTCTAACCAAGAACTTGGGTCACATATCGTCAAATACAAACACATGGTTCTTATATGTTTTAGTCCTATGAACAATTCATAGCGAACACTAACATATCCTCCAACCATCATTTTGTACTGAGTTATCAACTCAATGTTTCACCTATTTCTCACAAGCAGATGAACCTTTCTTATCTTGTTCCATTTTGAACTCCTTCAAAATCTTACTTAGGTTAAACATCCTGACATAATGCTTATCAAACATATCTATCCACCATAGATACATCCATCTCCATGGATATTTGACGTTCAAACTAACTTCATAAGTTACATGTTGGTTCCTGACTTATTTACAACATTTATGAAATCTCCATTTCACACAAAACAAGATGTTGTAAACTCCCACTCAAATATACACCATACACATATTAAATTGTGAAACCACTTTGGCTGCCACTCAGAAATATGTTATCTCTATATTTGACCATGATTTAACTAGCTCCCACTCAAACATATGTCTCCACATATTTTGATCATGGAAAATAGTTTCTGCTCTAACTTAACATATGTCACCACATATCTTAATTAGATCTCACTCGGTTTCTTATGAAATTTCTCGATATTTTGGACACCTCCAAAATCTTAATTAACTTTTAAATCGAGAACTCATATACGAACACTAGTACTTTGCTAGTTTTAAGTTTTATTTATTCTCTTCAAAACCCTTTTGAGGAATAAATATGTGAAACATCAATTTCACAAAATCAAGCAACAATTACTTTGTGATTTAAACTTTAATATAGGATGACTCTTAGTCATTTTCGTATTTAAGGCTTCTATTTCTTCTTTGTAGTTTCGTAGGTATGTCTTGTTTCTCAAACATGACAAGTAAATCGTGAATATTATTTTGTAACCTGACAAAATTTAATATTCTTGAATCCTACTTTTCTTTAGACAAGCTAAACCGAAATTCAATAATCACCATCATTAATTCCTTCATGTGTCAAGTTTTAACCAACATAGCACTTTACATATGTGCCACTTGATATATAAACAAGCAAGGTTTTAGCTTTTCCATTTATTCCATCAATTCTTTTCCGTCACAAGGAAGGACAAATCCCACTCTTGATTCATGTCACCCAACAAATACCATCGGAGATACCTGAAAGCCACCTTTATAATCACCCAGTTACGAAGTGACGTTTGATGTCCACAAAGTATTCCTCTGGTAAACGGGAGTGACATAATCTCATAGTCTAAGGAAACTATACTTGGCATACTAAAAGCGTTAACTACACCACGACACTGCATTCCCTACAGAAGAGTTGGTCGGGAAAATGGCTTTTGCCGACAGAAAGTCGGTCGGAAATGACTATTGCCGACCGACATTGTCTGTCACCGAAAGTCCAGTCGGCAATGACCTTTCTACCGAATCTTGCGACCGACTGTCTAATGTGTATGTGATTTCTTTCCCGACTGACATTTCTTTCCCGACCGACTTTTCTTTCCCGACCGACATTTTATACCAATGGATTTTTAGACGGTGATTTCTTTGCCGACCAACTTTCCTTCGACCTCCAAGAGCTTTCCCGACCAACTATTTGATGCTGGTCGTTGGCCAACCAACAACCAGAGTGTTGTTCTATTGATTTAAGTTTAATTTGGCATTTGCCTTGCCAGCACAATATCAATCAAGACACACATTTGATGACAAGAACTTCAATATAGTATCAATCAAGTCATATGTCAAGCAAGAAAGGTTTATACAAAATGCATGTCCAATGATTTCTAGCATGCTCCATTACAAAAGGTATCCGGTTGACACACAGACCAGATAGCTCTACAAAATGATAGCTCGAAGATACATAACTTGGTCCATTACACAAATACCCTGTGGGAACAAAACGCCAACTACACAGTTCCTCGTCGTCTTGCTTGTCTTTCCTACAAAGGGTAAGCAGGTCTCCATTACATTCATAGACAGTGGAACTATAAAAATTTGAACTCTCTTGTATGGAAGTTCTACACAATGGCAGCATATTATAAATGTACAATTTCTCATGATCTCAGAAAATGACTAGATTCTATACAGTTTGTTATGATCTCTGAAAATTGCATCAGTTTATTATGCAGGTCTGTCATTTAGTCACTATCCACCTTATTACAACTGAAACAAGAGCAGAAACACAAGGTATTGCAACTTGTCTACACCGTTGCAACGTAAACTTTTACTTTGCTCAGCCACACAGTTTAGCCGAACACAGAAACTTGCAAGAGAAGCAAGTAACAGAAAATTTGGTCAATTACAGATGAAGCTTTTAGTGAATCAACCTGAAGAGTAGCTCTAGCTGTTAACCAATACTAGCTCTAGCTATTAATTCGTCCAAGAACTGCACTTCAATATACATGGTTCCGGAAACCAAATGCACACACTAGGATAGCAAATTTAACTTAACAGTACGTTGATAGCAAAATACGCTTGAATTGAACATGGTTGACACAAAAATGCACTTACAGTGACATGAACATGACAGTGAACAACTCCAAAGTATACGTCACGAGTCAGCAGAGGCGGAAGATACTATCACCGAAGAATCCATTAGGAAACTCCAGCGCTAGAAAGAATGTGAACTGGAAGGCGACCTCAGGCGCAAGGGACTACTGTCGACCAGCCTAGAACCCATACGAGCACCACGTGCAAGCTGGCTGCAATCCATGCTTGCAGGCAGCAGCCTCTTCCCCACTGGCTTTTACACTTAAACTCTGAAAATATAAAATTTTATTTGAGCAAAGAAACTTGGTACAATAACTTGTTACAGTAAAAAATGCAACCTAATAAACCTCATGTTACTTCGTCAAGCTAAATAAGGAACACAATGAAGTAAAAGGATCACAGTTTTTTTTATTTGGCACATTATCGAACATTGGCAGAGGTTCTAACAGGGCGTGCTTTTTGTTTTGGCAGAGGAAGAAACTGAGCTTCATATATTAAGAGCAGACCAGTCAATTTTAGATCTTTCACAAACTCAATGATTTTTTATCTTATTGAAGCTATTTTAGGATTTATATTTCTGAACAACAAATTGTTAATATACTGTCCTGAGCATATAATGTAGATGCTATTATGAACTAACCTATGACTAATGATGAAACGAGTGATAAGGCATTTTTCTTTCGCCATCTTCCGTCTTTTCTTCCCTATAGTAAAGTCCACAAAAATAGGTTAGGGAACAAGGTACTGAGGCAAGGAAGCACTGAAAGTTTCTACACAAAGAAAAGGGAAGCATTTAAATAACTTGAAAGAACAAAAAATTGCAAAACCTTGAGGCATGCATGTCGCAAAATGAATTTTGTTGCTTGCGGCTGCTGAATGTAGTGTTAATGTCAATGACCAAGTACTTCATTTCCTTGTAGATTTCGGCAATGGTGTGCAATTGAGAATAGAGTCATGTGTCCCCTTTACCAGGGCTAGCTCCATTTCGAAGTTCGATATTGTTTTGTCCAATGTTCTGATCACGGAAAGGAGTATTTGTAAGCCTCTAATGGACACACTAGTGTGAGGTCAGAATAAGTAGAATGAGAACAGATCTACTAATTCTACACTTACTGTATAACATCTTCAGTTCGTGGGACTTCTCCATCTTTTCGCTCATTAGTCTGCAGTATTTTTTCATGGTCAGACCACAAAACGAAATTCAGTAGTTCGAAATGAGTGGAAGTATGCTTACACTTTTAAGAGCACAATCGCTAGAGACAAGATTCATTTTGTCCACTTCGAGGGCCAGCCTCCTGATGATTTCCACATCCTGCATCAAGGAAAACCTGTAAGCATGTGGTACTCAGGTTGAAATGCAAACACGGGGTTACAGAACTGAACCTAGTTATACTAGCAGCAGCCTAAACATCCATGCGCTAGTCATACTAAATTCTCACTTAATCACAAACTTTCAAACACGAACATTTAGAGATGCTTCATGGAAAGTAGTATAGCTCATACACCTTCTGTATTAAAATTTCATCTACAGTTCAACGCAATCTGTCTTTAATCTCTCACAGCTCCAGCTTAAGAAAAAGGTGGAGGTGAGGCTAAAGATCAGGACCCTTACCTTCGTTGGGGAGGTGGAAGAGGACGGTGGCAGCGGTGCCACGTTTTTCTTTCGCGTGCGCTCTCCTTGGTGGATCCAGCGGAGGTTGGGGTCTCCTTCTCAGCGGCGGTGGCCCCTCATGGAGGCACGGTGGTGGCATCTCAGCGTCTGTGTGCTACTGCGTGTGTTTTACTCCCTCCTCCCTTGGGGCATGGCGAAGTGGAGCAGCGCCCGGCGGAGCGGCCTGGGCCGGCGACCATGGCGGCACGAGGAGCAGCTCCGGCTTTTGTCGCCGTCCTCGTGGCGGCGGAGGTCTCCTGCGGCTTCCCATCGACCTTGGTCGGCGTCGAGCGCTCGGCATAGGGCTCCATTTTCCCAGATCTGGAGGGTTGGGGAGTTTAGGCCATGGAGGAGTGTGGTTGGCGGCGCAAGGGCTAGGATTGGGCAGATGGGGAACGAACAGGTTAAAAGGTCTCCTCTTTATTTTCTTTGCCGCGCACGACCAGAAAAAATTGTCCCGCGCGCGCCATCGATTTGGGCCCCAAAAAAATCGCGCGCTCATCCCGCGCGGCTGGCAGGTCCAAGTCCAACAAACTGTCGGTCGGCATTATTTCCCGACCAACCGTTCGATGGCCATAAGGGTATTGCCGACTCACAGTTTGTCACCAATTATACTGGCATTCCCGACCGACGATCGGACGATGTATGTATGTATTGCTGACCGTCAAGTTTTCCCGACCAACTATTGGTCGGCGTACATGACTATTCCCGACAGACGTTGGTTGGGAATTTTGTGTTGTGGTGTAATGAAACTGTGTGACACGATCAATTGCAACTCTTTATTATTTGAGTCTTGTCCATCATATCATTACTCCTAATGATATGACTCCGTTATCAAGTGAATATAACAAGTCCATGGTTAGGAAACTCTAACCATCTCTTGACTAACGAACTAGTCCGGTAGAGGCTTATTAGGGACAACTGGTTGTTTATATTCCACACATGTATTATGTTTCCGGTTAATAAAATTATAGCATGGATAATAAATTATTATCATAAACATGAATATGCCAATAAACCATTTTATTATTGCCTCTAGGCCATATTCCCAACAGCAGGGTGCTCGGAATTGCTTCGGAATCTCCCCGAATTAGGTTTTGAGGTGGCGGCGGCTACGGGTCGAGTTCGTGGAAAATAATCGTCGCCCCACGAAATTAGGGTTAATGTGATTTTATAGGCGTCGGAGGGGCCGAGGGGGTGCCCCAGGCGCAGGGGCGGGTCCCACCCGCGGTGGACCCAGGGCCGCGGCCACTGGCCGCCCCTGCCCTGTGGGTGGCCCCTCAGGATGCCCTCTGGACTCCGTCTTCGTCTTTGCAAAAAAAAAATCCCGTAAATTTTTGTCCAATTCCGAGGATTTTTTCTTAAGTGGATTTTCTGAAATACAAAACAGCAGAAAACAGAGAATTGGCACTGCGTATCTTGTCAATAGGTTAGTTCAATAAAATGTCTCAAAATGATATAATAATATAATAAAAACATGTGGTAATGATATAAACAAACATGTATCAATGAAAAATTATAGACACGTATCAACGAGCTTATATTTTTCAAGCATAAAGTGGTCATATCCACTGCCGAATAGATAGAAGAGATGATCCAATTTATAAAGAAAACTGGGTCCAAGAATCATACAAGCTATACAATGTCATGTTTATAAGGAAAACGTGACCGAAAAACCGCACAAGCGAGGAGAGTCGCCGCCCACAGGACACAAGCCCACCAAACGCCACAAACAAACACCTCCGACTCCGGGGCCGTTGCTCCAACATACACCACTCAGGCACCAAAGTTGCACACGAGCCGCGACGCCGCACGGAGCCGCCCAACCGACTATCTAGACCTCGAACGTCGCGCCAAATCCGGGCCGTCATCCCAACGTAGCAACCAGATCGACCTTCGTACTGTCAGAAGGCGATCCAGGCAGGTCGACGAACCTTCTGCCCGTGCAGCGTTCATCTAGGTTGCCAGTTTGCCACCCATACCCACGCTAATAATTTATGTTTCCTGTCTCATTTCTTGCTTAATAATTCCAAAATAATAATGGTTTGTTTGTTATTCCGTAGGCCGAATCGTCGGGCATGGATAACGAGAAGATCAATCTCCCAAACGGGTTGTGTATCCATTATAATAGCACAAAGTGCGGCGGATTCTGCGACTGTTGTTTTGATCGTACATCTACTGACCACGATCCGGAGGCGGACGAATTGAGCTCGAGCTCGCTTGCTCTCGGAAAGACCCGCGTGAATGTGTGGCTATGGTTGATTGATGTGTAATAAATGCTGAATTTCAGCTGCATTGGAAATCCGTAATCTATTGAAAGACGGAGGTACAATTCAGATGCATACCGTAGGGATAGAATGTATGCTATTAAATGCAAATGCTTGACAGGTAGTATCTTTTATCCTAAATGACTCTTAGTAAAACTATAAGTGATTAATGACCTCTTAATAAACTTTCAACCAAGTATGGCCCCTTCCTTAAAATGTCACAGTTAATGGCGTCACGAGTGTCTCGGAGCTTTTAAAAATCTAGAGGAAATTGCAGATTCCAGCGGGCTCATGCCATTTCGTTGCGGAAACCACCAGGTTTACAGATTTTTTGCACTCTCCACCAGATTTACGTCTAATCCGTTGCAACCTAGTTTAAACACAGTATTGACAACAAAATTTGACACAAACCACCCATCAACATGAGTATAAGATACATCATACTTTCTTGACATGACAATTTTTTTACATGGATAAAATGACAGCTGAGAAGACGATATTTTTTAAAACGAAACAAAAGATTTGTCATTTTCATTAATTAAGAATAAAAAAGCATTGACTGAATAATTAGGAGGAAATCAACCAAAACGCCGGAACAAACACTCTCGCTCACCGTCGTGAAGTAGGACCGTCGCGTGAGGGCACACACAGCCACGGGCTCTCAGTTTCGATGAACCATGCACGTGATCCGACACACTCGCCAACGCCCGCGCCCTTCCCTGCCGAAAAAAGGATGGCGGTCTGGTACCCCACCGTCACCCAACCGGACAAGCTATCGGGACGAATCCTATGTGTGCCACCGCCGTCACTACACCAGATGGGTCGTCGACAAAGCCGCACCTACAGGTTACGCGACGCAGGGGGTCTTTGGGCCGCCGGGACCTCGCGCTACATAGCCGAGAACATCCGAGCCTCCCTCGACCACATAACATGTCGACGCCGCCGCACAAGAACGTCGGTCCCGCCGCTACCATCCGCCGTCAGGGCTTAACCGAGATGCATCCTCCGGCAGCCACAACGGCCGGGGGGGGGGGGGGGGGGGGGGGGGGGGGAGGGGACCCTTGCGCTTACAGTGGCTGAGATAGAGTAGCCTGATTACAAAACAAATTGTTCGGCTTATCCATGTCAGACGACTGTCAGTTGGCTGTCAACTGTGATAATTAGGGCATTTACACTGGTTTGCAACCGATTAGACGTAAACCTGGTGGAGAGTGCAAAAAATATGTAAACCTGGTGGTTTTCGCAACGAAGTGGCATGAGCCTGGTGGAATCTGCAATTTCCTCAAAAATCTAAGAAAACGTCATCCACTTTGGCGTCTATAAAACTGAAAAACACGAAAAACGGCTAAGTCATTTGGAAAAAGCCAATTGGTATGTCTTTTTTGCAATCTCAGTGGCTCTGAGATTTTCCGCAGACTCTGAAAATCTCAGAATACGCCTTTTTGTATACTTAGAGGGTCTGAGATTGCAAAAAAGCCACATCGATTTGATTTTTCCAAATTCCTTAGCCATTTTTTACGTTTTTCAGTTTTGTAGACGCCAAAGTGGATGACGTTTTCTGAGATTTTCAGTGTGCCAGAGACACTCAAAATGCTATTAAGTGGGGCGTTTTAAAGAAGGGGCCATACTTGGTTGAAAGTTTTTTGAGAGGCCATTAATCGCTTATAGTTTTACTAAGGGTCATCTAGAACAAAAGATACTGACAGGTAATCGCATTAAAATCTAGATGGTGGTTGGCGTAACCAGACCTGTACCATTTAACGATGCCATAGTGCTAAACCTCTTTTTGGCCCATGATGGATGCAAAGTGCCCGGTCAAGTTTGTAAATATTGTTTAGCTTGGCTCGGACATAGATTTCGTGCTTGAGTTAAAAAAAAATAGTTGTGTAATCATTCTCCATTGACAGAAGTGATTATCTGCAAAAAAAATATGGTTTGTTGCTCCGCTGTCAACGAAACGAATTTAGCAGATTCAAACAAAACAAAGTTTACATGGAGAAATTCCTTAAGATGCCAATTAAGCATACTACAAGTAGGAGGATTTGATCGGAGCCTACGATATGTAGCTAATGCTACTCTTAACTGCACAACAAGCAATGACATTAGAATCAAATCTCGTGCACTAGCGGCAGGATATGATGACGAATCGCAAGCAAGTAAAAATTGGACAGAATCGTTGACAAGACCTAAAAAGTAAAAAAGGTACAACTCGATCACTTGGCCCCGAGGCCGCGCCCCATAGGGGTCGACACCGAAACCCTCAATTAACGCTACACGTCGGAGGGGAGAATCTGGAGTCGCCGCTCCGGCATCCATGCCAGCCCCAAAGCCGCGCTCCACACGGATCGACGACCAAGACGCCCTAGCGACCAAAGCCGACACCAAAACGACCTCGACGCAACAAGGCGGAGGTCACCTCGACGCATCGCAGCGGAGGGGAAGCATCTGGAGCCGCCGCTCCGACATCCACACTAGCCCCAAAGCTGCGCCCCACACGAGCCGACGACCAAGACACCCAAGCGACCAAAGTCGGTGCTCCACCACCTCAACGCAGCACGACGAAGGCGAAGCCCAGAGCCGCCGCTCCGGCATCCACGCCGGCCCCAGGGCCGCGCACCCCCAAGCCGAAGATGAAAAATCGTCGCCGCCAAACCACCAGCTCTCCGTAGGTCCCACTGTCCGGTGGAACGTCCAAGGCGAGGCCCCAAGAGGCAAGCGACGCAGGAGCGCCGCCCACGTCCGATCCCGCGAGGGATCGGGGGTTTCCCCCGGAGAACCCGACATGGATAAGCGACACCAACACCTCGACGACGCCGGACGTCGCAGTTGTCGGCCCGGTCGACAACCAGGCAGGGCTTTCACCCGGCGATGGGTCGCAAACCCCGCAAGCCACCCGACGAGGAGCGGCCAGACCACCAACACCGCAAGCCGTAGACCACCGCAGCACCTCACGCCACGGTTGGCGCCATGCCGACATCGACCCAGTCGAGCCGCAACTCCAAGGCCTCTGCCCCGGCTTCCTCTTCCCCATCCACGCCCCTGCCGAAGCCAGGGGCTGATGTCTACTACACGCTTCTATTCTTGTATACTCTGTTGGGCCTCCAAGCGCAGAGGTTTGTGGGACAGCAACAAATTTCCCTTAAGTGAGTAACCCAAGGTTTTTCGAACTCAGGGAGGTGTAGGTTGAATGTATCCCTCTCAAGCAACCCTGCAATTAATATACAAGAAGTCTTTTGTGTCCCCAACATATCTAATATAATTGTCAGTTGTATAGATGCGTTAGTTCGGCGAACAGACGGTAAAATACAAGTGATATGGATGGTAAAAGGTGATTTTGTAATTCTGTAATAAAAATGGCAGCAAGCGAACAAGTGACAAAAGTGGCTTAAAACGGTGATTCAATGCTTGGAAACAAGACCTAGGCTTCATACTTTCACTAGTGGAAAATCTCAATATCATTAATATAATTAAACACATGATATGCAAGGTAGACGTTATTCGGATATCATTTTTTCGTGAACCAAATAGGATGAGAATTATGTAGGGCTACAAAAAAGCACACCTTAAAGTTCGTATTCCACATCTAGGGACAATGCACGCTGTCATTTCCATCATCCAAAGATAGTATTAACAAACAACACAACCTATCTCTTGAATAGTCTCTTTCTAATACATTCACGGCACACGCGGTGTCACTTTCGCACCATGGAGATTATACTCAACACAAGAATCAAGAAACCTCATGATCTATTTCATCCAACGACATTAAAGAACAAACTCATGATGAAGATCCCCTCTAAGCTATTATCCGTAGAGTCACACACGGCACCCGCACTGTCACCGTGGCACCGTGATCACAAGGTAACTCCGGAACTCATACTAAATAACATCACTTGACCAACATCATATCCATTACATAAAGGGAAACATCATGTATTCAACTATACTAACAAAGCTCACGATCACAACGAAGATCACATCATGAGATAGAGAGGGAAAACCACATTGCTACTCACACAAGTCTCAGCCCTGACGAGGGACTACTCCCTCCTCATCGCGGGAAGCAGCGGTGTCGATGGAGATGGCTTTCAGAGGTCGATCCCCGTCCTGGCAGGGTGCCGGACCAGGAACAATCTGACCCCGGAAAATTGTTGGCGATGGCGGCGGAGCTCTGTCACGTATTTGGGAAAATCCTTATGGGGGCGTGAGTTTAAGGTCACGACTTAATTTATAAACGTTGGATGCGGCCAAAGAGATGCTCCAGGACCAGGGGCAGGCTGTGGCCGCGGCCCCCCTCCAGTCCGCGGCTGGGGATCGCCCCTGGGATCTGGGCCTCCCCCGGAGTCGCCCTTCTAGCTCCGGTACTTATTTCATCAATAAATAATCACCATAAATTTTCGTCTAATTCTGAGAATATTTACAGAAGTAACTTTCTGCAAGAAAAATAGAACAAAAACAGGGAACTAGCACTGGGCATCTTGTCAATAGATTAGTTCAACAAAATGGCTCAAAATAATATAATATGATAGAAGAAACATGTGACATTGATATAAAACAAGAATGGAACAATAAAAAATTATTGATACACAACAGCCTTGCCGTCAAAGCTGCGCCAAGCGCTGGTCCACGTGACCCAAAGCAGCCCACATGGGCCCAGCCAGACGAGCGCGCCGCCGTCGCCACGTCCCCCCCCCCCCCCCCCAGCCACGTCCCGCGCGCATCCTAGCCGCAGGAGCACGTCGCGTCGTTGGCGTCCCCGGCCCGCCGACCTCATGGCCAGGCCCAGGCCCGCCCCCACCAGATCCGGGCGCGAGGGCCCCGGATCCTCCGCCTCATGATAGGTCTGAAACATATCTATAATTTTTAATGTTCCATACTTGATTATATATCAATGTCACATGTTTTTATATCATTTTGGCATAATTTATGGAACTAATAACCTATTAACAAGATGCTCAATGCCAATTCCTGTTTTATGTTGTGTTTTTGTTTCAGAAAAGTTGTTTGGGGAAGTTTCTCAGAATCATCTACAAATTTACGTGAATTATTTTCACGAGGAAACAAAGACGGAGCCAGGAGGGGAGCTGCAGGGGGCCCACATCCCCTAGACGCCACCCAGGCGCGGCCCAGCCCTTGGCCGTGCCGGGGTCCCGCCTGGGGACTCCGTCGTCTCCTTGAATCGCCCTTTCGCCTATAAATCGTCTTCGTCCCGAAAATCCTAAGTACCTAATCATATTATCTAGAAAACATCTGAGGCCGCCGTCATCGCCAACCCTAGATCGGGAGGGTTCTGAAGCTCTTCTTGGCACCCTGCCAGAGGGGGAGATCATCAACGGAGGCATCTACACCACCATGGCTGCCTCCGGAGTGATGTGTGAGTAGTCCACCACGGGACTACGGGTCCATGACAGTAGCTAGATGGTTGTCTCTCCTCCTTGTACTCCATTACTTATATCTTGTAAGCTGCCTATCATGATAAAGATCATATTATCTGTATCTGCTATATGATGTGTTTGCATGGATCCGATGAAATGTGGAAATCATTACTCTTGTTCATCTATGTGTTATGTTTTATCTATGATCTTGCATGCTCTCCGATGCTAGTGGATGCTTTGGTCAAGTAATTGTTAGTATTCTTAAGAGAGAATATTTATGCTAGATAGTGGGTTCATGCCTTCTTGAGCAGAGTGTGACTGACAAAAACGCTCATGCCAAGATTGTGATGTTGCTACTAGAGAGAAAACAACGGTGTTATTTCGTCGTGTTATTACATTGCTTACATTATGCACAATGCTTATTGCAATGATCTATTGCTTGCAACTTAATACTTTTGGGAGACATGCTGGATAGCGATCTCAGGGGTGGATTATTAGCCATATATGCAGTTGGATAACGGTCTATGTATTTTGACGTAATGCTCATATTAGATGAAATAGTGAACTATATTGTTTTATGATAGGATTGTTATGCGCCCACAATTTTGTAAATTGCCTTGCTGTAATTTGTTTACCCATCATGCATATCTTCTGGAGAGACACCACTAGTTATCTGTGGACCCCGATCCTATTTTTCCACACTGTTTACAACCGTTTTAATAGCTTTCCGTACTCATTTGCTCGCTGCTCATATTTCATTCTCATCATATCTTACATTTGCACATTTAATTCCTTGTGGTCAACAAGCCGGAGAGATTGATAACCTCTCTGTTTCGTTGGGGCAAAGTAGTTTGTTTGTGATTGTGTGCAGGTCCACGTCAATTATCGTTAACGACGCCATTGACACCTTGCTAAGCCTTCTCCAAGTCCTACTGGATTCGACAACCTTGGTTTTATAATCAAGGGAAAACTGCTGCTACGCTGCATCATACCTTCCTCTTGGGGTTCCCAGTGAACGTGTGATCCACGCCATCAAGCCTCTTTTTTGGCGCCGTTGCCGGGGATTTGAAGAAGACTTCTCGAACTACCAAGATTCCCGTCAACACGCCATCATCTTTTCTGGTGCCGTTGCCAGGGACTTGGAAGCTTCAGCTAGGGGAGTTTCACACATCATTTCACTTTACTTTGTTATTGTCTTGCTTACTTTATTTTTTGTTAGTCTCGTTTTGTTTTTCGTTTGCTTTAAAACTCAAAAAACACAAAAAAATTAAAAATTCCAGCACTAGTCTTTTTATCGTTTTGCTTGATATTATGTCTAGTTCTTTACTTGCTATCAATGGTTACTTTGTTTGAGACTAGATCTTATTTGCAAGGTGGGTTCACGGAGGAACCACAAAATTATTATAAGGAATACCGCTTGTCTGAAAAAGGGAAACACTTATGGGCACAAATAAATAAATTGAATAGTCTTGCTAAAATCTTTTGCTCTACATATGATGAATCGTAGTGCTTTAATGATTCTTTTTGCTGTAGGAGGCATAAACACCTTCCTTTCCAATGTGATTATAATGATAATTAAATATTGGCTTCTTATGCTAAAGGAAACTATGATTTTGATAATCTTGAACAAATTAAAGGATTTGTTATTTTTATGGGTGCCTATGAAATTATTACTATGCCTAAAGATATTGATGATGCTTCTTACAAATCTGAAATTTTTGTTATACTTGGATATTGCCTTGAGTATTACAACGATAATCCTTATATTACTGAATTTCTTGAGAGAACTTATCCTCCAAAAGAAGAGACTAATGCCTTGCAGGAAATCATGGAAGAAGAAATTGCTGAAACTGGAAGCTCAATGGATGAAAAAGAGGAAGAGAGTGATGAATAAAAGGAGGAAGAATGGATTAGCTACCCATGCCTACCTTCTAATGAGAGTAACTCTTTAACTCTTACATTATTTGATTGCCCTCCATGCTTACCAAAGGAGGATGAATGTTATGTTCCTATGGATTCTCTTGAAATATCCCTTTTTGAGGAAATTGAAGCTTGCTACACTTATGACCACGATCCCCCTATTAAACATCACCCAAAACACAACCAAACCAAAAAGAAACAGAACGTAAAAATGGGTTGTCCTACCATTGTTTCTGATTATTTATACCATAAAGTTAATGATGGTCCTATGTTACTTGATGATATTAATTATGCTACTACTGAAAATGGGATTGGAAACATCATGACTTCTGTTTATTTTGATCATACTATTTTGGAGCTTAATAAAAATTATGTGTTTGTAGATCATGAAAAGCATGTTTTATGTGATAGTTATATTGTTGACTTTGTCCATGATGCTACTGGAAATTATTTTGAGAGAGGGAAATATCTTTATAAAAAAGTACATGTCACTAAAACACCTCTCTTTATGTTGAAAGTTTTGTGTTGAGGACCAATTTTGGCTTAGAGGAACATCTACAAAATAATGGACGAAATAGAACCTAACTAATACATGTACGGGTCATGTTCAGTATTTCGGTCAAACTAGAACGAAATAGAGCATAACTAGTATATGTACTAGTCAAATTCGGAATTTCGGTTAGACAAGAACGAAACAGAGCATAACTAGTATTTGTAATAGTCAAGTTCGGAATTTCGGCCAAATTTGGACTAAAAAGAGCATAACTAGTACTTGTACTAGTTAGGTTCGGAATTTCAGTCACAATAGGACGAAATAGAGCCTAACTAGTACAAGTACTAGTCGCGTTCTATGCAATTGAATCTGACTGATTCGGAGCCAATTCAAACTTATTTCGGTATGATCAACATTAGACCCTCAAGATGGACTCAGATGAAAATCTCATAACATTAGAGTTCTTCGTCTTTTCAAGGCGAACAACTTTGTCTTCTACGTGATTTTAATTAGAGGTCGTTTACTGCCTCGAAAACGACCCGCAAGGTGTAGCCAGTTTTTAGACCGAACAATTTTGGAGAGTTCGGGTCAAACCATCCGAATTAGACACAAACTAGGGTTTTGGACATGAGTCTAAGTCCTTTGCTTGCACGGAAAGTCCAGCCGCCTCTTATATAACTAAGGGGTGATGGCCGATTGAATCAACACCAATTGAACAAGGACGCGACTAGGTTTAGAACGTTCTATGATTAAGGTTAACTACAGAACATTAGGACAAAACATCGCTCAAATCCCGCACGATTTGCCTTCCCACCCGCATGTATGCAGCAAACTTGCTCGTAAACAGCAATAAAAAACTGCTGACATCATCCGCATTAAATGCTAAAATTAGAAAGTTTAAAAAGTTTTGTAGCTCAAACTGTATATCCAATTTAGCATCCGTTTTCACCGTTGGACTAGTCGCGACGATATCTTCAAAACTAGATCCCATGTTGATATGTTTCGATAAAAAAAATTGGACCCAAAAGTTACCCGCCCATAACACGTGAGTTACCCAGTATGTACTATATAAATTACCCACCCTATCAACGAATAGTTTTCGGTTTCAAACTAGATCTCACTTTTGGTTGTTCTTTTTTATTTTTTCGAGTTTTGAAGTTACCATCTAGTTTCATAAGTGAGTTACCACTTTCAGATGGTAAATATATTATGGATAAGTAGGTAAACTATACACTAAAACACATATGCAACTCCATAAATATTAGGATGATAACTATGTTGATTTTATGGTGACACCTAAGTAAAACATATGGGTAACTGCATAAGTATTGTACTATTATTTAGAGTATATGGCAACTACATGATTTCGTGATGGATAACTATATCATGAACATATGGGTAACTCTATCAGTAAAGATTGGGTAACTCCATCAGTATTGGGTGGGTAACTATTACCCTAGAAAGTAGGGTATAACTACATAAATTTCGTGGTGATAACTATATGACGAACACATGGGTAACTCTATCAGTACTGGGTGGGTAACTATTACCTAGAGAGTAGGGTAACTTCACCGATTTCATGGTGATAACTATATATGAACACAAGGACAACTCTATCAGTACTGGGTGAGTAATTATTACCTAGGGAGTAGGTAACTATATCGATTTCATGATGATAACTATATGATGAACACATGGGTAACTGAATCAGTACTGGGTGGATAACTATTACCTAGAGAGTAGGGTAACTACATCGATTTCGTGGTGATAACTATATGATGAAGACATGTGTAACTCTATCAGTACTGGGTGGGTAACTATTATCTACAGAGTAGGGTAACTATATCGATTTTATGGTGATAACTATATGATGAACACATGGGTAACTATATCAGTATTGGGTGGGTAACTATTACCTAGAGAGTAGGGTAGTAAGGGTGACTCCATGTACACTGGGTGGGTAACTATTAGCTAGTGAGTAGGGTAATTACAGTGATATCGTGGTGATAACTATGTCATAAACATATGGGTAACTCCATTACTATTAGATGGATAATTATTACTTAGAGAGCATGGTAACTATTGGTAGAATTGTGTGAGCTCCATATGTATACTTGTCAAGTGAGACTTGATGCGGGCAGTGCACTCAACGATGGACGAACGCTAGTGTTGATGTTGAAGTCGGTCGAGGGGCATAGTGAACGGCTTCTATCAAGTGTCGAGGTGGTCCGGTGAGGTTTGTCGATGACCGGGGCTGGCCAGCGTAGGTACGTGCAACTCTGACAAGGTTTCGAGAGGGCAACGCCACACTTCTGAGGGTCGACGAATGGCGCGGCGAGGTGGTTGTAGAGGTCTTGATGTGGTTGGAGGGCTCGGCAATGAACGACGAATCCCGGCGAGAGCAACTGATGAATCCTTACACATCACAAATAATCTTCTCATCTCTGTAGCTAGTCAACTAAATTCTACACACAAAGAACATGTCTCAATCCTCAACGCTGTACAAGATTACACAAGATATCATTATTTCAATTGGACTACAGAGCTACTCCAGCAGGCCATACATTGGATTGCAGACCGATGCATACACATGACCATACTGAAAACTGCATTGTTTCATAAGAACTAGCATTTTCTCTAAATCATGCAACCATTTAACATCATTATCAACAAGGGCTGGAGTGTGTATCAAGCTAATGAACATCGAGTAGTACGACTAAACTGGCTTAATCATATAATAGTACCGAGCTATGGAAAAGATTTACAGGAATATGAGCTAGCTGAGCTGGCCGATGCTGCTTCTCAGGGTGCACTGCAGATTGACGCTCCCCATGACACAAAGCTACAGAAGGTGGAGGTAGAACGGCGAGCGAAGTGGTTGGCCGAAGGTACAGCCTTACAGGCGGCAACCACGATCTTCGGTCGAAGGCGGACGGTCAGACGGATCTCGGGACGAAGGCGCACCCGTGGGGACTCAGGGCGGGCCGGTGGCGGCGGACGGCGCAACAGTCGACCGACCCCTAGGCGCGGTGCGGTCCTCATGTGGGAGGAGCTGGCAGCGATGCCGACGAACTGCTGCACCATGGCCGGAAGCTCACTTCAACGCGGCCACGAGCGCGATTTTCCTTCAACTGCCACCACCAGCTCGATGCGGCGAGCGTGGCGGCAACGGACGACCGACGAGCAAGGATCAAAGGAAGGTCATGCGGGTTGGGCAGGGGATCGCCGGATCGGCAGTCGGGAATGGGATCGATGGAGTCAACGGGAGTGGAGATTGAAGAGGAAACCAAGGAAGAAGAAGATGCGACCCGTACTTGATCGAACGGCGCGCGATGTCGTGGTATTGTCGATTCTATCCGAGGCATCGAGCTAGGTAGAGAGAGGGGTTTTCGAGATGCGGGGTATTCCGGTGACATAAAGACGAGTTTACCCAGATTCGGATCTCGCAATGGTGGCGAAACCCTACGTGCTGCTATAATTCACTATAAGGCTAAATCGCCGAGTTATAGTGAATCGAGGTTGAGATCGTACGTGCCCTAAGGCGTCCCAGGGGCCGGCTTATAAAGGCGTCCAGACCCTGGGCTTACAGAAGGAAACCTAACCGACTAAGAACAGAGTCCTACTCTAATCCGGCTTGGGCCCCGCCTTGTGGGCTAAGTCTACCACCACTTTGGGCCACCCTGGTCTGCTGGCTTTTAGTCTTCTCTGTAAGGACACTTGTTCGGCATAACCCCAACAGTAGCCCCCGGAAAGCTTCAAGTACTTCAGCGGCTGGATTCAATCTTCCGGCAATATGTTGTCCGGGAAATTCATCATCCGACTTCAGTCTTGGAGCATTCCCAGAAACCTGAAATCATGTCGAACAACTTTGTCGATTTTAACTGTGTCGGCTTTATATGCCGAAAAACACTCGAGCGTGTATCAACACGCGTCCGCCGATTTGACAATTATGTCAGACTCGGCAGTGTGAGTGGAGGAGCATCTTTTGAACGCAGGGGCTAGTTTCCGTTTTTCCCGCGCTGGAACCGAGGCGTCGGAGAGAAGGAACCGTCTCCAACGGCTTGATCCGAGACACGTGGCGAGTAACCCGGCTGCTGACCGTTGCACGCATCTCGGCGCAGCACTATAAATGGCAACCGCATCGTCTCCTCCGCGATCTCCACACCATTCGCTGCCCTAGCTCCCGAAAGCTGCATCCAGATCTCATCTCTCTCTCCCGAGCTCAAACTCCTCCGTTTCTCCCTCAATCTCCATGGCATCGAGTGCTCCGAGCTCTCCAGTGATCGACACAGCCGCGGCCGGTCCGACTCCGCCGATGGGAGGGCCACATCCACGGCCGCCGGCGCCATCACCGAGCCATCCGTCGATACTCCTGCATCCTCACCAACTCCGGTGAGTTCCTCCGCCGCTTCGGGCCATGACACAGTGGCTCTGGCAAAAGCCGCAGCCGAAGGCGCTGCCACGATGGCTTCTGCTGCCACAACTGCCGAAGCCGCCATCGAGGACGCAAGCGTTGGCGAGGAGGAGGAGGAAGAGGAAGCCGTCAGCGGCAAGGACGCATCCAACAACCCGTCTCGCAACTGGGCCTGCTCGGTCATGGACGAAGTCGAATTGAAGGGGATGGAGGCCGACAGAGCCATTGTTCCAACTTCTGAGTCGAATCCGACTTGGCGATCCGCCCGCGGCGACCCCTATCCGACTCCCATCAGAGACGAGCGGGTACTTCTTTCTTCCCATGTAATTAGGGGATTCTCCTTGCCGCCGTCGGCTTTTCTTGTAGAATTGTTAGATCACTACGGCCTCCAGCTCCACAACATAACCCCGAACAGCCTGCTGTACATCTCCGGCTTTGTAGCACTGTTCGAAGGATACTTAGGCATAAAACCCAGGTTAGACTTCTTCGAACGTTGCTTCTTAGTCAAGAGGAAGACCATCAACAAGGAGCTGCTGGTGGCCGGCACAATCAGCTTCAATTGCCGCCGAGACATCGACTGGTACCCTCAAGTGCCAATCATGGATTCGGCAAAGGGATGGGTGTCCACCTTCTTTTACTGCAAGGATGTGGCTTCTCCAAACCGGCTGCAGGGGCTTGCCCCTTTCACAGACGAAGCCGGCACGCCACTGCCTTCTTGGAAGAAGAAGCCGTCCAGCGGAATGCCGACAGAACACGCCGCCATTCAAGCTCGGATTGCGCAACTGACGTCCGGCTCTCCTCCCTTGACTGGGGAGGACACCATCATCTGCTGGATGAAGAGACGAATCCAGCCCCTCCAACATCGTGCTCGCCTTCTCTGCGAGTACACGGATAACTCTGATCCCATGCGGATCAATGAGAAAGAACTAGAGCAGAGCCTGTTTGAGGCTTGCTTCAACAAACTCATCAAGTCCCGGCCTGGAGAAGGCCGGCAATATGAAGAATCATTGCCGATGTTTACGGCAGCCAACCCTCCCCCAAAGGTACTTTGACCTAACCAAAGTTCAATTCTTTGAGAGATTCGGGTTTACCTTTTGTCGGACTAACATGTAATATGTCAGATTCCCAGAATCACCGATGTCCGCTCTGCTGGCAAGCCGTCATCCAGCAAGGCGCCCACACGGCCCATCACCTTTTCCTCGGCTACTGCAGAAAGCCGGAAGTGGAAGGGCCAGCTAACCGCTAGCGGCGCTAAGTCGACTGAAGACGACGATGCACTTGCTGGGCTCAATATCCCTAGCAAGAAGTAAGTCGATTGATAACATCTCCTCCTTCCCTTGCAGTAATGCCGGATTTGCTAAATTTCATCTTTTACCTTTGCAGGATAAAGAAGGGCGCTCCGTTGAAAACTAAGACGGTCGCCATAAGGAAGAAAGCCTCTCCTGCCATCCCTCCACCAACTCCTCCGGTTCCAGAGCCAAACCCAACAGAGGAGAACACGCGCATCATGGTGACGGCTCCACCTGTTGGAAGAGCCGGGGTCATTCCCCCCACACAATGGACGGAGATGACGGGGAAAGTGACTGAAACCTCCTCTCCAAGGGCTGAAGCTCCGGCTGACGATGCCCCAATCTTTCCCCCAATCAAAGCCGAGGCCTTCGACGAGGAAGGGCATATCAAGCCGGAATTCATGAGCCGGTTCATGAAGGCACCTCAGTTTCCCCGGAAGAAGGGAACAACCGTCCGACACGATGAGCCGGATCACACCAAAGCCTATGACACCTTTGATGTCATAGAGATCCTTGAAGATCAGCAGAACTACTTTGCTGATAGCTTTGAGGCCGGCATGACGCTTCTCCGCGAGCACTACCAGGTAAAATATCTTACCCAGTAGCCCCCGAGCACTATGCCGGTTAAGTTATTAAGACTAGCCGTCATAGTGATCCGAGTTAATGTGCATGCATACACTTAGCCCCCTAGCCATGAAATGTCGTCATGTAGCCACCTTGTAAATATAGCTTTAGGCTTTTAGCAATTCCTTACGCAGATCCACCGAAAAATTGGCGCTGAAACCCTCAATTCTTTGGGTGTGCGAAATCAGGAGATGCGTCGGCTTAAGACTAAACTGGTGACAAAAGACGCCATCATCGAAGGGTTCCTTAGCTTTGAGTTCCAGGCTTTCTTTTATACTGCTGACATTTTTGTCTTGCAAACGCCATCATCAAAGCCAAGGAGCTTGCCGAAAACGCCGGCATTGTCGACCGGCTCCGCAACGAGAACGTTGAGCTTAATAATCTTAACCAATCAATGGCGGCGGAGCTAGAAACGGTCAAGAAAAACCTTGCCAAAGCCGAACAACTTCTGGAATCAGAGAGGCAGAGCCACAAGGATGCTTTCAATGAAATCCAGGACCGGCTTAACAGGCGCCTTGATGAATCGCTGGCTATCGACAACCAGCTTCTGAGTAAGTTTTAAAATAACTTAAACTCATTGGTTTCTGTCTTAGCCGAATATAATTGAACTTCGCCTTTTGCAGCTCCGGCGGGTTATGGCCATGAGCTAACAGCGGAAAACCGGCTTGACCGGATTCTGGAGGTAGGGGAGCTCATCCCAAAGATTATTTCTTCGAGAAAAGAGCTTGCCGAGAAATTCTTTCCCGGCAACCCCGAGCCCTCGACGAACCTTGCCAGCTTAGAAGCTGAACTGGCCGAAGCGGCTTCATTCTTCGATGAACGGCTTCAATCCAGCGCTCGTGGAGGTGCCAAGACGGCGTTGGGCTTAATGATGGCACATTACCCGGAGGCGGAAGCATGGCGTGTGGTGTTCGGCTTCCCTCTGGAAAAGGAGGATGGCACACCCCTGGACGACCAAGATCGTAAGATGATCCTGCGCTCCGTCTCTGGCTATGCCAGCAAGATTGCCAACATGGTCTCCTTGACCACCATCTTCAAAGAAATGCCGTGCCCGCCAACTCCTGCTCAATCAGATGATGACAACGAGGTGGCGGAGAAATCTTCATGAGCCGACCTTGCTCGTTGAGCCGGCTATCCTGAAAATGTAATGGGCAATATGTAAAGCCGTCCAAACAATGTATATGTCTAGAAATAACTTAGCCTTTTGCTGTATGTTAATCAGCTTTATATTTTGCAAACTTGCAATTTTATGCCTCAGTTCAATCTGGCCTTGACACCTTAGCCTTTAAGCGCCAGCAAACCTATGACGAAGCTAACTTGCTGAGCAACATGGTACGCAATGACCAATCTGTTTAGACTCAGAACAAGTGCCGCCTTTCGGTGCCGAAATGCTTTGAAGCAACCCGGCGCAAAAAACTAGCAGACAAACATTAATTTGGCAAAACGTTGATTTTTCATCACCTTAAGGCGGATTCAACATGAAAAAGTTTACCAACGAGAGCAACACAAGCAATTTCGGGTAAACAGATAATAACAATAAGATCATAGGGAAATAAAGGATGGTACAGATTCTCGAATTCGACATGAGAGAAACCAATTTTTATTACGTGATCACATTGACATGGTTACAATAGAATTTGCTAAGTGTAAAAAGGACGTAGCTGAGCGATATTCCACAGACGTTTCATCTCATCTAAGTCGTCATCTACATGCCTTTTCCTCTTGCGACCTTTCTTCCTGGGATCTTTCTTTGAATCCCTTAAGTCGATGAGGTAATATGACCCGTTTTTCAGAACTTTGCTGATTACAAAAGGTCCTTTCCAAGGCGGGGATAATTTGTGCTGCCGGCTTTGCACAAGCCGAAGCACTAAGTCGCCTTCTCGAAAAGATCGATTCCGCACTCTACGGCTCTGATAGCGACGTAGATCTTGCTGATAGATGGCGGATCTTTGGAGAGCTAACTCTCTTTCTTCTTCGAGGATATCTAAGCCATCTTGACGTGCTTCTTCTGCGTCTTTCTCGACGTAGGCTACGACTCGAGGTGAATCGTGGATCATGTCGGATGGGAGCACCGCTTCTGCACCATAGACGAGGAAGAAAGGGGTGAAGCCGGTTGATCTGTTTGTGGTATTGCGTTGAATTGTTTCAAGAATATCCCATTTAGCTTCAACCTTCTTGCTTGTGAAAGAACCTCCTGCACAGGCATCCAGACGATCCTTATAATGACCTGAAAGCCTTGCATAAAAATTAGTAATAATTATTTCCTTAGGAAGCTCATGGTTAGGACATTTGAGTATTAATGCTTTCAGTCTTCCCCAAGCTTGAGCAATGCTTTCTCTATCATGAGGATAAAAATTGAAAATGTAACACCTATCTAGATGCACTTCATGAAGAGGATAAAACTTAGAGTAAAAGAGAGATTCAAGCTGTTTCCAATTCGAAGGGGGATCATCCAGCATCCTATACCACTTCTTTGCTTTGCCCTTAAGTGAAAATGGAAATAATTTCCTCATGACATCTTCCCTTGATAAACCTGCAACCTTAAACAGCTCACAAAGTTCTGTAAATTTCAACAAGTGATCATGTGGATGGATTGTTCCATCCCCTACATAACATTCATCCATAACCATTTTAATATATTCTGTAGGTATTTCAAAAGGAATACTTTCAGTAGGTGGTTTTAGAATATCACAAGTATCCTTAGAATTATCACATATAGGAGACAAAGTATTATCAACGTAATTTTTTTCTCTAAAGCTAGGGAACTAAAAAGATCATTTTCATATAAACTAGCTTTCCCAAGCTTAGACTTTTCCATAGCATTAGGAATAATGGTGTTCAAAGAATTCATGCTAATAGCATTGCCATCACTATTATGCGAACAAACTCCCATTGGTTTAATTATCTCTTCAAAAGCATCATCATAATTATAAAAGCAAAGTTTATCATCAGCCAAATTTTGAGTGTTACCCTCATCTATAGGTGGTGAAGGTGGATGTTTCCTCTCTTCAGTCTCTAGTTGTTCATCATCTTCTTGCTCTTCATTGTCCTCCTCTTGGGGCTGCATGGGCATCCCCAAGCTTAGGATTTTGTCATCTTCTTCACATACTTCCTCTTCCAAGCTTATGTTTTCATCATCTTCTTCCTGCAAAACATTAGATCTTCCTTGGGCAAATCTCTTCCTTGTGTCAACAACATAGATATTTTCATCAAATTCATCTATGCAGATATTAAGGATAAAGGCAATCATATTTTTAGATTGAGAAGCTATATGGCAGGTTTCATGTTCATCAATGAAGGTGGTTTAATTCATAGGCTGCCACAAAAATAACAAATTGCTCTACTTCTGCCATCCCTAAGTGAGCATAAATCCCTGTATGATAAGTTGCAATAACAGGTTCAACTTTATTGGAAGGGCAGTGGAATTCAAAGTGTCTACAGTATTTAGAGCAACAAGTTTCTTCCTTATGACAATTAAGCAGTTTACTAGCAATTTCATTTAGATACCTCATGATGGTTTTTAATCTTTTCCCTTCAAAAGATTCTCTAAATTCAGTAGCTATCATGGCATTTTTATAATAGTTTTCCATTTTTTAATTTTTTTTGGGTTTTTATAAATGCAAAACTGAAAGTAAAACTAAACTAAATGCAAAACTGAAAGTAAACTAGAGTATATGCAAAACTGAAAATAAATATCTAATGCAAACAAGAATAGAAACTTAAGCGCTACGCTCCCCGGCAACGGCGCCAGAAAAGTACTTGATAATCCCCAAGAGCAAGGAATCACTGTAGCACAATTCAATGGGGAAGTAAGGTATCGATCCGCAGGAGCAAGAAGGAAAAGTTATCTATTGCCTATAACTAAAGTGTCACAAGTTTTAGTTGATTATGCACTAAACAAGTTTATAGAACAAGGTGGTTGATTTAATGGATGGAAGTTTGATGTAACAAAATAGGAGTGTGAAAGTGTCCCAATCCTCTTTAATGCAAGAGGACAAGACAAGGGAACAAGGGTGTGAAAGTGTCCCAATCCTCTTTAATGCAAGAGGACAAGACAAAGGTGTAAACGGTGCTTTGGAATAAGGCCTAGGGATCATACTTTCACTAGTGGGCACTCTCAACAATAATAATATAATTTAATACATAGATATTTCCTCTTCACTATGCTACACCGAACTATCCTATGGTTGGATAACGAACACCAATCCATTATGTAGAGCTATAAAAAGCACACCTTAAGTTCGTAGTCCACATCTATGGACACTTCATGCGGTTACTATTCGCATCCAAGATAGTACTAACAAACACCACAATATCATAGAGACACCCAACACAAATAATAACTCATGATAAGTATTCATGTAATCTTTAGCCTAAGAGACACACACGGTGCACACACTGTCAACTTCACACCATGGGACAAGGGTTGACTCCGACAATCACATCAATAAAACCACTTGAGTAGCATAATTCATAAGATGATGAAGAGTAACATCTATGGATTCAACTAGATTACAAAGCGCATGATCACATAAAGATCACACCATGGGAGAGAGAGATAAACCACATAGCTACCGGCATGAGCCTTCAGCCCCGAGGGAGACTACTCCCCCTTCATCATGGAGATGAGGAGCTTGATGGAGAGGTTGATGAGAGGTGCAGCCCGGAGTGGAGACGATCTTGCTGTAGATGTTGATGATGATCACGCCGGAGGGGGGTGGAGCCCTCCGGAGGTGGATTCCGGACTGGCGTTTCCCCCTCCGATCTTCTCCGGCGGCAGCCCTCTGCCTCTCTGTTTCTGGTTTTGCGATTCTCCGCCGCCTCCCTCTGGAAAATGTCGGGGACCTTTTATATAGGCGTTTTTAGGTCACGAGGATGCTTCTGGGCGAAGGATCGATGCAAACGGGGCCACGAGGGCCAAATTGGATGGGCCCATGTGGCCTGGTACTGATAGCCGCTTGGGACCCCCCTTTTGGTCCTCCGGCCTCCGTTCGTTGTACTTCTTTCGCTCCTAAATCTTCTCCTTCCAAAATAATGACTCCCCTAAATTTATAGCTCATTATGACGTCAGTTAAGGTCCTGAAACAAATAAAAGAAAGAAATAGGGGTTTTCTGCCTGCGCAGGATTAATTCCATATAAAGGGAAATCATTATAAATTACCAAAAATCATTAATAACAGTAATATACCCCTTATATGATGCAAATATGAATGGAATATAACTATTATAGTGCAAAGTTCATGTATGCATTTTAGATGCATCAGCATGTCACTTCAAAAATTATTTTGTTATCATTTACCTACTCAAGGACGAGCAGGATTTAAGCTTGGGGATGCTGATATGTCTCAAACGTATCTATAATTTTTTATGTTCCAAGCTTGATTATATATCAGTGCCACATGTTTTTATAATGTTTTTATATCATTTTGGCATAATTTATGGAACTAACCTATTAACAAGATGTCCAGTGCCAGTTCCTGTTTTCTGCTGTCTTTTTGTTTCAGAAAAGTTGTTCGGGGAAGTTTCTCGAAATCATCTGCAAATTTACGTGAATTATATTCACGAAGAAACAAAGACGGAGCCAGGAGGGGAAGCTACAGGGGGACCACAACCCCCAGACACCACTTAGGCGCGGCCCACACCTTGGCCGCGCGTGGGACCCACCTGGTCGACTCCAGCATCGCCTCGAGCTGCCCTTTCGCCTATAAATCGTCTTCATCCAAAAAACCCTAAGTACCCAATCATATTCTCTAGAAAACATCTGAGGCCGCCGTCGTCGCCAACCCTAGATCGGGAGGGTACTGAATCTCTTTGAAAGTGCATGGTTGCCCCCATGTGTGGTTTTAGTAATTAATGACAATCTCTATGGACTAATGTTAAAAGGGATTGTCATCAATTACCAAAATGGGGGAGATTGAAAGTGCATGGTTGCCCCCATGTGTGGTTTCGGTAATTAATAATAATCTCTATGGACTAATGTTTGTATTGAGCTACTTGTAGGTGTGTCCATTTGCATTGCTTGATCTCCATTTGTTGGAGTCAAGGATACGGGAAGAAGAGTATTTGTTGATCAAGGCTAAGTGCGAGTTGATCAACACTTGAGTCCAAGTGAAGATATGCCGAAGAGTGCTTCTCCCATATTGGTGTATGGGGGAGCAACATGTGAGCCTTCACCAAGCGAAGCGCAATCAAGAAAGGTAGTTCGTCTTGAGAAGATGAAGATTGTCTTCATCGACCTCAAGTGGATTATGCGCAAGGAAAAGGTATGTTCTTGATAGGCTTTCTATTTTACTGGTCTCATGATGTTAGTTGAGAGACCGGGTTATAGGATAGATAGCCGTAGTATCAAGAGGGGCTCTCAACCGAGTATCTTGATCGTATCGTTCGTGGAGAGCTCAAACCTTTGCATCCTTGCAATCATCTTTATTGGTTTTTATTTGGTTCTTATCGTGGTGTGATCTTGGTGCTTGTCGTGCTTGCCATGACAAGGCTAAGTTCACCGAAAACAGTTTTAGTATGAATATTCTATTGCGTTTTTGGTGTTGGAGGTTTTTCTGGTGTGTCCTTTTTAGAGAGGTCAAACTCTCTCCTTGTGACCTCCTCCTCACATGATGTACAATGATGTTTCTCTGCATGATCTTGTAGAGCTTTTCGTTGCGAGTCCAACGAGCCCAAGATCATCGAAAGATATGCCCGCTTTCATTTTTGCACTTCTGCAGTTTTTCGTAGGGGCGGAAGTTCCGACCGGTGCACCGAAAGTTCCAGCCCTGTTTTTCCCAGGTTTTCTGGCTAAGTCTTTTTTCATGTTTCTCTCTGGAGGGGTTCCGGAAATTTGCCCCGGAAGTTTCCCCCGGAAATTTCCGGGGGTCCGGAAATTCCGGTACTTGGTCCGGAAGTTCCGGTCCAAGAAAATTTGGCTAAGTCGTTTTCGCGTTTTCTCTCTGGAGGGGGTCCGGATCTTTGCACCGGAGGTTTGCTCCGGAAATTTCCGGGGCACCTGAAGTTTTGGCCTCCCGTGGCTGCAATGGTCAGATTTTGGGGAGGCTATAAATATCCTCCTTCTTCCCCAAGAGGGGGTTTCGCATTCTTTTTCTCTCTCCTCCATTGTTTGACCTTGAAAAAGATTGGGTTTCTCTAAATCCCTCCAGTGATTCCTGCCCATCTTTAGGGATCAAGAGAGGAGATCTAGATCTACGTTTCCACCGAACAATCTCTCCTCTAAGTGAGGGGAACCTAATGGATCTAGTTCTTGGAGTTCTTTTCTGGTTCTCCTCTTTGTTCTTCTCTCAAATCCCTCCCTAGCATTAGTTCCTTTGGTTGGATTTGGGAGTGAAGGACTTGACCACCTTGTGTGGTCTTGCATTTTGCTTTTGGTGCATAGGTTTGAGTTCCCCACGGTGATACGTGGGATTGAAGCTCGAGAAGCTTGTTACTCTTGGGTGCATTGTGTTCCCAAGAGCGTGTGCCTCTTGGGTGCATTGTGTACCCTAGACGGTTGGTGGTGCTGTGAAGACTTCGAGTTGTGAAGCTTCGGGCAAGGTTTGGGAGCCCCCGATTGAGTTGTGGGTGTGTGCCCCAAGATCATTGTAAAGGCTCCGGATTCCGCCTTGAAGGATTCCGATAGTGGAATGTGAACCTAACCCTTGGGGTGAGGTTCATCGGAGAATAGGGTGAGGTGGCGAGCTCATGCTGCTGTATTAAAATAAGTGGTGTGGTGCCCCAAGCGAAGGCAGAATTGCAGCTAGTAGCAGTTTTCCCTCGTTTAACGAACCGAGGTTTATCGAACCAGTAGGACTTTGAAATCAACAACGTGGTGAATGTTAAACATCTCTGGCGCTTGACCTTCAACAGACGTGGACCTGCACATACTCAACCAAAATACTTTTCCCCCAACGGCGGAAAGGTTGTCAATCTTTCCGATCTCGTAGAAAAAAAAAGCGGTTAATTATATGATGAAATAGATGAAATATGAAAAGTGACCATAGGAGTAATGATGATTAAAAGCAATAAATGAGGTTGTAAACAATGTAAAAAGATGGACCGGGGGCCATGGGTTCACTAGTGGAGTCTCTCAAGTAAATAAAATATGTATGTCATGGGTGAACGAATTACAGCTAGGTAATTGACAAGATCATGACACAAACCCAATTTAGCTATGACAAAAAGGACATGATAATATTTATGGAGGCATCACAACAAGGAACAAAGACCGTTGAGTCCAACTACGTCTTTGTCTAAAAAGTCCACCGTGGGATCGCTATCCATCCTGTCACCCAACGGTATTAAGTTGCAAGCAACAGACAATTGCATTAAGTAAAGTGCATGAAGTAAGCAATACTAATATCAAAAGAGACATTAACACCACTGTTTTACCCTTAGTAGCAATAGCACAGCCTCGCCCTTAGACGTTTCTGTCACTCGTGCCCAGGAACAAAAGGGGGCATGAACCCACTATCTAGCATAAATACCCTCTCTTGGAGATACACACAATCACTTGGCCAAAGTAACTACGCACATCGGAGAGCATGCAAGAACATAAATTACTCATATAAGAATCATGCACAATCTGAACATAACTTCATAATCCATCGGATCCCAGCAAACACATCACATAGCATTACAATAATCGATCTTGATCATGTTAGGCAACTCACAAGATCATAAGACATGAAGCACAAGAGAGATAGACTACCAACTAGCTACTTCCATGGACCCGTAGTCCATGGTGAGACTACTCACAAATCATCCCGGAGGAAGGCATGACGATGAAGAGCCCTCCGGGATCGATCTCCCCTCCGGCAGAGTGCTGGGATCAGCTTCAGATTGGACCCCGAACTAGGGTTTTTGGTGACGGCGCGTCGGGGTCGAGTTTCTGGAAAATAATGGCCACCTCGACGTTTTTAGGGTAAAAGGCAATTTATAGGCGTCGGAGGGCGTCGAGGCGAGGTCCCAGGGGCAGGGGCGGGCCCCACCCGTGGGTCCACCTTGACCCGCGGCAGGGGGGCACACCTACCCTGCGGGCCTCCCCTCCAGCTCTCCTTTGGTCTGGTACTTCTTCGTGGCAAATAAAAATTCCCCGTAAATTTTCAGCGCGATCCGAGAATATTTCCAGAAGTAAATTTCTAAAACAAAAAGACAGCAAAACAGGGAACTGGCACTGGGCATCTTGTCAATAGGTTAGTCCGACAAAATGCATAAAAATGATATAATTGACAGTAAAAACATGTGACAATATCACAAAACTAGCATGGAACACTCAAAAATTATAGATACGTTTGAGACGTATCAGCTCACACCCCTCCAACGAGACGTACTCCCTTAACAAGGAAGAACTCGGGAATACATCTTCGTCTCCACGTGCCTCAGTTATTTCTATACCCGAGCTCTTTACTTATGCAATTTACATTGTGATAGCCTTCGTGCTTGAAGTTTTATATCTTGCTATCGCCTTCTTGCTTGCCTTGCTTAGCATAAGTTATTGGTGCACATAGGTGAGTCTAGTTTATTTAGGTTGTTGGCTTGTTAATTTAAACACCTAGTTTTATTCCGCAATTATCAAGCCTTAAACTGGAAAAGTGTTAATCGCCTATTCACCTCCCCCCTCTAGGCGACATCGTTTGTTCTTTCAATTGGTATCAGAGCCTCGGTCGATGGCACAAATTTTAATGTTTGGAAAACTTATATGCTTAGTCAATTACGGGTCTTGGACCCCAATATTGAGCGTATCTTAGATATAGGTTTTTCTCCTCCAAAGGATTACGAAAGTATGACTTTAGAGGATGAGAAAAACTTATATCTAGATGCTCTAGCTTCTAATGAGTTTTGCAAATTTTTGAGTGTTGTAGTTTTTCAGTCAATCATGCCTCTTCGGAACGCTCATGAATTGTGGACAAAGCTTCAAGATAAATACGACAAGTCCATCACTATTGAGGATGATTGCTCTCCCTCCACCTCCGGCCGTGATGAGTTCTCATATTCGTCTACTTCACCAAAATGTGGTAAGCCACAAACTAATGTGATGGTGAGTAGTGATGGGTTTTGCAGTTTGGATAGTGAGCTCATTATTGATGATTCTTCATCGCTATCTCATTGCAATGCCTCATCTTTGGACTTTATCACATATAGCACTATAAATGATTTACATGCTAGTGTTGATAGTCCTTGCATATCATCCAAAAATTGTTGGGAATATGCCCGCGAGGCAATAATAAAATGGTTTTATTAGCATATTCATGTTTATGATAATAGTTTATTCTCCATGCTATAATTGTATTAATCGGAAACATAATACATGTGTGGAATATAAACAACCAGATGTCCCTAGTGAGCCTCTACCAGACTAGTTCATTAGTCAAGAGATGGTTAGAGTTTCCTAACCATGGACTTGTTATAGTCACTTGATAACGGAGTCATATCATTAGGAGTAATGATGTGGCAGACAAGACCCAATAATAAAGAGTTGCAATTGATCGTGTCACACAGTTTCATTGCCAACACTTTTAGTATGCCAAGTATAGTTTCCTTAGACCATGAGATTATGTCACTCCCGTTTACCGGAGAAATACTTTGTGGACATCGAATGTCACTTCGTAACTGGGTGATTATAAAGGTGGCTTTCAGGTATCTCCGATGGTATTTGTTGGGTGACATGAATCAAGATTGGGATTTGTCCTTCCTTGTGACGGAAAAGATATCTCTGGGCCCTCTCGGTAATATAGCATCAGAAAGGTTGCAACCATGTGATTAAGTGTTAATCACGGAGATCCTATATTATGGACGAGTAAAGAGAATTTGCCAGGTAATGAGATGAAACTAGATATGGAGATATCGACGATCAAATCTCGGGCAAATTAAATATCGGTGAGACAAAGGGAATCGTATATGAGATTAAGAATCTCCGACATCGTGGTTCAATCGATAAGGAACTTCGTTGAATATGTAGGAGTCAATATGGGCATCCCGGTCCCGCTATTGATTATTGATTTGATCATGTCTGCATGTTCTCGAACCCGTAGGGTCACACACTTAACGCTCCGATGTAGCTAGGGTTTGCGATGAGATAATTGATGATATGAACGAATGGTGATTCGGAGTCTTGGATGAGATCCTAGACATCATGAGGAGCTCCGGAAGAGTCCAGAGATAAAGTTTCATATAAGGAAAGTGGTTTCCAGGGTTCCGGAAAAGTTCGGGAATTTTTTGGCAGGGTACCAGAATAATTCTAGAAGGTTCCGGAGGCCCCACCTTTGGGGGCCTCGAACCTAGGAGGCCCACATGGCTTAAGGGGAGGTGCAGCAGCCCACTTGGGCTGGCCGCACCCTCTCCCTAAAGGCCCATGCGGCTGGCCCATGTGGGAGGCACCCAAAACCCTAGGGGGGCGACTTGGGGAACAAGTTCCCTCAAGCCGCCGGCCCTAGGACTTGGAGGAGGGGCCAAGGCAGCCCCCCATGCCTATATAAAGGGGAGCGGAGGGCTGGGGCGTGGCACCCCATACCCTAGCCGCACCACCCCTCTCCTCCCTTCTCTCTCTCTCGTACACGGCTTGGCGAAGCCCTATCCGCGGGAAAACCTCCACCCTAGCTCTAGCAGCGCGCCACCTCTCCCCAGAGGGCTGCCGCCTCCTAGATCTACACCTCTAGCCGCATCACCCCTAGCGTAGGGCTGCTGCGCCATCTCATCATCATCCTCCTCGTGCCATAGCTTAGGCGAAGCCATGCTCGTGGAGATCTACATCATCAACGCCACCACAACCGTCGTGGTGCCGAGATCCATCTAGCCATCTCCACCTTGCTTGCGGGATCAAGAAGGCGGAGATCTACATCGAGCTGTACGTGTGGATACCGCGGAGGCGCTGCTCGTGCGGTGCTCCATCGGATTGGATCGCGTGGATAATACATCTCCTCGCGACTATATGCGTCTAGTTGCGGGGATCGACAGACCAACCCCTGCATCGACAAAATGCTTTGAACATTATTCAAGGGTAAGAGATTGTATCTCATCTTCACTACCTCCATCTAGTAGATCTAGATCCTTGGGGTTTATTCCGCTTGTTGCGTAGGAATTTTTTTTGTTTTCTATGCTGCGACCCCTTCAAAAATTGCTTGGATAAATCTCTTGATGATATGCTTGCTTTATCTTGTTGCCATGATAAAAATGCTTGTGTTCCCTCTAACTCTTGTATGAATAATAATGTAGAGGAAACCCAATTAGCTATGGAACAAGATGTGAACTTAAGTAGTTCAATAATTAATTGTTCTTCTTCATCAACCATCTTTTGCCTTATGGCTAAATCTTCTAGTAGTGATGGTAATGATAATTATAATGATAATGATAATGATAATAATGATGAAGAAGATGATGAGGATGATGAGGATGATGAGGAATCCTTTCATAAGAAAGGTTGAATGGTTCTTAACGCCCTTCCTAAAAATAAAAATGCTCATGCTATCCTCTTTGAAATTATGGAAACCCTAATTGAGTGTGGGCTTACTATTAAGGCTTTGGAAGTAAGCCTTGTAGAAAAAGGAAGGATTGAAAGAGAGGATGCGAATGAAAAATCATCTTTAGAGGTGACTCTTGAGGAAGAGCAAGAGACTTGATTGCTACTGATGAAGAGTTGGGTGGTGCCCCAAGCGAAGGCGGACATGTAGCAAGCAGCAGTTTTCCCTCGATATCCAACCGAGGTTTATCGAACCATTAGGACCTTGAAATCAACAACAAAATGAATGTTGAAGATCTTTGGCGCTTAATCTTCAACAGACGTGGACCTGCACACACTCAACCAAAATACTTTGCCCCCAACGGCGGAAAGGTTGTCAATCTTTCCGGTCCCGCAGAAAATAAAGCGGTTAATTGTATAGTGAAATAGATGAAATATGAAAATGGACTAGAGGAGTAATGATGGTGAAAAGTGATGAATAAAGGTTGCAATCAATGTAAAAAGATGGACCAGGGGCCATGGGTTCACTAGTGGAGTCTCTCAAGTAAATAGAACATTCATATGATGGGTAAACAAATTACAGCTGGGCAATTGACAAGATTATAACACAAACTTAATCTAGCTATGACAAAGAGAACATGATAATATTTAAGTAGGCATCACGACAATGAACAAAGACCGTTGAGTCCAACTGCATCTTTGTCTAAAAAGTCCACCGTGGGATCGCTATCCAGCCTGTCACCCATCGGTATTAAGTTGCAAGCAACAGACATTTGCATTAAGTAAAGCGCATGAAGTAAGCAATATTAAACATCAAAATACTCTTTAACACCGTTGTTTTACCCTTAGTAGCAACAGCACACCCTCGCCCTTAGACATTTATGTCACTCGTGCCCAGGAACAAAGGGGGGCATGAACCCACTATCTAGCATAAATACTCTCTCTTGGAGATACACACAATCACTTGGCCAAAGTAACTACGCACATCGGAGAGCATGCAAGAACATAAATCAACATATAAGAATCATGCACAATCTGATCATAACTTTATAATCCACCGGATCCCAGCAAACACATCACATAGCATTACAATAATCAATCTTGATCATGTTAGGCAGCTCACAAGATCATAAGACATGAATCACTAGAGAGAGAGACTACCATCTAGCTACTGCCATGGACCCAAGGTCCAAGGTGGGACTACTCACAAATCATCCCGGAGGAAGGCATGGCGATGAAGAGCCCTCCGGGATCGATCTCCCCTACGGCAGGGTGCCGGGATTTGCTTCAGAATCACCCCCGGATTAGGGTTTGAGGTGACGGCGCCTCGGGATGACTTCTCTGGAAAATAGTGGCCGCCCCGACGTTTTTAGGTTTAATGTCAATTTATAGGCGTCGGAGGGGGCCGAGGGGGTGCCCCACGGGCAGGGGAGGGCCGCACCCGCAGGTCCAGGGGGGCCGCGGCAGGGGGCGTCTGTGCCCTGTGGGTGGCCCCTCAGGCTCCCCTTTGGTCTTCAGGTGTCTTATTTCGCATAAAAAATCTCCGTAAATTTTCGTCCAATTCCGAGAATATTTATAGAAGTAAATTTCTGAAATAGAAAAATAGCAAAAACAGGAAACTAGCACTGGGCATCTTGTCAATAGGTTAGTCCAAGAAAATGCATAAAAATGATGTGATATGATAATAGAAACATGTGATAACATCACAAAATTAGCATGGATCACTCAAAAATTATAGATACGTTTGACACGTATCAAGACTCGGGCTTCTCTTGAGGAGAAACTAGAATCTATTGAGGAGTCTCACAATGAAATAATTGCTAAAATCATTAAAGAATGTGACCATGCTCATGCTAAATAGTAAAGTCACTAAAAAGAAAAATGCTAAATTGAATGATGAGCTTGCCAAGTTGTCTTCTTCCATTCCTAATGCTAATAATGCTTGTGCTACTAACCCCACCTCTTGTGAAGCAGCTATTTTGAAGGAGAATGTTGAGCTAAGGGCTCCACTTGAGTTGCTAACTAGCAAGTATGGGAAATTGGAAGAAAGTCATGAAAAGCTCTCTAGCTCTAATGATGATCTTCTAGCATCCCATGCTAGTAGCTCATGAGGCCATCACTACAAAGGTAACATCTTGTGAGTCTCATGTGGACAATGGCACAACTTCTACTAAAAATGTTATAATGTCATGTGCTAGTCCTAATAGTTCATCTACTCATAATGTTGGTACATCATGTGATGAATTACTTTCCTTTCCTTGTTGCTCTAACAATGATGCATCTACCTCCTCTAGTACTTGTGTTGTCACTAACCATGTAGAGGGAAGAAATGAGCTCAAGGCCCAAGCCACTTCCGAAAGGCTTGGAAAAGCGTCATGAAGGGAAGAGTGCACTTGACAACATGTTGAGTGTGCAACAATCCCCCAATGACAAGAGTGGACTTGGATTCAACTCCAACAACAAGAACAAGTCCAAGGTGAAGAAGAAGAAGGGCCAAGAACAAGTCAAGAATTCGGCCAAGATTACTTGCTTCAAGTGCAAGATTGAAGGGCACCATGTTAGGGATTGCCCAACGAAGAAGAAGCCTATTAGTGAGAAGCAACTAGGGAAGCGGCCTCTTGTTCAATCTCATGCTCCACCACGAGTTGAACAAAGGCCACCTCCTAAGAAGACTCAAGTCAATGCTCCTCAAGTTGAGGAGCCTATTAAGAAGAAAGAGAAGAGTCGATGTTGCTACCTTTGTCGTGGCAAGAGTCACTTTGCTTCTTCATGCACTATCGGTAACCTATCCAACCCCATCTTAATTGATGATGTTTATTCACTTAGAAAGGATAGAGTTGGCAATGTGTTTACCAAATATGTGGGAACTCAAAGTGGTGTCAAGAAAAGAACCATTTGGGTTGCCAAGCCTATTGTGACTAACCTCTCAGGACCCAACTTGGTTGGGGACCAACAAGATCAAACTTGATCAATAGGTGTTTGTGGAGGACATTAGAGACTTGGCTATCATTTGAAGAATTAAGGGATCTTCATGATTATATTTCCTCAAGCCAAGCCATTTGGATCATATTGTTCTATCTCATATCCAATGCTCCTCCTTGCGGTAACTTGTATTTAAATCATATATACATTGAAAGTTGCTTGCTCCCTTGCATGTGTTAGTTTTGTTCCTAGCATGTGTTTGTATGTGATATGCTACTTTCTTACATATCTTGTTATTCAAGGTTGTGTATGTTAGTTGTGTATCATGTATGTGTAAACTTTGGGTTGAGCTTTATTGGACTTGTGTGGATTTCATTTGGCTCTTTGAAATATTAATGGACTATCCCATATTGGGGGAGTGATATGCTTTGTGCACTTCACAAACCTAAAAATGTGTGTACATGAGGCACACCACCTAGTATTGATATTTCAATATTATCTAGTTACTATGTGGTATGCCATATTCATGAGAAATTCAAATTCTACAATGTCAATTAATTTCTCTAGTTGGTTTTATTTGCGTCTTGCTTAGATACAATGAATTATCATATTATGGGGGAGTAATAAGCTATGTGCATATTATAATCCCACAAAATGTGAACATTTGAGGTTTGCCCCTTAGATTTGATATTGCAAATTATCTTATTCCTATGTGGCATGTTGGCTCGAACAAGTTCCAATTTTCATTTTGGTTATCCTTTGGCTCTTGTTTGTGTGAGTTTGCTTGGTGTGGTTTTTCTCTAATATGCATTTCCATATATTATTTGAGAAACCATTTGTTCCATATTATTCTAACCTTGGCCTTGCCGGTTGGTTTGAATAGTTGAAACTACCAACAAACTTTTTTTAAAATATGGTGTATATTCTCTAATATATATATATTATATGGAATGTTTGTCTTTCTAGTTCCAATATATAGGGGATACTCCACCAAATCCTAAATCGGCTATGATGTGCATGAAATTCAATTTCATATCTATATGCACATATTTATGTGGAGTGTTTCCTATATATTGTAGTTTATCTAACTACCATGGGACCCAATGAGTTTGGGAACCATTTTATTTTTGAATTTTGTTTTAGCTACAATGGAGATGCATTGGATGCTTGCCTCATTCATAATGAAGGTGTCCTCACCATGTGATTATTGGAGTCAAGCTTTGATGATAAACAAACTCTCATCTTCTTCATCGTCAATGTATCTCGCTAACCAGTATCTACCTCATGCATACTTTTCTAGTCTCAACCTTGTGTAGGTTGCTTCTTGGCATGAAAGATTTTATGTGCAATTGTTGTGGTTTGGGCTTATTTCCTTCACTTGGTATATCTTTGTGATATTTGTGATGAAATTGCAAAAACCTTTTCTTCAATTGGTATTGTTTCTTTATGATACTTGTTGCCTATGTCAAAGCATCTCCACTATCTCTTGTTCCCTTAGTGATATGTGTGATGTCTTTTATATTTTTGAAGTTCATTTATACACAATGAGATAAATTTTAGCTATGTTCTATGCTTCTAAGCAATAATCTCTTTTGTATATTCATGACTTCCCTTTTGGATGCTGTGGTCTCCCCTTCATCGACCATTTCATATGTGCAAGTTTCTTTGTGGATGTATATCATCAATGATTTGTCTACTTAGAAACCTATATATATGAGAGAGTTCACCTTTTAGTTGGTATCCTAATTCTTGTGAGCTACCTTGATTTTTATCTATAATTCTTTGGTGGCTCCAAATTTGTTTCATGAGGGCCTATCTTAATTTTATTTGCATCTTTGCACACTCATGTATTTGTTGAGGATCTTTTACCTCATGCTTACCATGGTGAGTATGTTGATTCTTATTGGCTAAATGGTCTCACTAGCTTTTGGCATTTTCAATTGGTTTTAGTTTCCAATTGGTATCCCTAAGCTTGTGAACATACTCCTTTAAAGATCTTCCTTTTATCTCGGTTGGGCCTATCTTATGTTGAATCTTTGAAAATTGGTATCTCCTTATGGCTCAACCATATCTTTGGTGCAAATGCTATGATTTGCTTTTGCTTTATGCACACTTGCACTCGTTGCGTGTTCTAGATGATTTTGGGGGAGTGAGGATTCCATATTTGTGCACTCCTCAATAGTGCATGAACATTGGGGAGCTTCTCCATTTTTATTTAGAACTCTCGCTTTGGATCTTTTTGATTGCTTTTCTCCTTTGTGGAGATGTTTAGAATGATTTCATCTTATTTGCAATCTTTGGATCCTCAATATAGTTTGATTTCCCCTAACTATTCATCATTGGATATGTGCATTTGATTTTGCTCATATCTTGAGAAATGCACACCTTTTTTGGAGGAACCATATTATATTGGCCTTCTAAAATTTTCTTCCCATTTCGGCAATCGATGCCAATGGGGAAGAAGTTTAGAGGTTTTAAGGGAATTTGGGTTTTATGCTTTTGTAGCATTAGCCTTTAATGCACTTGCATCCTTGCTTGTTTGTCTTGCAAAGATGCTCTATTCTTTATATAAACCCTCTTAAAAAGGGATTGTCATCAATTACCAAAATGGGGGAGATTGAAAGTGGATGGTTGCCCCCATGTGTGGTTTTAGTAATTAATGACAATCTCTATGGACTAATGTTAAAAGGGATTTTCATCAATTACCAACATGGGGGAGATTGAAAGTGCATGGTTGCCCCCATGTGTGGTTTTGGTAAATAATGATAATCTCTATGGACTAATGTTTGTATTGAGCTACTTGTAGGTGTGTCCATTTGCATTGCTTGATCTCCATTTGTTGGAGTCAAGGCTACAAGAAGAAGAGTATTTGTTGATCAAGGCTAAGTGCGAGTTGATCAACACTTGAGTCCAAGTGAAGATATGCCGAAGAGTACTTCTCCCATATTGGTGTATGGGGGAGCAACATGTGAGCCTTCACCAAGCGAAGCGCGATCAAGAAAGGTGGTTCGTCTTGAGGAGATGAAGATCGTTGTCGTGTCTTGGATCACGGACACCGGGAGTAAAGGATACCCCCTTTTTAGGTTCGGTATGGGGCGCAAAGGAGGCTGAGAAACGTCTTCCACCGGGGGGGACTTCGTCTAAGCCCGAGATCTACATACAAGCAAGCACTGCAGAGACACAAGGAGTTTACCCAGGTTCAAGCCGCCCGGAGGCTAACAGCCCTACTCCTGCATGTCTGGATTGAGTGGTATATCATGGTGAAGCCTTACAGAGGTGGTTGCGGGTGCGAACCCGGGAGGTGTCGGCTAGAGGTTGAAGACGAGCAGATCCTGACCTGGAGGAGATCACCTCTCGCCTATGCTAATCTTTGTCTTGTGCGCTACCTAGCCAAGCCTCTGATTATCTGGGAATCCGTCCCTTCCCTCAGGTGCCTTGGTTCTCCTTTTATAGGCTAAGGGGATCCCACAGGTGCACCTTTGGGGGGGCGGAGGGGTTTTGGCGGCAAAACCCCTCCGGGTTCTTCTTTGGGGGTGCCATGGCTTCTTCTTGTCCAAGTATTCTTCTGAGGGGGTTAGGTGCGGTCGCCCACCTTTTCTAGGGCGCGCGGACAGAGGCTGACACCTTTTCCGTCCCTGTCCCCCCGCGGCGTCTCCATCTTCTTGGCGCCCAAGTCTTCTAGGAGCTTCCAGCCAGGGCTGGCAAGCCTGTCTTCTTCGCGTCTCCGGAGGTTGGTTCCCGGGGGTGAGCCTGGCCTCCTGCCGGGCATCGGGGTCCCCGGGACCTTCGTGACGTCTGCCGGGTTGAAGGGGGCCCCGGGGGGTCCCCTTGTCCTTCGCCGTTGTTGTCTATGTCGTGCTTGTTTTGTCGCCGTGGGGTAGATGGGGGGCCCATCTGCCAGTCTTGAACCTTGGCCTTGCTTGCCTTCTTTATGGGCCCATAGGCGGTGGACCCACTTTGACCGCATCAGGGGAACCCCATGTTCCACTGTTGCGACAGTAGCCCCCGGGCATAGTCCCGGCGGCTACGTCCTTCAGCTGTTGGGGCTATGACCAAAAAAGAGTCAAAGTGGGTCCCCGACGTCAGGTCTTGACTGTCTTGGAGTTATCCGCTTGGGGGAATAACTGTGCCTTCCTCCTCGATTTTTGGAAGTGGAAAAGGCGAGGCGACGGCCGTCGAAGGCGCACCTGAGCCTTCTTAAAGGCAAGGGCGCCCCTCAAATCTTCAAACGTCTTCGTTCCTCTTCCAACCCCAACCTTCCATAGGACCGAGCATGTCGATGGCAGGGGCTAGGAGAGGAGTTGGCCGCCCCCGTTCTTCCTCAGCGGTGGCGGAGGTGGTCACTGGCAGCCGTGGGAGGGCTGCCTCCCGAGCTCGAGCGGGGCGCGGTCGCGGCGGCGGCGGCATTCGTGGTCGAGGAAGTCGTGGTCGTGGAGGCCGTGGGGCGGGAGGTTCTCCGAGCCCTCCCCGACGAAGGACGACCCACACCGGCTTCCCTTCGTTCGAATTCATCATGGATCTGGACAAGAGACTACGCAGCTAGCTCCATGTGCTGGACTCCTTTGCGGCGGCGGTGGACACGGACGACGACCGGCCCACCGGTTACTGGCTGCAGGTGGACGGCTGCCCCAACGGCCCCTCCTGGGTCGAAGTGGAGTACACCGTCGACGACTCCATGCTCCTGGGCAGGGGATGGAAAGCGTTCTCGCGCTCCCTTCACCTCATCCGGGGGCAGTACTTGGCGTTCGAGTATGACGGAGATGAGACGCTCTCCGTGAAGATCTTCCGCGCCGATGGAGGACGCGAGGACTGCTGCGCGGAGAGCGACAGCAGCAGCCGCAGCAGCTGCTACGACAAGGAGGATGAGGATGAGGATGAAGAAGACTCCTTCCACATCAAGGTCGAGAGGAGCCCGCTTCCTTGAGGACGTGGGGGACGGCACCGAGGCAGCACCCCCGAAGATGTCCATGACCTCCTTCTTGGCGGCCTCGTCGACGTACTTCTGGAAGTGGCGCCTTCTGTTGTGTGGCGGTACTCCCCGTTCGCGTGGGGACCAAACTTTCCTTGTAAAAATTAGACCCTTTTGTAGATCTTGAGATGACGAAAGACTTGTACCCTTGTCGCCGCTTGGCCTTCTAGTTGAATTGCTGTGAATGAGAACGGTTTTTCGCAAAACTCGCCCTGATTACTGCACCAGTTGTACCGTCGAGGGGCCAGTGGGGAGTGGAAGGCCTATAAAAGGCTCTCCAGCCCCCAGCTCCTCAGCATCTCCTAGCTCTTTTCTTCTTCTTGTTCCTTGCTCTCCCTACCCCTCCACAGATCGCAGAGCCATGTCTGGGGAGGTAGAGATGTCCTTCTCGGGGACGTCGACGGCGGCGTCCGTGCATCAGGGCGCGGCGCAGGCACCCAGGGGAGCTGGGGCCCATGCCGCTCGAGAGGAAGACGAGGTGGTGTCATGCTTGGCCCTCGCCATGGGCGTCTCGCGCTTGGCGACCATTTCCGGTCCCACAGCCCAGGAGGAGGCCCGGGTGCACGCCCTTCGAAGGGCTCAGCTTCTGGTGGTCTTGAAAGGGAAAATTGCAGGGACCCCGGGGCATCCGTGCTCTGGGTTGAGCTCGATGGCATTGGACATGTAAGCGTCGTAGCTCCTCCGACCCCTCGCTCCTCTTGGGCCTGGTCTACATCCTGACCGAATCTGCCCTTTGTCACAGGCGGACGACAATGCCATGAGCGAGGTGGAGGCCGAGGTACTCTCCTTGCTTCGCTGCCTGGTGCCCGGACGTGCGGGAAGACCATGAGACGCCTGAAAAATCCTTCCAGGTTCCCTCCCTTTCCCCAAGCGTCCCCAGGAATCGAGAGTTCACACGTTGGGCATGAAGAAGACAAGGGTGCGCAGCGAGGAGATCTAGCTCCGAGCTGGCCTTAGCAGCATAGGCTTAAGTAGTTGCAGACCCGAATGTAAATTCAGAAGTGTAATTCAGAATGTAAATTCGAATGAATACAACCTTAGACTCAACTCTCGGGGTCATTTCCCAAATCTTCCTTTGCACTAACGCGCTGTTGGGTTTTCAGAGGAGGCCTCTTAGGTGCCAAGCACTATACTTCTGCGTGATAGATGTACCCCTAAGTAGGACTATACCTTCTGAGAGTCCTTCTCCACTGTCCTCGGGTATTTGGCCAGAGGGAAACGGACCGTTCGCCGGGGTGGAGCCTACCCCCGCAAAGGCTCTCATCAACCGTCAAGCATGCACAGGTCGATGGTATATTGACTCCGAGCGAGATGTTATGCCTAAGTGCAGGATGCAGATGCAAGGACTTAGCTGTTTTCCTGCCGCGTCCTCGATCCATCCCGTCCTTCCCAGGTATCTAGCTTCTTGGTCGCGTTCCGCCACCTGATCCTTTCCCGGGAAGGAGCTGCACATAGGAAACTTTCAGTAGGAAAAGAATGGACCCTCTCTCCTACCATGCTAGCGCGTTATCCGAAGCAAGCCGCAAGCACATTTGATAGTGCATTTCTGTGGTGAATTTCGTCTCACCATAGCACTGCCCGATTACTCCTTTCCGCGGCAGTATGGCACGATCGGGCGGCGGTGCCTTGCCCGTGAGGCCACTCGCGGCGCTTCAACCCGTCAGCCACCGGCACATATCAGCCCCCTGCTTACGGGTTGCTAAGGATAACACACTTGCATGCGAGAATTGAGGCTCATGAAATTGAAATCACTTATCTTTTATTCCGTTGGCGACGATTCTTACACCCTATTACAGAACACTAGCCCCCAGGGCGTGCTTTAACGGATCCGACATTTGCGATTCATGTTCGTAATCAGGGGTAGAATTTCCGAAGATTCTCGATGTTCCAGGCTTTGCCCTCCGGCCTGCCTTTCTCGTCCTCCAGGTACATCGTTCCGGGTTTCAGGGTATGAGTGACCCGGAAGGGTCCTTCCCACTTGGATGACATTTTGTTCAGGCCTTCCATTTTTTGCCTCTTGCGGAGTACCATGTCCCCGGGTTGCAGCTCCCGCGAGCGAACATGATGACTATGGTATCGGCGGAGTCCTTGCTGGTACCGAGCTGACCTTAAGGAAGCCCGGCACCTACTCTCTTCCAGCAGGTTTATGTCATCAATCCTTCGCTCTTCTTGCATGTTCTCATCATAGGCGAGCACCCGGGGTGATCCGTACTTGAGTTCTGATGGCAGCCCCATAGACGAGGAAGAAAGGTGTCTCTCCAGTGGCTCTGCTTGGCATTGTTCTGAGGGATCATAGTACGCTTGGCAGGTGTTCGGTCCACTTTTTCCCTTGTTCTCCAGCTTGTGAAAGGCTTTGTTCTTCAACCCCTTGAGAAATTCTACATTTGCTCGCTCCACTTGCCCGTTGCTTCTTGGGTAGGATACCGAGGCGAAACACACCTTGATATTCATTTCTTCGCAGAAGTTGAGGAAGACTCGACTGGTGAACTAAGTGTCGTTGTCGGTGATGATTCTGTTTGGGACTCCGAAGCGGTAGACGATCCCCTCGATGAACTTGATGGCGGTCTGAGTCATCTAGCATGGTACTGGCATCACCTCCACCCATTTTGTGAACTTGTCGATTGCCACGAACAGGTACTCATGTCCTCCCACTGACTTTGGAATCTTGCCGACAATGTCCATCCCCCAGACCGCGAACGGCCAGGAGATTGGTATCGGCTGTAGCCCTTGAGCCGGCCGGTGCGTGTTCTTCGCGTAGTACTAGCAGGCTTCGCATGTCTTGACTAGTTGCTCTGTGTTGTGAAGTACTATTGGCCAGTAGAACCCTTGGCGGAAGACCTTCCCCACCAGTGACCTTGACGCCACGTGACTTGAGCATATCCCCTCGTGTATGTCCTTCAGCAGTTATCGGCCTTGCTCTTGTACTATGCATCATAGCTTGACTCCGTTCTCGCGTCGCCGGTAGAGCTCGCCGTCAATTAAGACATAGAGCTTGGCCTGGCAGGCCACCTTCTCGGCCTCGTGGTCGTACTCCGGGAGGGCGTGCTCCACCACGTACTTGACGATGTCCTGGGCCCAGGGTGGGTGGGTCCGTTCCACTAGCAGTACCACCTGGCCAGAAGGAAGCAGAGCTTCTTCCACCGCGGGAACTGCCGGGTCTTCAGCTTCCGGGCTGGCTACCCGTGTTGTTGGTGTAGAAGGGTTGCCAGCATCCTGTGTCGATGAAGACCTTGGCTTGAGTCTCTCGGGAGAGACTAAAGGCTGCCTGAGCACCTCGATGTAGATCCCGGGAGGTACCGGCTCCCGCTTGGACGCCAGTTGCGACAGCTCATCCGCAGACGTGTTTTCCTCCCGCGGGATGTAAACAGCTCTAAAGTTGCTGAAGTGCCACTGGAGTTTCCACACTTCCTCGACGTATGGCGCCATCTGAGGACATGCGTACTCCTTGCTGACTTGCTTGACGACAAGCTGAGAGTCACCCTTGATGATTATCTTGCCAATGCCGAGCCCGATTGTCGTGGTGGATAGCACGGCATACCCATCAGAGATGGGGAAGATTGTGGAGAAAGGCAACGATGGTGTTCGCGCGGGATTGGGTAACAAGCACGCAAATACACGCGATGTACCCAGGTTCAGGGCCCTCTTGTGGAGGTAACACCCCTACGTCCTGCTCTTCTGGTTTCTTATTGCTAGATCACACAACTCGGGCTACAATGGTGCTCCTGGAGCTGTTTCGGGTGGTGGCCGGCTGGGAAGTTTAGCCAGCTGGAGGTTGACGATGATGATCGTCGAGGGAGTGTGGCTTGCGTGTATGTGGAGTGATCTGTCCCTCGCAGGGGACTCTAGCACGCCTTATATAGGCAACAGGCTAGGGTTTGGGGTTACAAGGAGATTACATGGTTTCCCCTATGACATCATCTACTTTACAGTCCGGCTGGAGCTGGATCATCATGATGCTATACAGGAAACGCCTGACAGGAGGTACTGTTCACAGGCGACGGTTGCGTGATGCTGGCCCACTGGTTCGGACCGGTCGATTGGTAAGTCCGGCTTCATCCTAGTCGGACAGATGCAGCCGGCTTGACCTAGCCGACTTGAGCAGTCTGAAGAATGAACATATTTAGGGTATCCAGGGATCATTTCCCCGACACTAGCCCCCGAGCTCGTGGAGTCTTGTCTGCTTGCTGGGAAGGCTTCGCGAGCTTCCCCGACTTTTGTTTCACGTTGCTGAGGTTGAAGGGTCCGGCTTGTGATTTGCCGGCTTGCTTGGACATCTTGAAGACGGCTCGTCCGGCTGTGGGCGGCTGAAAACTGAAGACCTTGACGATTTTGCTTGAACGGCATGTGGATTTGGGTCATGGCCCACGTCAGCCATGTTCCCACGTCTTGTCCGACTGGCGGTTCTATGTCCGGGATTCGAGGCACGACTCCTCGGCTTCATCATGCTGGATCTTCTGCGGCAACCGTTCGCTGGTGAGATCTTTTGCGGAAAACGCGGCAGTAACTGCGCGCCACGCAGCGTAGGAGGACACGATCTTTCCGCCGGGTTTCGCTTTAAAATAGGAGGAAGGGGGGCAGCTCTGGTTACCGGTCCCCATTTTCGCGCCTCTTCTTCGTCTTCTCCTCAAGCTCTTCGTCTCTCTCTGTCTTCTTCCTGCGTCTTCGTTCTCGCCGATGTCGTTCCTTCTCCGACGGGAAACAGAGCTTCAATGACGAAATCAGGCGCCTGGATGGGCTCCTGTGTTGATGGCGCGGAGCTCGGGAGGCTCCGCGAGGGGAGATATCTTGGCCAGAAGGAGGAGGTCGGGACCCGTTCCCCTATCACGGCCGAGATCTCGCCGGACCCGGGAGAGGGCAAGTTCATGGTATTCTCTTCGCACCTGGCGAGGGGATTGGTGCTGCCTGCAAGCCCCTTCCTCCAGCAGTTCTTGAGTTTTTATGGCTTGCAACTTCATCACCTGGGAGCCAACAGCATTACGTTGCTCTCATGGTTCGTCACCCTCTGCAAGGCGTATTTGGGCATCTGGCCCTGTATGGAGATCTTCGGTATGCTCTTCTTCCTCAGGGCGCAGACTACCGGCAAGAGGCTGCGCGATTGCGGGAGCGTCTCAATCTATATGAAAAATTCTATCTTTCCCAAAGTTCATCTGCCGGACTCCATCGAGAAATGGCAGAGTACATATTTTTATGTCCGGAATCTCACGGAGTCGGACCGGATCGGGCTTCCTGTCTTCTCAAACGTGCCGCCTGCACACAAGTCCTAGAACCGGAAGGTGCCTGTTGACGAGGTTCTGGAGGAGGCCGTGATGGGCCGGCTGAAAGAATTGGTGGAAGCCGGCTTGACCTCCAGAGATCTGACTCTGGCGTGGATGTCTCGTCGGGTGTTCCCGCTGCAGGCCCGGGAAGATGTGTTTCTACTCCGGGGTTAGGGATCCCACCCGAGTCAGCATGGAAGCCTTCGAGCCGGATGAGATGCGTCGTTGTCCCGTCGTCGTGATCACTGATCGGATCAAGCGGAACTGGAGGTTTGGGCTCAAGCCATTTTCTCGCGCGGAGCGCACCCCTGAGGTTAACTTCCTTTGTCGTTATTTGTCTCAAGTTTCTTCTGGCCGGCTGGCGACTTGATCCGGCTGAAGCGTTTTTGCAGCTTTGCGAGCTTCAGAGGGCCAAAAACCTTGACGTAGTGTTTTCCCTGGATTTATCGATGTATATACTACTTCCTTTGGGCAGACCAAATTTCCTCAGGATTTGATGCACCGATCTACCTGGCTATTGGACATCCTCTTCTTTTCTTCTTCCGACTTGAACTAGTAGCACATGATCGATCGTGGCTTGCTTTACCTAATTACTTTTGGCGTGAAGGAGTAGCACTCGTATGTGTTGTCCTTGATATTTGATCGGCTGGTTCTAGGAAGTTATGCCGGATTGGACAGATCGTGCCTCTGACTGCTGTTTCCGGCTGCCCTTACTCCGTGGTTGGCTCCAGCTTGTAGATGCGAGCGTACTCGCGCCGGTACTGCTGTCTGCCAGCGACGAGGGAATACCCGGCTCGCGGTGCGCGCACCCGAGGCGTAGATTGATGTGATCAACCACGCGTAGAAGATCCTCAAGCCGCCGTTGCTGATGAAGTCGAATCGCGAGATGCGATCTGGTTGATGACAGCGTTGCCATCTTTGCAAAAAACCGCGATCCGCCGCCAGTGTTGGCAACAAATCTAAGCGCGACAAAGTGGATGATCCAACCAGATGCGATCTGGTCATCGATGTCGATGAAGATTTCGAGGGATCCCGCCCGGATCACCACTCCAAGCGTCGTGATTCCCATAGACGGCGCTAACTGTCGTGGCCAAGACCTTTGCCATTAGCAGGTTGAGGCTGGAGCCTCCGTCGACCAGCATCTTGGTGACCTTGAAGTTGTGGATGATGGGCGACATGATCAGGGGCAGTGTCCCTACCCCGGCAGTGCTGTCAGGGTGATCTTCTGGGTCGAAGGTGATGACCTGATTGGACCACTCTAGGGGCTTTGGCGGCGCCGAGGCGACCGCGTTCAGCTCCCGAACGAGTCTCTTGCCAACGTTATTGGAGGGAGGCAGGGAGGCTCCCCCGTGGATGCACCCGACGACGTCGTTGATCTCTTGGAACTGTCCGTTGCTGCCACCTTGAGGAGCCGGAGTGTCCCCATTGTCGACGAACTCTGGGTTGTTTGGTCCGCGTCCGCCTTGGCCTCCGGGCCCTCCACCACGAGCTCCGAAACCTCCTCCTCGTCCCCATCCCCAGCCGCCACTGCCTTGGCGACCTGTGGGGCAGTCCCGGGAGTAGTGCCCGGGGAGTCCGCAGCTCTAGCATGCGCCTGGGCCAACCCCGCCACCTTGATGTTGTGCACGCACGGCGAGGCAGTTCACTTGGCGAAAGTCCTTGAGTAGGTGGTTGCCGTCAGGGTGGACGTGGCACCATGGATCTTCCTCGCCCTCAGAAGTTGAGGCCGGCTTGACCTTCTTGGGAAGAGGCTCGGTGACGAAGACGCGCTTGTGGGGACCGGGGTCCCGCTTCTTGCTCTTGGCGGGGGTGGCCTTGTCCTCGGGTTCCTCCTCCCTGGGGACCTTGACCCCCTCTTCTACGCAGGCGTAGCGGTCTGCGAGCTCCCAGAGCTCACGGGTGGTCTCGATGCGATGAGTGCTCAGCTTCTCGCGCATCCGGTTGTGCTGAACATTGGCATGGAAGGACTGGATCACCAGCTCCTCCTTGATGCAAGAGATGGTGTTCATCTTCTGGGTGAAGCGCTGTATGAACTTGTGGAGAGTTTCACCCGGAACCTTCTTGAAGTCGTGCAGGTCGCTGGGAACTCCCGGGCGCTGGTACCCGCCCTGGAAAGCCCCCAGAAACGCCTCCTTTAGTGCCCGCCAGGATCGGATGTAGCACTTGGGGAGGTTGAGAAGCCACGATTTAGCGTCTCCCTTCAGGGCCAACGGAAAGCAGTTGGCCATCATGATCTCGTCGGCCCTGGCGACTACCGCAGCGAGCGAGTACAGCTGTAGAAAGTCCCGGGGGTTGGTGGTGCCATCGTAGCGCAGAACGTCGATCTTGAACTTCTTGGGCCAGGAAGCCTGGCGAAACTCGGGAGAGAGGGCGAGGCAGCCCTCGGTGATGTCGTCGTCCCGATCCTCCCGCCGATGACATTCTCGGCGGTGTTCGATGCGGGTGCGCATGTCCTCGTGAAGAAGGTTGTTGAGGTCGTTGCGTAGATCTCGGTTGAGATTAGTGGACAACCCGACGGAGATGGCCGGACCGCAGTTGCGGTTCGCCCGAACAGCCGCAGGAGGATTTGCTTGCGGAGGTACAGCGACACCTAGGCGATCGCCCCAGGGACGGTCCCGGGTTCACACGTCTCCGCTCCCTTGGATCTGGGACTGTCGATGATGGGGGCGTGAGCGGGCTCACACCTAGGACCGCCGTCGGCGAAGTGGAGGAGCTCCTCCACGCGGTTCCGCCACTCCTGGTAGACCTTGGGGTTTTCGGTGCTCGGAGGGAACTGGATCAAAGCCTTGACGGTGACGAGGGCGTCGTGAAGGGCCTACGCATCCGCCGAGAGGAGCGTGCAGGACTTGCTCGTGGGGTCTTGCTGACCCTTGCCGGTGCGAACACCGTCGCTCTTCTCACCAACAGTAGGATCCTTGCCGGTGTTGTCGCCGATTCTTTTCTCCACACCACCATCCTCGCCGCTCCGGATGTTGCCGCCTGCCCCATCCGGTGCCTCCTTCTCCGGAAGCGGTGGAGGGGGAGAGTTCTGGTTCGCCACAGCAGCGCGATGCTCACCGGAAACCTGAGAGCGCGTGGGGAGACCGGCTTGGATGCCAAGACGTCAGGCTTCTTCTTCGGCAGCATGGTTGACGAAGAACTTGAAGTAGATCTTGACGAAGATCTCGAAGTCGATGAAGATGGATCCATAGCTTGCGCCCCCTACCTGGCGCGCCAGATGTCGTGTCTTGGATCACGGACATCGGGAGTAAAGGATACCCCCTTTTTAGGTTCGGTACGGGGCGCGAAGGAGGCTGAGAAACGTCTTCCGCCGGGGGGACTTCGTCTAAGCCCGAGATCTACGTACAAGCAAGCACCGCAGAGACACAAGAAGTTTACCCAGGTTCAGGCCGCCCGGAGGCTAACAGCCCTACTCATGCATGTCCGGATTGAGTGCTATATCATGGTGTAGCCTTATAGAGGTGGTTGCGGGTGCGAACCCAGGAGGTTTCGGCTAGAGGTTGAAGATGAGCAGATCCTGACCCGGAGGAGATCACCTCTCGCCTATGCTACTCTTTGTCTTGTGCACTACCTAGCCTAGCCTCCAATTCTCTGGGAATCCGTCCCTTCCCTCAGGTGCCTTGGTCCTCCTTTTATAGGCTAAAGGGATCCCACAGGTGCACCTTTTGGGGGCGGAGGTTGGCGGGAAAACCCCTCCGGGTTCTTCTTTGGGGGTGATGTGGCTTCTTCTCGTCCAAGTATTCTTCTGAGGGGGTTAGGTGCGGTTGCCCACCTTTTCTAGGGCGGGCGGACAGAGGCTGACACCTTTTCCGTCCCTGTCCCCCCGCGGCGCCTCCATCTTCTTGGCGCCCAAGTCTTCTAGGAGCTTCCAGCCGGGGCTGGCAAGCCTGTTTTCTTCGCGTGTCCGGAGGTTGGTTCCCAGGGGTGAGCCTGGCCTCCTGTCGGGCATCGGGGTCCCCGGGACCTCCGTGACGTCTACCGGGTTGAAGGGGGCCCTGGGGTCCCCTGGTCCTTCACCGTGGTTGTCGATGCCGTGCTTGTTTTGTCGCCGTGGGGCAGATGGGGGAGCCCATCTGCCAGTGTTGAACCTTGGCCTTGCTTGCCTTCTTGGTGGGCCCACAGGCGGTGGACCCACTTTGACCGCATCAGGGGAACCCCATGTTCCACTGTTGCGACAATCGTCTTCATCGACCTCAAGTGGATTATGCGCAAGGCAAAGGTATGTTCTTGATAGGCTTACTATTTTACCGGTCTCGTGATGTTAATTGAGAGACCGGGTTATAGGATAGATAGCCGTACTATAAAGAGGGGCTCTCAACCGAGTATCTTGATCGTGTCGTTCGTGGAGAGCTCAAACCTTTGCATCCTTGAAATCATCTTTATTGGTTCTTATTTGGCTCTTATCGTGGTTTGGTCTTGGTGCTTGTCGTGCTTGTCATGACAAGGCTAAGTTCACCGAAAATGCTTTTCATATGAATATCCTATTGCATTATTGGTGTTGGAGATTTTTCCGGCGTGTCCTTTTTAGAGAGGTCAAACTCTCTCCTTGTGGCCTCCTCCTCACATGATGGACAATGATGTTTCTCTGCATGATCTTGTATACCTTTTCGTTGCGACTCCAATGAGCCCAAGATCATCGAAAATGAAGTCCGAATGCGAAAGATATGCCCGCTTTCATTTTTGCACTTCTGCAGTTTTTCGTAGGGGCGGAAGTTCCGGCCCGGAGGCCGGAAATTCGCACCGGAAGTTCCGGCCCTGTTTTTCCCTGGTTTTTCGGCTAAGTCTTTTGTCATGTTTCTCTCTGGAGGGGTTCCAGAAATTTGCCCCGGAAGTTTCCCGCGGAAATTTGCCTCGGAAGTTTCCCCCAGAAATTTCCGGGTGTCCGGAAATTCCGGTACTTGGTCCGGAAGTTCCGGTCCAAGAAAATTTGGCTAAGTCGTTTTCGCATTTTCTCTCTGGAGGGGGTCTGGATCTTTGCACCGGAGGTTTGCTCCGGAAATTTCCGGGGCACCGGAAGTTCCGGCCCTTAACCCCGGAAGTTCCGGCCTCCCGTGGCTGCAACGGTCAGATTTTGGGTGAGGCTATAAATAGCCTCCTTCTTCCCCAAGTGGGGGTTGCCCATTCTTTTCCTCTCTCCTCCATTGTTTGACCTTGAAAAAGATTGGGTTTCTCTAAATCCCTCCAATGATTCTTTCCCATCTTTAGGGATTCAAGAGAGGAGATCTAGATCTACGTTTCCACCGAACAATCTGTCCTCTAAGTGAGGGGAACCTAGTGGATCTAGTTCTTGGAGTTCTTTTGTGGTTCTCTTTGTTCTTCCTCTCAAATCCCTCCCTAGTATTAGTTGCTTTGGTTGAATTTGGGAGTGAAGGACTTGACCACCTTGTGTGGTCTTCCCTTTTGCATTTGGTGCATAGGTTTGAGTTCCCCACGGTGATACGTGGGATTGAAGTTCGAGAAGCTTGTTACTCTTGGGTGCATTGTTTTTCCAAGAGCTTATGCCTCTTGGGTGCATTGTGTACCCTAGACGGTTGGTGGTGCCGCGAAGACTTCGAGTTGTGAAGCTTCGGGCAAGGTTTGGGAGCCCCCGATTGAGTTGTGGGTGTGTGCCCCAAGATCGTTGTAAAGGCTCCGGATTCCGCCTTGAAGGATTCCGATAGTGGAAGGTGAACCTAACCCTTGGGGTGAGGTTCATCGGATAATAGGGTGAGGCCTTTTGTGGCATCTTGAGTAGGCCTTTTGTGCCGAGCTCACACCCCTCCAACGAGACGTACTCCCTTAACAAGGAGGAACTCGGGAATACATCTTCGTCTCCACGTGCCTCGGTTATTTCTATACCCGAGCTCTTTACTTATGCAATTTACATTGTGATAGCCTTCATGCTTGAAGTTTTATATCTTGGTATCGCCTTGTTGCTTGCCTTGCTTAGCATAAGTTGTTGGTGCACATAGGTGAGCCTAGTTTATTTAGGTTGTTGGCTTGTTAATTTAAACACCTAGTTTTATTCCGCAATTATCAAGACTTAAACCGGAAAAGTATTAATCGCCTATTCACCCCCCCCCCCCCCACTAGGCGACATCGTTTGTTCTTTCACTCTTCCCGGCACCCTGCCGGAGGGGGAGATCATCACCGGAGGCATCTACACCACCATGCCTGCCTCCGGAGTGATGTGTGAGTAGTCCACCACGGGACTACGGGTCCATGGCAATAGCTAGATGGTTGTCTCTCCTCCTTGTACTCCATTGCTTAGATCTTGTGAGCTGCCTATCATGATCAAGATCATATTATCTGTAACTGCTACATGATGTGTTTGCTTGGATCCGATGACTTGTGGAAATCAGTACTCTTGTTCATCTCCATGTTATGTTTTCTCTATGATCTTGAATGCTCTCCGATGCTAGTGGATGCTTTGGTTAAGTAATTGTTAGTGTTGTATGAGAGAGTATTTATGCTAGATAGTGGGTTCATGCCTTCTTGAGCAGAGTGCGACTGACAGAAACGCTCATGCCAATGAATGTGCTGTTGCCACTAGGGAGAAAACAGCGGTGTTATTTCCTTGTGTTATTTACACTGCTTACATTATGCACAGTGCTTATTGCAATGATCTGTTGCTTCCAACTTAATATTTCTGAGAGACATGCTGGATAGCGATCTCAGGGGTGGATTATTAGTCATAGATGCAGTTGGATAATGGTCTATGTATTTTGACGTAATGCCCATATTAGATGAAATTGTCAACTATATTGTTTTATGATAGTGATACGTGTCAAACGTATCTATAATTTTTTATTATTCCATGCTACTTATATGTCATTGTTACATGTTTTCATTACTTAATTACATCATTTTTAGGCTTTTTGTCGGACTAACCTATTGTCTCCAAAGTATTATTCATGAAAGGTTTTACTTGAATGATGCAACTTGTTTATTCATTGTTTGCCTGATTATCAAATATAGACAATTGTTTTGGATCACTTTATTCATATCATAAGCTTTACATTACTGTTTGATCAAGGTTATGCTAGTAGCATGTCTCATCAATTTTTTTTTTGTTTATCACTTACCTACTCGAGAACGAGTAGGAGTTAAACTTGGGGATGTTGATACGTGTCAAACGTATCTATAATTTTTTAATTGTTCCATTCTACTTATATGTCATTGTTACATGTTTTCATTACTTAATTACATCATTTTTAGGCTTTTTGTCGGACTAACCTATTGACAAGATACCCAGTGCCAGTTCCCTATTTTTGCTGTTTTCTATTTCGAAAAAGTTATTTCAGGAAATATTCTCGAAATTGGACAATAATTTACAAGGATTTTTTATTCGACGAAAGGAAGCCGGAGACCGAAGGGCGGCCTGGGGTGCCACCCAGGGGCCAGAGGCGGGCTGTGGCCGCGGCCCCACTGATGTAGGGGGTTGGCCCGATCTTCACGGATTTGAGGGGAAAAGAGGATGAACACGAAGAACACGGAGGTGGAAACGAAGAACACAAGGGGAAAGGGCAAATTCGTGGGGGATAACTCGCGAAGCCTACAAGGGAGAATCACCCGTCAACAAACCCCCAACGGAGTAGCCTCCGGATCCCAAAACCCAAGTCAACAACACGCTTAATGAAACCGATTTCTCTTACCGGCCGGTCCACCGATCCAATAGAATCACCGCAGTGAAAGATTGGTTTGCACTACTAGAGACACCTCAGTGAAAGAGTAGCTACAACAAGAGATTCATCATCCTCCTTGGTTCATTCATCTCTCCATCATCTTGGACCTTCTCTTGGTCATCTTCTTGATTCCATTGTGGGTCATCAACAGGGTGGATCCTAAGTATGCACAAGGTACCAGCATGAAGTAGCAAACCATTCATAGGGAGATCGAGGTCACACATTGAGAGGAGCGACGTCACATTTACATGAAGTGCCTTGACTCTTGATCTTGTCATTGGTCCATGTGGCGTGATGTCCATGGTGTTGTCCACATGAGGGGCTACATCATCTCCCCCCCCCCCCCTTCAGAAAGAGTCGTCCTCGACTCGCCATCCTCTTGAACGCTGGCATCTCCGTGGAAAGGGGATAGGTCGGCGATGTTGAACATGTCATGCACCAAGTGTCCCATGAGGCCCCCACTATGTGATTCCTGTAAAAGCAACAAACGGAGCGAGGACTCGGGAATGCATAGTTTGTTAGCCTTAAACAAGAAACCCTTATGCAATTAGAAATCATCGCATCCTTTGTCAATTGTGCACTTTTTAAAGATAGGACCAAAGAAAGGATCGGAAGCATAGAGTTCTTTAAGGTCATCAAGGCCCAAAACGTTGATTTCAAGTTGGGTGAGTAAAATCATCTTGCGGGAAAGAGCATCCGCAATTATATTGTCCTTGCCTTTTTTGTACTTCACCACATAGGGAAAAGACTCGATGAATTCAACCCATTTGGCATGTCTTTTGTTCAAATTGGCTTGGGTTTTCAAATATTTCAATGATTCATGATCGGAATGGATAACAAACTCTTTTGGCCAAAGGTAGTGTTGCCACACTTCCAAAACACGGACTAAGGCATAGAGTTCCTTGTCGTAGATTGGGTAGTTCAGGCGAGCACCATCAAGTTTTTTGCTATAATAGGCAACAGGACGGCCACATCGCATGAGGACGCCACCGATGCCAAGACCACTAGCGTCACACTCAAGTTCGAAAGTTTTGGAGAAATCCGGCAAAGCAAGTAAAGGAGCTTCGGTCAATCTCTTCTTGAGTTCATTGAAAGCCGATTCTTGAGCATTGCCCCAAATGAAGAGTACATTCTTTTTGGTAAGCTCATTCAAGGAGCAAGCGATGGTACTAAAATCTTTCACAAAGCGGCGATAAAACCCAAACAAGCCAAGGGCGCTACGAAGTTGAGAAAGATTAGTTGGCGGTGGCCAATTTGTGATCGCCTCAATCTTAGAGGTGTCAACTTCAATCCCTTTGAAAGAAACCACGTAACCCAAAAACACAAACTTGTCGGTGCAAAAGGTGCATTTTTGAGGTTGGCAAAAAGCGAAGCATTACGAAGGGCCAACAAAACTTGCTATAAACAAGGATGTCATCAAAGTAGACAACCACAAACTTGCCAATGAAAGTGCGCAAGACGTGATTCATAAGACGCATAAATGTTGAAGGAGCATTGGAAAGACCAAAGGGCATGACAAGCCACTCATAAAGACCAAGTTTAGTTTTGAATGCGGTTTTCCATTCATCTCCTTCATGCATACGGATTTGGTGATAGCCACTTTTCAAATCAATTTTGGAGAAGATAGTGGCACCACTAAGCTCATCTAGCATGTCATCAAGTCGTGGGATAGGATGTCGATACCTCACCATGATATTGTTGATGGGACGGCAATCCATGCACATGCGGAGTGTGTCATCTTGCTTGGGGACGAGGATGACCGGAACGGCGCACGGACTCAAGCTTTCACGAACATGTCCCTTGTCGAGGAGTTCTTGAATTTGGCACTCGATCTCCTTTGTCTCCTCGGGGTTGGTGCGGTATGGCGCTCTATTGGGTAGGGGGCGCCGGGAATGAGATCGATGCGATGTTCGATTCCACGGAGGGTAGGTAGTCCTTGAGGTAGCTCATCCGGAAAAACATCTTTGAATTCCTGCAAAATAGACAACATAGACGGAGGAACTTGGGTTAAGTCGTTAGTGTCTTTGCCATCTCCTTTGCATAAGAGCATGAAGTGGAAAGTGGATGGGTTTGCTCTCACTTCTCTCATCTCACTTTTGGTGGCTAATAAGACTACGTCGGGACTCACTTTCTTCCCTTTCTCACTCATATTTGGCTTTTGGCTCTCACTCACGTGAATGTGGTTCGCTCTCTCACCACTCAACTCACTAGGGGATTGTTTTTCTTGCGCTCGCACAATTGTCTTGGCATTGTCGGTGATAATTTGGCTTGGAGTCATTGGTCGGAGCACTAGGATCTTATTGTTCCATTTGAAGCTATAGTAGTTGGTGTGCCCATCATGAGTAACGGACTTGTCAAATTGCCAAGGGCGGCCAAGAAGTAAGTGGCAAACCGACATTGGTACCACATCACAATCCACCGTGTCCTCGTAAGAGCCAATCTTGAAGGATACTTGAACCGTGTGTTGGATCTTCACGGTGCCGGAGTCACTAAGCCATTGCACATGGTAAGGATTTGGGTGTTTCTTGTACGTCAAGTTGAGTTTCTCGCATAGCTCCTTGCTTGCTAAGTTGTGACAACTCCCACCATCGATGATTACCTTGATTGATTTACCGTTGATGCCGGCCTTTGTTTGAAACAAGTTGCATCGTTGAGCATCATCACCGTGGATGTTTGTAGTCAAAACTCGAGTGACAACTAGTGTGGGGTTGGGATCACCATCACAATAGATGTAGGTATCGTCTTCATCCAAGCTTTGCATCGTGGCCACCTTGTTCAATGCGTGGTACTCGTCTTCGCTCATAGACTCATAGTCTCCATTGTCATTGACGATCATCACCTTCTTGTTGGTACACTCAAACGACTTGTGTCCTTGCCCTCCACACTTGTAGCAAGTGATATATGACTTGGCGGCTTGGGGTGAGGGCGACGTCTTCTTGATGGTTGTTGGAGATTGAGGTGTAGTACTTTTGACATTGCCTTGAGCGTGGACTTGAACCATAGGTTGTGTTGAGGATGACGCTTTTGCGGCAAAGAAGGACTTGGCCTTGACGTACTTGAGCTCTTCCGCGACTTGGCGCTCGGCCTTCATGGCTTGATGCACTAGCTTGACGAGGTTCTCATAGGGTTGAAATTCCACTATCTTCTTTATGGGGTACGTGAGGCCGTTCAAGAAAGGTGCAATTGATTGTTCCTCGGACTCAACAATGTTTGCGCGGGAGAGAGTTGACTCCATCTCCTTGTAGTACTTGTCGACCGTCTTGAGGCCTTGTTTGAGCTCTTGTAACTTCTTGTACAAATCGCGCGCGTAGTGATGCGGCACAAAACGCTTGTGCATTTCCTTCTTCATGTCATTCCATGTGTCGATTGGGTCTTCAAAGGAGGCTTGGAGTTGTTCCCACCATAGTTGCGTATAGCCTTCGAACTCGAGGGATGCGAGGTCAACTCATTTGTCTTGCGGCACCTTGTAGACTCGAAATAGTTTGGAGACCTTGGATTCCCATGCAATGTAGTCTTCCGGGTCGTTGGTGCCATGGAACTTAGGAATGATGAGCTTGGGAGGATTGAAATGGTTTTTGTGCTCATCCTCATCATCATGGTGGCGATGGCGGTCTCGGTGACGATGCCTTGGGTGGTGGTGTGGAACATAATCCTCGTCATCTTCAAGATCAACATGATTGTTGGCCAATGGCACTTGTTGGGCGCGATGTGGAGGTAGGTCATGACGATGATGTCGATTATCCTCGGGGCGGTGTGGGGGGTTGAAGTTGGCATTTGGAATTGGTATCTCTTGACGATGTTGATCATGGCGTTGTTGAGGATCCAAGTTCGCTTGTTGATGAGGCATCTCTTGGCGATGGCGGTCTTGATTAGGTATGTCTTGATGATGGCGATCTTGGTGTTGTTGAGGATCCAAGTTCGCTTGTTGATGAGGCATCTCATGGCGATGGCGGTCGTGGCGTGGGCCTTGACCAACCTCACTTGGAGCTTTGCTTCTTGCGTCGGAACGGTGTGAAGACCTTGAGCTTGATCTTGAGGAGTGCCGGTGTCGTCTTTCGAGAAGCAATTCCTCGAGACGAATGGAACGCTCATTGTTCTCATGTTGGGCGTCTTGTATTTGAGTGAAACGCTCAATGTTTTCACGTTGCGCGGCGTGATGGCACTCCTCATAGCGGCGTAAGTTGTCGTCGATGTACCTCTTGAGAGCCTCCTCTTGTTTGCTCATGCCGGCGTCTTGTTCGTCCCTAGCCATGATAAGAAAACACAACTGATATGTGGAAAATTTGGTGGCTAATAACCGCTCTTACCTTTGGTTGATAGTATTGGACAAGTGGGCTTGCCTTCCGAGACAAAGGTGTCACAAGAGTAAGAGTTGGTTGATTAGTAATCCAAAAGCGACTCACACACACACTTATGAGGAGCTTAGGTATGGCAAAGTGGCAAGAAATCGAAACGAAGCAAACGATAAAGCTATTGCAACAAGTGGAGGATAACCACAAGATCAAGAAAAGAGACTAACCACACAATCCGAGAAACAAAGGAAACTCACACGTGGAGACAAACATGGATGGTGCGACTATTGGGAGGAGCAATTTGGACCTAACGAAGACTATGCTGGTGCCGCACCACCTCTCGAAGGACAACTAGCTCAAGTGTATAGGAGGGAGCACCCGATTTGCACAAGTGGACACGTTTGTATATTGAGTATTGGAGCTTTGAGGTGATAAGGAAGACTAGGATCACGGCTCGGCTTTTCTCTTTTTTTTTGAATCTTTTCTATTTCTCTTTTGCTTTATGCTTTTGCCCGAGCCGAGTCCGCTACAACTAGATGCTCACAAGATTATGATATGATCACTTGGTGGTCACACTAGTGCAATGCTCACACTTTGAAGAGCTAGCTCCTAGGAAAAAGTTTCGCGAAAAGGAAAGGGATGAGTCGGAAGCTACACCTTTGGTTGCGTCGAGGTAGCAGAAATTTGCTCCGTGAAATCTTCAATCCGACGAATTTTGGGCGAAATTGGCACAAGGAAACACAAAGAAAGGTGGGGAAAGGTCTTAAGCACGAGATCCGTGGATCAAAACCACAAATCGCTCACCAAATCGAGAGATCGAACGAAATCCATATGGGCTATTTTTTTTTTTGAATTTGGTATGGGAAAGAAAAAAATTTGGTGGAAAAATGGCTAATAAAAGGTGGAAACACGATCCAAATCCGTGGCAACCCTTGCTCTGATACCAAATGATGTAGGGGGTTGGCCCGATCTTCACGGATTTGAGGAGAAAAGAGGAGGAACACGAAGAACACGGAGGTGTAAACGAAGAACACGAGGGGAAAAGGGAAAATTCGTGGGGGATAACTCGCGAAGCCTACAAGGGAGAATCACCCGGCAACAAACCCCCCAACGGAGTAGCCTCCGGATCCCAAAACCCAAGTCAACAACACGCTTAATGAAATCGATTTCTCTTACCGGCCGGTCCACCGATCCAATAGAATCACCGCAGTGAAAGATTAGTTTGCACTACTAGAGACACCTCGATGAAAGAGTAGCTACAACAAGAGATTCATCATCCTCCTCGGAGGAACCCATCACGGGAAGGAGCAACGCTCAACTCTCTAGTTCATTCATCTCTCCATCATCTTGGACCTTCTCTTGGTCATCTTCTTGATTCCATTGTGGGTCATCAACAGGGTGGATCCTGAGTATACATGCACAAGGTACCAGCATGAAGTAGCAAACCATTCATAGGGAGGTCGAGGTCACACATTGAGAGGAGCGAGGTCACCTTTTCATGAAGTGCCTTGACTCTTGATCTTGTCATTGGGCCATGTGGCGTGATGTCCATGGTGTTGTCCACATGAGGGGCTACATCACCCACCTGCACCCGTAGATGGGACCCGCCCCAGCGCCCTGTCCACCGCCTCGGCCCTCTACGACTCCTACAAATACCCCTTTGACCTAAACTCATCGGGGCGACGATTATTTTCCAGAAACACGACCCGACGCCGCCGCCACCCCGAACCCTAGTTCGGGGAGATTCTGAAGCTGCTCCCGGCATGCTGCCGGAGGGGAGATCGATCCCGGAGGACTCTACATCGCCATGCCTTCCACCAGGATGAAGTGTGAGTAGTTCCACCTTGGACTACGGGTCCATGGCAGTAGCTAGATGGTTATCTATCTCCCTTGTGCTTCATGCTTATGGTCTTGTGAGCTGCCCAACATGATCAAGATCGACTATTTGTAATGCTATATGATGTGTTTGTTGGGATCCGATGGATTATGAAGTTATGATCAGATTATGCATGATTCTTATATGTTAATTAATGTTCTTGCATGCTCTCTGATGTGTGTAGTTGTTTTGGCCAAGTAAATGCGTGTGTCTCCAAGAGGGAGTATTTATGCTAGATACTTGGTTCATGCCCCCTTTTGTGCCTGGGCACGAGTGACAGAAACATCTAAGGACGAGGGTGTGTTGTTGCGACGAAGGGTAAAACAGCGATGTTTATATCTACGTGATTATAAATGTTGCTTAAATCATACACTTTACTTAATGCAATTGTCTATTGCTTGGAACTTAATACCGATGGGTGACAGGCTGGATAGCGATCCCTAGGTAGACTTTTTAGACAAAGATGTAGTCGGATGGCTGTCTTTGTTCCTTGATGTGATGTCTACATGAATATTACCATGAACACTTTGATATAGCTACTAGATTAAGTTTGTGTCATAATTCTGTCAATTGCCCAGCTGTAATTTGTTTACCCTTCATATGAGTATTTTATTTATTGGAGAGACACCGCTAGTGAATCCATGGCCCTTGGTCCATCTTTTTTACATTGTTTACAACCTTTTTTACTTGCTTTATATCATCACTTGCTCGCTGGTCCATTTTCATAAATCATTTCACTACATTATACGTTTAACCGCTTTGTTTTCAGCAGACCGGGAAGATGACAACCTTCCTGCCGTTGGGGGCAAAGTAATTGTTTGAGTGTGTGCAGTTCCACGTTCATCACGGTTAAGCGCCAGAGACCGTCGACATTCACCTCGTTGTTTATTTCAAAAGTCCTACTGGTTCGATTAAACCTTGGTTCTTCACCGAGGGAAAACTGCTACTTGCTACACCCACGCCTTTGCTTGGGGCACCACCCAACTCTGCCAGTAATCATCAAGCAGTTTTCTAGCGCCGTTGCCGGGGAACGCACTAAAGACACATAAGAAGATTAGTCCCCGCCAACTTTGCCAGCACTTAGCAAGCAATTTTCAGGCGCCGTTGCCGGGGACTTTGGAGCTGCAGCAAGGGGAGTCTCGCACGCCCAATCACTTTACTTTGTTTTTTTCTTGCTTAGTTTACTTCTTGTTTTGCTTATTTACTTGTTTAAAATTTCAAAACCCCAAAAAAGTTAGTGTAGTCTTTATTCCTGTTTTGCTTAGTTTTATCTTTTGCTTGTTAGCTATGTTTCCTATTAAGTTTGATATGAAAGATATTACTGTATGTAGTGGTTTAATCATTGGAAGAAGCAATATTGAAGAATTTATTAATCATGTTAATTGTTTATGCAATTTTAACGAGAAACCATTGGTTGAACTTACCAATTCTTATGAAACTGCTATAGCTTCTTTAGTTGGAATGATAGAGGCAAGATTTGTTAAATCTCAATCCTATTTTGCAGCAAATATTTCTCAAATTTGATGATATGAAAGATGGCGAGGATAAGGATTTTGTGTGACAAAATCTACTTATGGAGTTTAATGACATGGCTAGAGAAGCTAGGAAGATATTTGCGCACTATAACATGGTTGGTTATGGGCTCAATATTGTGCATACCTTGAAGACATTGGCCATCAAAACCAATGATTATGTTGGTAAAACTAAAGGTGAGAAAGAGGTAAAAATTCCTATCCCATTTAAATTTCTTGGTATGGTTGGCGCTTTGGAAGGTAACTTTGGGTGGATTGCTCCTCAATATCTATTTGATGAGAGCACAACCAAAGAGAAAGGAAAGAGGAGATTCTCAGCCTTGCATTGGTAGGATACAATGCATTTATTATAAGTTTGCTAGCCTTAGTTTGGAAGATGATGATGATCTTGATTTCGAAAAGACATGATATGTGGCATTGCGCCTAGCTAAAAGGCGTTAAAGAAAAGCGCTTGTTGGGAGGCAACCCAATTTTACTTTCAGTTTGTTTTTACCTTTTATTCATGGAGTTGTTGCTTCTGTAGCAACTTCATTGTATCCTTGTTTTTAGTTTTTGTGTGCCAAGAATTATCCTCTAATGCTTAGAGAGTGCAAAGTTTTGTTTTGTTGTCCAGAAACGGGTTCTGAGCTCCTGTTGCAGGAAAATCCGAAAAATCCCAGAACATTATATTTTTCTGAATTCTTTTTACAGAAAGCCTTATACTTTTATCTCTCTTTCATGAGTTTTATGTTTTTTGATTTGAGATACGTAAGTGCCTCTAAAAATAGATCTTTACAGACTATCCAGATTTGACAGATTCTGCCTTTATTTGTGTTTGCCTCTTTTATTAACGTCATTAGTGGTACTTTTGGATGGAGTGCTACCCTTGAGGCTTAGTAAACAGTAGCTAATGCTAAATCAAGTTTTTGCAATTTTTCTTAGTGGAACCCAAGTGAGTTTTGTTTTATTGGGACTAACCCTCTAATCAGTTTATCCAAAGTTTTGTGTGAAGGGTGTTATTAGGTTCCACGAGAGAAGATGATGAACGAAGTTGAAGGATGGACAAAAGCACAAGCTTGGGGATGACCCCGTGGCACCCCATTGAACATTCAAGAAGACTCAAGCATCTAAGCTTGGGGATGCCCAAGGCATCCCCTCTTCTTCATCGACAACCATCAGGTCGTGCCCGTTGAAACTATGTTTTTATCACTTCTCATATTATGTGTTGTTCTTGGAGCGTCATTTTATTTTGCTTTCAGTTTTTTTTAGTTTGTTTGTTGGTCATGTACTTTGTTGGATCCTTGCTATCTTGTGTGGGAGAGAGACACGCTCCGCTTTTTCATTAGAATAATCATGTGCTTCGCTTATATTTTGTTGAGTATTCTTAGCTTTGTTTTCTTATCAGTTGTTGTGCTTCTCTTATATCTTTTTAAGAGCTGTTAGTTGTTGTTATTAGACTCTCATTTGCTTCACTTATATTTTTTTAGAGAGTTGTTTGTGGTAGCTTGCTTGATTTGTTGGAATGATAAAAATGTCGTGCATGTGATAGTGGTGTGATGAAAAACTTGTATAGTCATGTAGATCTTCATGTTTGAATAACTTGAAACTTGCTAATTGTTTTGAGATGTTAAGTGAATTAATGCTTAAACTTGCTGGTTATTTAATTTAAGGCTCATTAGTGAAGAACAACCGTTAAAGCTTAAATTTATAAAGATTCTTCATGCTTGTAAGTTCGATAGGCAAGTGTTTTCATCAAATGAAAGTTTGGTTAACAAGGGAGACAGTGTAGAGTTTTTGTGGTTGTGCTTAGTGTATGTTCTATAATCATTCTTGTTCCGGTTGCTGGTGCTTGTTTGCGTTGATATCTTTGCTAGCCAAAAACTTTGTACTGAGCGGGAATGCTGCTCGTGCATCCAAACTCCTTGAGCCAAATATCTTTCCAACAGTGTCCACCATACCTACCTATACATGGTATTTCGTGCCATTCCAAGTAAATTTGTCATGTGCTACCTTTAAAACTTCAAAATACCCCAATTTGTGCCTCTGTTTTTAAGCTCGTGAGGAAGTAGTGAGAAAGTTTTGTTATAACCTGTGTTAAGCAAGGTCATCCCCCCCCCCCCCCCCTTCACCTGGTGAGGATGGATTACGTGTTCACTTAAATTTGATGAGAGTTGGCAAGGGTTCCCAGCCCACAAAATATAAATTCAACATCATTAATATCTCCTTCACACAATGAACCTGAGAAATCGGTCAAACATTGGCTAGTGATAAACAAAGGAGAAAGAGGAATGTACTCGTTCCTCTATGGGAGCCACTCTCACAAGTCTAAAAGCCTTGCTTGGTACGGGGGACTACCGGATTTATTTGCTGTGGATTCGTTGATGAAAGCATGCATATCTCAAAATCATTTTACTTCTGTTTAATAAAATAAAAAGCTCTAGCACATGATTAATCCGTGCTTCCCTCTGCGAAGGGCCTTTCTTGTACTTTATGTTGAGTCAGTTTTCCTCTTCTTTCTATCTACTCAAAGCAAGCTTGCAACACTGACTCTGGGTGCAGTTGATTATATTGCATCTTTTTTGCTTAATCATGATTCTTTATGTTGACTTTATCTATAAGATAAGCATGTTGAAAGTTGAAGCAATGTTGAAACTTGCATCTTCCTTTGTGTTGACTTCAGACACTTTTGACAAGAAGATATTACCTTGAAGACTTTCATGTTATGATTAATCTTCATGCTTCCATGTCTCCAAAGCATTATTCATGAAAGGTTTTTACTTGAATGATGCAACTTGTTTATTCATTGTTTGCTTGATTATCAAATATAGACAGTTGTTTTGGACCACTTTATTCATCTCGTAAGCTTTACATTGCTGTTTGATCAAGGTTATGCTAGTAGCATGTCTCATCAAAAATTATTTTTTGTTTATCACTTACCTACTCGAGGACGAGTAGGAGTTAAGCTTGGGGATGTGATACGTGTCAAACGTATCTATAATTTTTGATTGTTCCATGCTACTTATATGTCATTGTTACATGTTTTCATTACTTAATTACATCATTTTTAGGCTTTTTGTCGGACTAACCTATTGACAAGATGCCCAGTGCTAGTTCCCTGTTTTTGCTGTTTTCTATTTCAGAAAAGTTACTTCAGGAAATATTCTTGGAATTGGACAATAATTTACAAGGATTTTTTATTCGATGAAAGGAAGCCGGAGACCGAAGGGCGACCTGGGGGGCCACCCAGGGGCCAGGGGCGGCCTGTGGCCGCGGCTCCACCTGCACCTACGGGTGGGACCCGCCCCGGCGCCCTGTCCACTGCCTCGGCCCCCTCCGACTCCTAAAAATACCCCTTTGACCTAAAATCATCGGGGCGACGACTATTTTTCAGAAACACAACCCGACGCCGCCGTCACCCCGAACCCTAGTTCGGGGAGATTCTGAAGCTGCTCCCGGCACGCTGCCAGAGGGGAGATCGATCCCGGAGGGCTCTACATCACCATGCCTTCCACCGGGATAAAGTGTGAGTAGTTCCACCTTGGACTACGGGTCCATGGCAGTAGCTAGATGGTTGTCTCTCTCCCTTGTGCTTCATGTTTATGGTCTTGTGAGCTGCCCTACATGATCAAGATCGACTATTTGTAATGCTATATGATGTGTTTCTTGGGATTCGATGGATTATGAAGTTATGATCAGATTGTGCATGATCTTATATGTTAATTTATGTTCTTGCATGCTCTCTGATGTGTGTAGTTACTATAGTCAAGTAATTGCGTGTGTCTCCAAGAGGGAGTATTTATGCTAGATAGTTGGTTCATGCCCCCTTTTGTGCATGGGCACGAGTGACAGAAACAACTAAGGACGAGTGTGTGTTGTTGCGACTAAGGGTAAAAAAGTGATGTTTATATACGTGATTATAAATGTTGCTTACACCATACACTTTACTTAATGCAATTGTCTATTGCTTGCAACTTAATACCGATGGGTGACATGTTGGATAGTGATCCCTAGGTGGATTTTTTAGACAAAGATGCAGTCAGATGGCGGTCTTTGTTCCTTGTTGTGATGCCTATATGAATATTACCATGAACCCTTTGATATAGCTAGATTAAGTTTGTGTCATAATTCTGTCAATTGCCCAGCTGTAATTTATTTATCCTTCATATGAGTATTTTATTTATTGGAGAGACACCGCTAGTGAACCCATGGCCCGCGGTCCATATTTTTACATTGTTTACAACCTCGTTTACTTGCTTTCCATCATCACTTGCTCGTTGGTCCGTTTTCATAAATCATTTCACTATACTATACGTTTAACCGCTTTGTTTCCAGCAGACCAGGAAGATTGACAACCTTCCTGCCGTTGGGGGCAAAGTAATTGCTTGAGTGTGTGCAGGTCCACATTCTTCATGGTTAAGAGCCAGAGACCGTCGATGTTCACCTCGTTGTTGATTTCAAAGTCCTACTGGTTCGATTAAATCCTGGTTCTTAAGGGAAAACTGCTACTTGCTACATCCACACCTTCGCTTGGGGCACCACCCAACTCTGCCAGTAATCATCATATAGCATTGTTATGCGCCCACAATTTTGTCAATTGCCTTGCTGTAATTTGTTTATCCATCATGCATATCTTCTGGAGAGACACCACTAGTTATCTGTGGACCCGGTCCTATTATCCTACAGTGTTTACAACCGTTTTAATAGCTTTCCGTACTCATTTTATCGCTGGTCATATTTTGTTCTCATCATATTTTACATTTGAACATTTAATTTTTTGTGTTCAACAAGTTGGAGAGATTGACAATCTCTCTGTTTTGTTGGGGCAAAGTAGTTTGTTTGTGATTGTGTGCAGGTCCACGTCAATTATCGTTAACGGCGCCGTTGACACCTTGCTAAGACTTCTCCAAGTCCTACTAGATTCGATAACCTTGGTTTCATAATCAAGGGAAAACTGCTGCTACGCTGCATTATACCTTTCTCTTGGGGTTCCCCAACGAACATGTGATCCACGCCATCAGCGCCTCCAGCTCCTCCTCCTTGGGTGCCTCGCCGAGTCGTTGCCACACGGCATTGGATGGGGGTCGAGAGCCACCATGACCAACTGATTCGAACGGACCGTGCATGACTTGGAACTTGGCTTGGGAACAAATAGACCTGAGGCGGGCTCGTAGGTCGTAGACCGAGTGGGCTTTGTGTTTGGGTTAAGGATGCGCCCCTTTACAATTTGTATGGGAGGTTGTTTTGTTTTACTGTATACCTCGAAAGCTCGAACCCGATTCACAACAAATCGACGTCTCCATTAAAAAAGGTGATTCACAGATTGAAAAATCCAAAAATCAATACTCCCTCCGATCCATAAAAAGTGCCTCTCATTTTGTATTATCTATCGTCAGTTGCTATTGTCTGTAAATGATTTATTTCTTTAATTTAAGTCTCTAGCTCAACTCGTTCATTGCCTGTAATTATCCTCACTATATTCTTTTAAACGCTATTATGCAGAATGAAGATTCTCGAATGCAAAAGATGGAGAATCTATGATGTTGGGTTCGTTGACCCATATATCGTTCATTGTGTTATGATAGAACAACACCCCAAGGACACAGAGGCTAACTTGCTAAGGTTTTTAGTGGAACAAAATACCAGAACATAAATACTATTCACTTACAACTTCGAGTGGGTGTTACTGTCAAATACCATTATGTGCGTGATGTTGTTGCACAAGGTAAGTTGAAGGTATGTAAGATTAATACTCATGATAATCCTGCTGATATGATGACAAAGCCAGTTTCTGTTGCTAAGTTTGAGCTTTGCTCGAGCTTAGTTGGTATAATTATTTAGCCTAAGAGGTTAGTTGACGCCGAAAGTGTTTTCTTTGATGTTTCAGGGTGAAGGATTGTATTATGTTACAAGATGGATTTTGTCTTAAGGTGGAGTGTTATTTTATGGTTATCCAAATCTGGTTCTATAAGAGAGAAGGCTAACGACGGAGCAAAGCGAGGCCCGTCGACGGTACGAGTTGTTACCGAGTTGGATTAGGGTTCACCTGTTACCGACCTATTAAGTCAGGACCACTATAAATACCTCTTGTAAGCCGCCGTACGGGATAAGCCACATATTGTAAATCCCGGTGCGTTTGTAACCTTACCCGAAATAGTAAAATATTGCTGGCTGGCGCCCGTGGTTTTTTCTCTTTCTTGTTGGAAGGGTTTTTCCATGTTAAAATCTCGTGTCCCCGTTGATTTGATTTTGTTTAATTTCGTCGTTGTTTTGCTATCGCTTGTAACAAGAAAAAGGATATAATGAAATAAAAAACAAACCCCGACGACACCGTCAAACCTAGACAGCTAGCCTCCACCTAGCCTCGAAATAAAGGCTCGATCAATCTGAATCATCGTCGTCGTCGTCGTCCTCCTCCTGATAGAGAAGTCGATTCGGACTCAAGGTCCAGCGGGGCTGTCTAAAGGAAGACCGGGAGCGGCTGGGGGCTGGTTCGGGCACCCCGCCGCCGTCTGTGTGCTCGCGCTCCTCGGTGCAGAGCACGCAGAACATGCCGCCCAAGCTGAAGGCGAGCATGACCATACCGGCGGCTGTGCACGCTCTACCTTCGCCGGTCCCGCTGGCGATCACGAACTGCCTCATCAGATCGACCAGGTACAGCCACAGCGCAAACAAGAATACCTACAAATCAAGCGTGTATAAATTAGGTTCCAGTTAATAACCAGATAACGTCCAGTGGTATGATCGATCGACAGAAAAGTAGGCACATATATACATACCCGGAGAGCCCACGGGGCGACCCTGTCGGCGTCCTCCCTCGTCTCCTCGAAGAACTTGGTGAATGCAGAGGCCAGACTATTCTTCTTCGTCTTCTCGCCCTTGCAGTCCGGCGCGCCGTGGCGTCTTCAGGTCTTCCGATCTCGAGGTCTAGCAGTGGCGCCTGCAGCTCCTCCTTGGGTGCCCCGCCGCCGCACGGCGTCGGATGGGGGTCGAGAGCCACCATGACCAACTGATTTGAACGGACCGTGCATGACTTGGAACTCGGCTTGGGAACAAATAGACCTGCGCCCGCCTGGCGTGTGAAAGAGTTCGGATCTGAGGCGGGCCCCTAGATCGTAGACCGAGTGGGCTTTGTGTCTGCGTTAAGGATGCGGCCCTGTACAATTTGTATGGGAGGTTTTTTTTTTTTACTTATGGGAGGTTGTTTTGCTGTATACGTACCTCGAAAGCTCGAACCGAGCACAGTTCAAATCCGATCCGATTCACAGCAAATCGATGTCTCCCTTAAAAAAGGTGAATCGTAGATTGAAAAAAAATCCAAAATTCAATATCAAACTTCAGGCCCATTATAATAGCACAAAGTGCGGTGAATTCTGCGACTGTTGTTTTGCGAATAATCTTTGCTACAAGTCTATGGACATTTGCCAGAAAGATTGCAAATCTACTTCTGACATAGTGGCGACCACGACCCCTCCTTCTTTACCTGCTCCTTTTCACGCCTAGGCAAATTGACTTGCATATTTACACGTCCGGAGAAATAAAATATATTTGACGTGCCGAAAAATAATTCCCAAGTTGTTGTAGTTTGATTTGTCACATCGCATTTATCACTAATTAAATTGGACTTGTTTTTCGTCGTTGTATGAGAGATCTTTTTTTTTTTGAACAAGCAAGGGCGCCAACGGCGCCAATTCCATTCCCAACTCAACTCCACGAGGCAGCAATGATTACAATGTCCTGCAAGTTTAGATGTTGCAAAGTAGAAAGCATAGGACAAGATTGTAGCAAATGAGCTGGGTTAGTACATCTGTAAATAGGTTGATGTAGGCTAATCCTATGAGCCTGTGTTGCACAGCGGTGGGCCTCTCCATTGAAGTTTCTGGATATATGATAAACCTGCGGCGACGCACTAGAAGTAACTCTGAAGAATTGGTCTAGACATTTTCTAGCTTTCCAGTGCAGGAGAGGGTGATCAATTGATCTTGCAGCAGCTATCTTGGCAAGTACCTGGTTATCCGTTAGGAATGTTGGTCTGTCAATGTTAAGGAAGCTTGCAAGTTGGAACGATAGATCTTTTGGAATGTTGGAATGACCACCAAAACATCCGGAATTTTTACAACTACGATGTGTTCCCTACTTAAAAATTGTTTACAAATAAAATCTCCAACATTTTCGACTATTAAGATTTGTCTCAAGAGCAGTTTTAGCATGCCGCAGGAGTAAGAATTGTTATTTTATCTGAGCCATTGATTTTTTGTAAGGGCATGCACAACGCGGCAGTTGTGCTCTCAATTCCTGGCGTCAGGCGCTTGCCCTTTTCTCTTCACAGCCAAAGGCAGCGGCGAATTAAGCACAGTTCAAATCTGATCCGATTCACAGCAAATCTATGTGTGCGTTAAAAAATGTGAATTGCAGACTGGAAAATTTCAAAAATCAATATAAAACTGAAGATATATGACCCGCAAAAAAACTTCAGATATGAACCCTAGAATTTCAGTTTCGAATTTGGGCCTGTTTGGCTAGGACGGAATCACCAATACAGAACACACAATCATCTTCTGAAAGAAGTGTCAACTCCTATAAATATAATGGAGTGTATGATTACGTACTGTAACAACACACAGTCATAGGCAATCTTGGGAGAGAGAGAGAGAGAGAGAGAGAGAAATGCAGGAAACCAAATGCGACTCTCGCTTTCCCCAATTTGCCTGCAATCCGTTCATTTCAGGCCTCCGGCAAACAGTGGGTGAAGCTAATAGCGTGCCATGGCGTTGTATGTGATGGATGATGACGACGATGCAGTTCCTTCTCAGTTTCATATCACTGCTTAATACGGTACAGCAATGTGGTTGTATAGGCTGTTGGTAACACTGACGACACGTGGTGACGACGACACCATCTGCACATTGAAATGGGATTTGCCTCACGCTCTGATGGTTGATGGCTTCTCGACGACAAGGGTAAGCAACATGAATGAGCCAAAAGAGATGAAGAGGGATGTGGCCATCAAGATAAGCATGGCTTGCAGTGTGATGCTTGGGCTCAAGAAGAAGATCACTGCAATGGCACCTGATTGCCAAACCTTCAACTGTGCAAATGCTGCCTCCTGCATTTATCATTTTTCCAGACAGCTTTCAGTATGTTCTTTTAAGATAACTAGTTATATACAGCAAACAAAGCGTGTCCAATTCTACATTTTCGTCATTAACAGAAGGAAAATTATACAACAGCAAATGAAATCAATGCATTACATCCACGGTATTTTATATTGTTATTGTTTCTTCTTCTTGAATAAGAGAAAACTGACTTGTTTCGAAAAAATAAGAGACATCTGTTGCAATTTTTCCATTGAAGGAGGGATATAAGTTACCCAAATGAAACAAGATCTGTACAATAGAGACACTAGGCTATATGTGTGCAAGAAACACTCAGAAACCAACTGTACTAGGATTACCTTGACATCCTCAAACAGCAATCCAAGTAATGCGCTCAACTGTGTATTCAAGACTCCGTTACCAACACCCCATAAGGCACCTATAAATAGTGGAACCGCTGAACCAAGTACTCCCTCCATTGGACTGAATGCAAGAAAACAATGAGACGATAGCAATGATGATCAGGAGAATAGCATGGTAACAAATACAATAAAAAATCAAACCTGTAAAGAAAAAGTAACCAGAACAGGACTACAGCCTGAACAATAGCTCCAACTGACACTATAAATGTAGCTGAATGAAGCCCAGAGGTAAGACGTCCAGCAACCAATGAACACTGCAATATAAAGGAAACTTCAAAATTCAACTAAACATGCAGCATGGTATTTCAGTAGTTTAGAATGATCTTCAGCTACTCTAGCCTATAACAATAGCTACAGAAAGGGTGTTGGCAAATGAAAATAGAAATACAGACTCATTAGCTCAACATGACCTTTTACAGGATGATGTTGACACCAAGTTAACAGTTTCACTTACAACTACATCAGATGCACCATAAATTGCCATGGCACCACCAACTCCAGATATGCCAAGCACAGGTGTCACAATACTCTTTGTGAATACGGCCCTAAGAAATCCATAACATACTCTTCAAAAAGCACGCTAAGGAACTGAACCACCATAGATGCCGAAAATAGTTTTTGTTACTTACCATACAAATGCCTGTTGTAAACCTGAATATGCGATGAGTGGAATCAAAAGAATCATCCTTCGGTCCTGGAGAGGGGCAACAATATACTTCAACATAGCTCCAAATGAGGAGTGTGTCGAAGCATTATCTCGTTTCACATCCCTTTTGGACAGTAAACACATCAATACAATTCCAACAATCATGCAGCCAAGGAATACAACAAACAGCAGATTTTTTCCTGTTACACCTCCTCCATCCTGAAGTGATATGAAGATGATAGGATTAAAAAATATGACTACATAAGTTGTGCAAATAAAATAGCAGTCACAAGATTCCAATAAGGCACCAACAAACTTAAAATTAAGATGCTAACCTTTCCGTTTCTCAGAAGAGCAAGTGAGATCAAATTTCCAATGACCTACATTATTCAAATGTAGACAAGTCACTATGTTAGAGATCATTGTACTCTTGTAATTGTACAGGTTCTGTATCTGTATAGGAAGTAGGAACCAATAGAAGCTACCCTAGAGGTATGAAGAACAAATGTAAAGTATTTCTGGCATCTTTCGGGAGAAAACAGCTCTTCTGCAGTTGTACCTGAGTGCTGGCGAATACTCCCCAAAACTCTCCATTAAAGCTTCCTAATGTTGGACCCTCAAGTAAATTATGGTCTCGTGCATGACTGAGGGCAACAGAAGTAAGATACGTGCCCTGCATTGCGAACGGGAATTTATTCGGAAAGATTAGCAGTAAAACCCAAATGATGGGACACAGTAAGATAGTTCGCTGGAAAGCAACAGTATTACCTGTCCAACCCAAATGATCGACGCAGTAAAACCCAGGTACAGTGAAGCTGGTACCATTGTATACCTGTTATTTTTTCTTCAAGTTAACATTAAAGGAATCTCATTGCTGCAGCATGTTGAATTTACTAAACCTAAAAAAAAACCTGGCATTTTACTCAACTGAACATCTTGCCAGATTATGAAGCACAGCAAATAGGGTAAAAGCCATTCATGATTGATATATTGGTATTACATATATAAGACAACAGACTATTACTTTCCTGGTAGACTGAAGATTTGCATTAGTACATATAAACTTACACTGAATTAGCTATTTGGGCTAGTTGAGATTATTTTAATCCCAGCTTAGCAGGGCATTGTGGCATTGCGCTTTTCGAAATCTAGACTGGGTTGCATGCGCAATGTACAACCTAGTGGATAGGTCATATTCCAAAGCTTCTACCAGATGCAAGAGAGTTACTAACGAATTAAAGCTGCAATGAAGTTCAAGCCTGATAAATCCAAGAACTTAACGAGCATGGAATTCGAGTCCATTATCTTAACAGGGGCAAAGAGCCTAACGAGCTTCCAATTCAAGTACCAATCAGGGAAAGAATGCAGCCCATGGAGATGAATTGAGGTAGGCGTTCTATCAAGTAGGCACCACGCAACAAAATTCGGCACTTCCACACCGTCCATGACATGTCAGAGTCGGACTGTTGGACTCAGTACTACTAGTACGCACCATGTCGGGACCATGTTGGCAAGGATGAACAGCAGGTAGCCGCTGGTGCCGACGACGAGCGCGCGGCAGGGGCCGCCGAGCCACCTGACCACGGGCGACGCCGCCACGGCGAAGAGCGTGAAGGAGGTGTACAGGACCCCCATGGAGACGGTGCCCAAATCGCCCTCCTGCAGCCAGCCAGGATCCCCATCAGGACGGAAAGGGCCGAACCGAGCCGAGCTGGATCACCGGATCAGAGAGGGAGGGGAGGCGCGCGTACGTACGGTGTTGACGGTGCTCTGAAGGTTCTGGGCCGCGCTGTAGGCGGAGAAGACGAAGAGGAACGCGGCGGAGAGGACGTGCACGTCGGCGGCGTGGCTCCGCTGCGGCGGAGCGGCGAGGAGCGGCTCCGACGCGGAGGCTGCCGCCTCCTCGTCGCGGCTTGCGTCCATGGCGAAAGGCTTCTAGAACAAGTGCGCGGGAGGGATGTGCGGGACTGTGAGAGTGGCTGTCAGGAGAAGCTTCCAGAAGTCTTTTATACGGCCAGACTGTACAGTAGGCGGCCGGCCGGCCGGCGAGCGAGCGGGGTGGGGGACAAGGCTCTAACTGCGGCTAACTACTTGGCCAGCTCGCTGAGCTTCCCTGTCCATGTATTTTATTATCTTTTTTGGCGATCGCTTAGGAATACTTTGTCCGTGCATTTTTGGTGTGTCCGCCGTGATAGAGATCGAGAGCATCGCAGGCTCGCCAAAAAATAAGCTTAATGGCGCAGCTTAGATCGAGATCCATGATGTGATTGATTAAAATTCAGCTCCTGGCCTGCGCGCCGTGTCTGTATCCTGCTTGGAGCTTCCTCTGACGGGGATGGTTGTTGGCACCTGCTATCCAATGCAGCCGCCTGGATTTTTGGACTGAAAAGATTAATCGGATCCACGATCTGCGTGCATATCCAGTCGCAGTTTGGGGGAGTACTGTATAATCATCGAATGTTACATGTGCTCCAACGGTTCCACTTGTCAGGTGGCGCATCTGACCGGGTGATGCTAGCCGACCAGGCTGATCCGATCCAACTGCAATCGGAAGCCGAGAGACCGAAAATGGCCGTCGGCTGTTCGGGGTAAACATTGTTGTTTTTGTCATCAACATGAGACAATCTGAATTTGTTCTTCAAACGCAAATTCGCTGGGCACAGGTTGCATCAAACTTGTTCCAATCCGACATTGCTAATATCTATATTTTCGATCGGAAATTTGACACTATTCACTACTTTCATATTTTGATTTTATCATTTTTGTGCACTTTCAAATACAGCATATTCCTATTTAGATTTTACGCGTTGTAAGAAGAAATCATCATTATCTACACATAGATTTGTTTTCAGATTTTTTCCAAACTGCAAAATATGAAGAAAAAAAAACTCAATATATAGGGCTCCAATCCGGGCTTCATTTATCCACTCTCTATTTTGGATGTGCTTTCAAACTTCCGCATTGTCCTAACAAAGTTTGTATCACGTTGAGTCCTCACTTTACATTTCCATAAACACCAAATCACTCAATTTGAGTTTGTGGTGCTTCTATAGCTCTATTTTATTTTATTTTCACAATGAAATGAGTGTGCCTGCTTAACATACCAAGTAAGAGCATATCCAACCAGTCCCCTCCCCCCCCCCCCCCACCCCCCGCCCCTAACACTCCCTATTTATCAGGATGGACAGCCGGGACAGTGCCCGAATAGGAGAGAGACTAAAATAGTCTACCCAACTAGTCCCCCCAAACTCTCCCTATGTGTCTGGACTGTCCGGCTCCCCTCAAACTTACCACATATGTGGGATGAGTATGAGGGCGTCCGGGCGTGTCCGGGCTGTCCGTTTGGCCCACTTTTTTACTTTGTTTTACTTTCTTTTGTCCTTCTCCTATCTTTCTCTCTCTTTCTCCACCAATCACATGTAAGTGACCGAACAATTTTGGACAATTTAGGGGCAGAATTTGCCCACCATGGTTGGAGATGCTGTAAACTACAAGTGAGAAAGTCGAGGATGAATTATATGAATCTAGATGCTCCGGAAAGAGTGTAATGTTCACACCTTCTTGGCTTAGCCGAGTTCTACCAACCATGTCTTCGCGAGGATTCTTAATGAAGCCCATTCTTGGAGGGATGCTAAGGGATGCTGGGCTCGCACCTATTAGCAGGCTGTTCCAACCTCCCTTAAACAGCCTTATAACCTTACCTAGCTTTCGTTATTCTAATTTGGTTCTGATGTTGTTGCTCTAATTGAGCATCCATGCAATGATCTCCTCCTTTTTACCAATGAAAAACAGTATTCTTTTTCTTTTTCATCAAAATTATATGAATCTCACAAGACTATAGTCTATAGATGTCTTGTGAATTTAAATGTTTGCGTCAAGATTAGGATCATGCTACCTGGAGATCACTTCCCAATTTTGTTTTTCTTTTCCCTCACTCTGATCAAATGGTATTTAAGTGGACATTAGTCCGTTTAATGAAATTTTCTCAATTATCTGCTTTATTATTTCTGCATTTTCTGAAGAAAAAGTCCATTGTAAGAATTCTAAAATATATTATTCAATTATCTTAATTTTTAATTTGAAGTGTATGTCGTGAATTTCCTAACGTTAATTCATGATACAAATTCCAAGAAAATATGTCTCCTAGAGAAACTATAAATACCATCATACTAAATTTAGAAAAATATAATATGATAACACATTTCATGATGTATCTAGTGATATTGATTTGTTATTGAAGATGTTGATAGTATTTTCTATAAATTTAGTCAAACTTTTAAATCATTTAACTTTTAGAAACTTTATACCCCTTCTTTTTTGAAGAAAAACGAAACTAGTATTGCGTTAACAGGTAGTTTCCCTATACTACTAGTACGGAGTATGTGAGACCGCTAGTTGGTGCACACGTCTTCTCGGACTCCCATGAGCCAAACGTCGGCGTCCACCTAGCGTGGGGCATCTCATATTGCTTGCACGGCAAAACGCGAGAGGGACATTTTTCGAGCTGGCAAGTTACTACATTTATCATTTTGCCTCCTCGTTGTTTCCCTATTTCGACTATCACTCACATGAATATTCCTCCGATAGATTCAGCCAGCTAGATTCTAATTTTCCAGAGATACGTCGCAATCGTCAGAAACTCCGACTCAGAACACACCGATGACACAGAAATTACAGCAGAAGCAATGGGCGCCAGAGGCTTGGTGGTAGCGTGTGTACTGTACATACCAGGACGGGGCGAGGTTGGCGGCGATGAATAGGAGGTAGCCGGAGGTGCCGAGCACGAGCGCGCGCCTGGACCCCATCCGCCGCACCACCGGCGAACCCACCACCGAGAACGCCGTGAACGACGTGTACAGCAGCCCCAGCGATATCGACCCCAGGTTGCCGTCCTGCGTGCGTGCCGGCAGCAATCAGTCAATCAATTCGCCGGCCGCACCATGGGATGGGGAATTCCGGGGATGGGGTGTTGCGTACCGTGTTCACGGTGCTCTGGAGGTTCTGGGCGGCGTGGTAGGCGACGAAGACGAAGAAGAAGGCCGAGCTCAGGAGGTGCGTGTCGCGGGTCTCCGACGCTGCGCCCGCGCCGTCGCCGGCGGCCGAGACTAGGGGAGCCGCCTCCTCCTCGTCGCGCGACGCCGCGAGCACGGTTACGTCCATCGCTGCCGGAGGGGAGCGTTCGCCTGGGCTGATTTTGGGAGTCGTCAACTGCCGGCCTGCCGGGTCCGTCGCCATCGTGTGTATTCGATGATTTGTGGGGAAGGGGAGGGTCTGATTTTCCAAATTTGTGAATCTCCAAGGGCGTCGTTGGAAACGACTCACTTGCAAAACGATGTCTTACCAAATAATTCCAGGGGCTTCGTTAATAATGTTGATCATCCTTTTATTTTGAGAATCTAAAATGTTGATATCATTTTCGTTCCTACATAATATGGAGATTTGAATTCAAAATAGACGCTAAGATTAGACACACTAGCTAGCATTGGTGTTAAAATTCGCGTGAGTAGGTGTTACAGTGATTTTAAAATTCTCATCACCTCCGGGTTCATGCATAAGTGGTACTAAAAGATTTTAACGGAAATGGAAAAACCAATGGACCCACGTAGAGGTCGATATGCGGACGCGCTAATGCATCGTCAGATATTTAGCTCCGTACAAAAGAATATGTCTTCGCTTTGGTCTTCTTTTAGTTTCTTGAATATATCCTTTTGTTTTTATCCATATATTATTGTGCTTGGTAAATTTATGTAGTTGAATCTCAATGTTGTTCTTCATGAACACATAAAATGTTGCAATCAACAAGACAACATACTGTCGGTAGCCAAATATGACACGTTGTCATCCTCCTGCCGGAATTCTCTCTGCCGAGTAGTCGAATCCTCCCTAGATCCGAACCTGATTGGTTTGTACCTTTGGCGGGTCTTAAGAGATTCCCTCGAAACCCAGACCTGCTACCAGCTTTTTCTACAGACCGTGCATGCGGAAACTCTAGGTTTTGACGGCGATCGGACATGGCTACTGATTCCCCGACGACGAGTTCAGCCAGTCAGACGCCAAAAGCCTCTGGCTTGAAGAAGGAAGAGAAACTTGATGACCTCCTGTAGAGATTAGGTATTGATGAGGAGGAGATTGACGATCTGATCTTTAAAGAAAAGGATGCCCGAATGGAGGGCATCAAGTGGTTGGCTTTAGCCAAAGTACATACTGCTAATTTCTTCAACCCCCGAACCTTTGAACGCCATGAGGGTGGCCTAGAGTCCAGCGAGGGAGATCAAGTTCAGGACTCTTGAGACAATGTTTTCACGGTGCAGTGTTTCTGTTTGGGGGATTGGTTGAAAGTGACAAAGAAAGGAACGTGGTTATTTCGTCAAAACGGTGTGTGCAAGTTGTTCAACCATGGATCACTACTAGGAAAAAGCTTAGCCGTGGCGCATCAGATTGGGCTACCCGTGGCGCAGGCGCCCGCGCCACGAATTGCCACGCCACGGGTAAGCAATTAGCCGTGGCGCAGGACCCTTTGTGCGCCACGAGTAGTTAGCTGTGGCACAGGCTACTATGTGCGTCATGGCTAAGGGGAAATACCCATGGCGCACTGGTGGACTGTGCGCCACGGCTGTGGTGCGTCACGGCTACCCTTTGACATGCGCCACGTCTATGATTTTCTGTATTTTTTTATATATAGAAAATACAGTATTTATACAGATGTTAATATAGGTATTTATATAGACATATATTTTATAATACACATTGCAGAACAATACACAAAATACATAGATCACATATGCATTATAACTGAAAATAGATCACGGATCATCATATACATCACATCGATCGGAATCGAGTAGTAAGTTCGAACATCACATTACAAACTAAAGTAAGTTTAATTACAACACGAATTGCATCGACTGTTTGAACATAAGCTACACAAGTAGATAAGCTAGGCGTCGACGGTCTTCGGGGCCGGGAAGGGGCAGGACGCCTTCTTTCGTCGTGAAGGGCCGGATGTCGCCTTGTGCCTTTATACGCCGTTCCACCTCCGCATTATCGAGTGGAGCGCCGTCGTAGTATAACATGCCTCCAACGGTGCAGACATCCTGTAGTATGATCCGCGCGAACGTCTCCTGGATGCGATAGAATTCTTGTCGAAGATCACGATCCTGGATAGTTGCCAAGTTTTCGGCCCAGCGTTGGAGTTGATCTGGCAACTTGAGTTTCTCTTCATCCCGTACGAAGGCACAGATCTGATGAATGGCGTAGTAGGCATCCCTCTCGCTGTTCTTTGGTTGCGAGACGCATGCGAAGTTGATAATGTGGTGGAATGCTGGCACACCTCCTCTTCCAGGTCTCTTCCTTTTGAAGACGCCTCCCCTCATACTGAAGCCAACTAGAGCATTATCCAGAGCCTTCTTGAGGTTGGTGTAGTCTTTCGGTTTGCCCTCCCTACCCGACTCCAAATATGTGACTACGGAATATTTCGGGCAAAGAACGAGCAGGACGCAATACTTGTTTTTGGGCAAAACAATTTAGACAGAGTGTTAGAAAAATAATGATAAAAATCTAATGAAGCATCTTCATTATGGCGTAGAGAATGACTACTTACTCGGGATAGTAAGGAAAGAGAATGTAATCCTTCCACTTATTCTCCACCATGATTTCTTCAAGGTGTTTCGACATAAATTGCCAGCCTTCATGGCTTCTGAAGTTGGTCTCGATCATGTAGTAGGGGTCCGCTATCGCGACGCCCCCGATCTTCTCTTTTAGGACCTGGTGGGCCGTACTGAGACAGAATAAGCGGACTAAATGTGGATGGAGCCGCTTCAAGTTAAACATCTTGAATATGTCATCAAATCGCACGAATAGCAAATCCGCCGGCTCTTGTTTGCAAAAGCCATCAACTGCCTCTGGCACCTTGGCAGTGAAGAGCGGGTGTGGGTGTGTTGGATCTTTCATTTTAAGAAGATCCAGCTCTCGTGTCAGAACACGCTCATGCAGTATCTGCATATCCCCACTCATGAGTTGGAGCACATCAGGCGGTACCATCGGTCGACCCGCAATATGCATTTCCCGCGCAACATCTTTGCTCGGTCCTAGTCCGTCCTTAAACCGGATCGGCCGCGGAGCCGCCGGCTGGCTGCTAGAGGCATTGGCACCCTGCTGCGGCTTTGGAGGCAGCGACGGCTGGCTGGCGGATGCATAGCTCGCTCTTCCTAGTTCTTTTCCACCCCTTCTTAGGCTTTGGAGGGATGCCTCCTCCGGCCGCTAGCGCTTCACGACAGGTCCCAAGTAGTGTGTTGGGGCTCAGGATAGCTTGTGTTGCTTCTTTCTGCGTGAAGTCGTCGGCTGGAGGCGTCTCTTGAGAATCGAACAGACGCTTCGTGCATGCGGCTTTATCTGTTTGACCAGCGGGCTTGTGCGTGTGCGGAGCAGTCGGCGGTTCATCAAGAGGAGCCATTAATCCTCCATCGTCGCAGCGGTCATCATCGATGTAGCAGTCATCGAAGATGTCGTCTTTTTGTGCCGCGGGCTCTTTAAGTTGTGCTGGTGCTGGTGCGATGGCCTTGACAGGGTTTTGCCCCAACCCGACTTGCGGTGTTGCCTGTGGAGTGTTCGGGCTTAGACGGATCTGGGGTTTTGGCCATACCATGGCCCAGGGGATGCATTCACGAAGGATCAGATAGTCCTCGGCTCCCACGGGTTGATAAGGAGGATCCACCTCATTGCAGCCCGAGAACACCCTAATCAGTGAGACCTTAAAGCAGCCATTGGGTATCGGCGTGTTGTGGTGCATGCTATTTTTGGGCGCAATGATGGTAGCCCTAGCAACATGCTTCAACTCTCCATTCACATGGTGTAGGAGAGTGCATCTAGTGTCGCCCTGCGAAGAACATGCATGTAGGGCGTTAGAGATGCAAGGCAAAGGCAAAATGGATGAAGTAATATGCGTTGAGCCTACGACGCTTAGATACCGTGAGGGCGTCGAGCTCGGCCATTGTCGAGACACCACCGACGTCTTGCGACACGGAGTCGGAGTGGGTGCCGCTTGGGGGGTTGTCGGCCGGCGAATTCTCCGGAAGAGGCGACTGCGTGGTGTGGACCGGCAGATTATCCCGAACAGGTGGAGGTGACGGCGCGGTGTTGGCGGACGAAGCCGCCGACGCGGTGTTGGCCGTGTTGCCTCCAAAGTTGGGCACTGGACACGGCCATTGTTGACCTCCGTTGATCCAATCCGTTACCGAGGTCACGACGGAAGGAAGGAAACCGACGAGCGCCTTGGCCACTAGTTCGTTGCCTATATCCTCCTGCTTGCGCTTCTTCCTCTCTTTCCGCGTCTCCTTGTCCTCGGCTAATAGTCACACCATAGGACCTTGCCATGGCCGACAACACAGCCAACTGACGGTGGCTTGTCTAGATCCCGCCCCTTGACCTTGTTCAACGCCGCGTTGAATGGAGTGTCCCACACGGGCTTCATCGATCCCTGGGAGGAGCTCTCATCCGTGGCTCTAGAGCTTTCTACATCCTCCAGAGCCTTTTGGAACTTCATGACAGCAGGATCCGTCTTAAGTTCCTTGGTAACCGGGTCCTCCGTGAACCGAGCCCTGACAAAAATTCTAGTCTGCTTGTCTTTAAATTTGTCGAAGGGGTTAGAGATGCCCTTAGCTGCCCACTCAGCATCCTGCTTCTCCCATTTGGGCTCAGCTGCGAAGTAACCACCACTTCCGAGATGGTGGTGTCCTACATTCTTCGAGTTTATCCACCTCCCCCCATTCACTCATTTTCTTGGATACAGGTAGTCAGAGCCTGCCCCGGAAAATCCTAAGGTCTTCTTCGTTGACCCGCTCCTTGTTCCAGATCTCCTCGGGACTTTTATCGTCTTCGATCAATTTTTTGACCCTAGATCTCCAGCTGGACAAGGCCGTGCTCATCTTCGTGAGGGCAAATTGTTGACGGCATTGAGTTTTTTCAAATCATGATTACCGTCTTCATCGGCCCTGTAGGCCGGCGGGAACTCATACCGTTCATGCAGCCTCTTGATGAGGCGGAGACGCAAACCCGCTTTATTAGCATCCCTTATGTTATCCTCATAGACAGGGACGACCTCTCGAAGGATGCATGCCACTTGGAGGCCATACCCTGCGGCGACCCCTGTAGGCTCTAGAGGCGCCCCACCGTCGGACACTTTGGGTGATTGCTTGCCTCAAGGCCCGGACCTTGTTCTTACTCCTCTCTTTCCTAGCCTTTTTGGCTTGGCTACCATCTGTGCATTCTCCGCCATCAGTGGTCGCGCCGCCATCCCCGGCGCCACTAGTAGTGGTATCGTTGCCATACTCGGCGCCACTATTATTGGCGCCCTCGTCGCCATCCCCGGCGCCACTATTATTGGCGCCCTCAGCAACATCCCTGGTCGGCTCATCGTAGTAGCTCCAGAAGTCTGCGTTCTTCTCTCTGGCTAGTTCTTCCACGCTTAACTGCCGAGAAGAAGCTCCGGCTTCATCGTTGTTAGCCATGTGTTCTGCGTGCGACAGCAAAATGGAACGTGTTAGTTAAAAGAAACAAAAAATACATATGCCGATGTTTTATCGAAATGTCGAATCATTTCCGTTCCGGCAAATTTCCGGCGGCACTCCTATTGCCAAAAATTAGCAAAGGTCATGCAGAATTTTTCACGGAAAAATTCGGCATGACCTTTGCTAATTTTTTGCCATAGGAGTGCCGGAAATTTGCCGAAACGGAAATGAATCGACATTTCGGCAAAACATCGGCACTCATCTAAAATCCCTGCAAAGTTCACAACAAAACCGGCACACAACTCCAGCAAGATACAAACATATTCATCACACATATAAACCGGCACACAACTCCGGCAAGAATACAAACATTCATCATAGACGAACCGGCACACAACTCCGGCAATATACAAACATTCATCACACATATAAACCGGCACACAACTCCGGCAGTATAACATTGAAGAAAAAAATAAACCGGCACACAACTCCGGATTCCATCACATGCATCCTACCTTGCTTCAACTTAACCAGCAGCAAGCAACTGTAGCACCCCTACCAGCAGCAAGCAACACCACCACCACAACCTGCAAGCAACATCAAAAACACAATTAGACGAGCAACCTGGCAGCAGCAGTTTTCAAATTTTTTGGTGAACCAAACAAGCTCTGAAAATTCTGAAATTTTTACAAGAGCAATGTATAACTATTGTTGACGTACTATAAAAATTTCAGCTTAATCAGAGTTGATTTGAGTTGTTCAAAAATTGTAGAGCATTTCAGCCAGAATTTTGTCAAAAAATTCAAATTTCATTTTCCATTTCAGTTTTTCCTAAACTCTAATCATTACCCTAACCCTAACCCTAACAGCAAGCAGAAGCAATAACACTAACCCTAATTTCATTTTTAATTTTGCATTGCATTTTTCTACACTAACCCTAAATTCGAAATTTTCTAACACTAACACTAAATTCGAAATTTTCTAACACTAACACAAGCACCATTTCAACATTCGAAATTTTGCTACACTAAAAATTTTGCATTTCGAATTTTTTTACACTAATACTAATTTCACAATTCGGTATATATAGGAACCTGTCAAAATTCTAAAATCTACACTAAATCTACCTAAATTATAAATTCTAAAATATAAACTAACCCTAAAATTAAAATTTCTCTAACAGGGGAGGGAGGGGGCGGACTCACAACGCACGATCGGGGAGGAGGGGGCGACGGAGGAGAGCTCGATGGGGAGCACGGTCGCGGCTCGGGGAGGAGGAGCAGGGTGCGGCGGAGGAGAGCTCTGTATGGAGGGGGAGGGCCAGCGAGGGAGGCCGGCAAGGAGGGGGCTCGGCCGGTGGGGAGGCGGAGGGGGCTCGGGTGGGGAGGCGGAGGAGAGCTGTGGAGGAGAGGGCCGGCGAGGGAGGCCGGCAAGGAGGGGGCTCGGTCGGCGGTGGAGGAGAAGGGCAGAGCGGCGAGGAGGAGGATGCGGCGACAGCGACGAGCACGCAGGCAGGGAGATGCGGGCAGGAACGGCGGCGACAGCGGGGAAGAAGGGAGTGATCGAGTTGGGGAATGGTTCGGCCGCGCGCGCGATTTAGATCTAGGTTAAATTAGCTGTGGCGCACGGTCGCTTCCATGCGGCTCGGGTACGTATAATAGTCGTGGCGCAGGGTCACTGACCTGCGCCACGGGTAAGTTACCCATGGCACAGGGGTCAGTTCCCTGCGCCACGGCTAAAGAGTTTTTTTATATTTTCTTTTTGCATTTAATTTTTCATTTTCTTTTATTTTTTCCTTTTGTGCATTTCATTTAAGACATTCATATAATATTTAATGTGATATAGTATTCCAATTTATGATTTAAAATTAAGGATTACAAATAGCATATTCCTATTTAATTTTAAGACACTGATGACGGGATTGATGAGAGTGTTCTTCTCCCTCAACAACGCCAACAAGTACTATTGATACCCTGAAAGGAAAATAATATATTAGGGATAGGTTGAGCCTCCAAGTGCAGAGTATGTAGAAGTGGTAGTTTTTCCCTAAGAAGGTGACTCGAGGGTTTAATATCAAACTCTCGGGGAATCAGTAGTGTGGGTTTTATCTTCTTGTCCTTCTCTAGATTTACTGCAAACAAATAGATTGCTTTGTGCCCTCAACCTCACCAAGTGATTGTCAAGCACAAGGTGTAAGAATGATATTAAGATGATAATGAATGCAAAACAGTAAATAAATATACAATGGTGGTGAATAAGTATGCAAAGATGATAGATGGTATTTTTGAGGTTTTTATATGTGAATGCAACAAGTAAAAGTGTTTTTGTATTTTCTGATTTTAAAATGGCTGAATATAAAAGATGCTTAAAAGTGGTTGGAAAAGTGTTTCTTATGATTAAAAATGGACCGGGGTTCATGGTTTCACACATGCACTCTCTCTTTAATATAGTGTGGCAAATGAGTAGACATAGATTTAACATATGAGATTGCAAACAAGGTTAATGACATGTTACTAATTATATGGGCATCATGTCCTAACATAGATACCTTTTGATTATTAGTCTCACTTATACTCCACCAAGATGTGAACTAAATCATGCACCTTAGTAATTAAGATAACATCAGAGTATAGCTTTAAGATTAATGACATGAAGTGAAAATAAACACATGATGGATCTAGTCTTAGGTAGAGGCATGTCACTCCTCCTACCCTACAACATGGTATTTTGGTTTATCCCTAGTGAGGTAACAAATTAAGGTAAACACCCAATGGATCATGATATTCAAGCTGTCAGCTTATCACTTCACCACCCCCGTTACTCCAACTAATGCACACGTTCCCCCACACACGCTCTCATAAACATGCTTGATCATAACAAGGATACAAGAACGGGGTACATAATATGCATCTACTTTCATAACTGAAATATAACATTGCAATCTCAACATATATTAACTCATAAAAAGATCCACCACAATGGTAATACAACGGTGACCGTAATCATGTTTAGCAACTCATACGGTGCTAATTAGTAAAGCTCAAGAGAGAGAGATACATATGCTACTGCCACAAACCCATAGTCCAGAGGTGGACTACTCCCTCTTCATCATGGAGACGGTGGAGATGTCGATGGAGGAGAAGGAGACCTCTCCGGCAGGGCTCCGCCAGAGTTTTCCCCCTCCAATCTGCAGCCTCCTGGTCTCTGTTTCTTGTTTCTCTCGTGTGGCGGCTCCCCTCTGGAAAAACGTTGGGGGACCTCTTATATAGGCGTTTTTAGGTCACGAGGATGCTTCTAGGCGAAGGATCGATGCAAACGGGGACACGAGGGCTGAGAGGGGTAGGCCCACGCGGCCCGTGGGACCCTCTCTTTTGGTCCTCCGGCCTCCGTTCGTTGACTTCTTTCGCTCCTAAATCTTCTCCTTCCAAAATAATGACCCCCGTAAATTTATAGCTCATTATGACGTCGTTAAGGTCCTGAAACAAATAAGGAAAGAAATAGGGATTTTCTGCCTGCGTAGGATTAATTCCATAAAAAGGGGAAATCATTATTAATTACCAAAAATCATTAAATAACAGTAATATACCCCTTATATGATGCAAATATGATTGGAATATGACTATTATAGTGCAAAGTTCATGTATGCATTTTAGATGCATCAACATCCCCAAGCTTAACTCATGCTCGTCCTTGAGTATGAAAGTGATAAAACTAACATGAACTTTGCAATATAATAAAAACATGGATATAAAAGACGATTGCTACTGCTACATAAAGTCAAATGATTCATTATTTCAAAGAAGTAGCAATATGCAAACAGTTTATAAAGTGATATCAAGTATTCAAATGAAAAAGATGATAAATGATAGTTCACAAAGTGCAACATAAAAGATAGTACTATGGTCATTCTTACTTTTGCATACTTGAGGTCCATAGAGTGTAGAAAATCTGAATATAAAAGGTGGACACTTTGGAAAAGATAAATAAATAAGTAGAGGTAAAGCATGCATAAGTTTCATCTATCCTCCAAACTGTTCTACTTAAGTTATTGAATGCAATGGTAATACTTGGTGTCAAGCTCTCATGCCCCTATCATAGCATCTTGAATGATTAAAGTTGAATGTGAAAGCAAATATGAGTAGTGGCCTCGATAAAGTAAAGGTTAGATGTCTCATGCCCCTTGAATACAAGTGCCTACACCATGATTACTCAACTTGGGAAACAAAGCAAGTTTAAGTTATCTATCATTGTAATTAATAACGGTATCATCAAGAGTCTCAACTGGGGTACCTCTTGTTCCATGATATGGATCAAGCCCATATCAAAACAACAAGACAAACAAACATATTGAACAATCTCAACACCCTCTTTATTTACCACTTAATATAGCTTTTTATTGTAGGGTGTATCACAGAGGGTTCAAAATAGCATGTAAGTAAATTTCCACCATGAATGATGCGTGGCTTAGATTAGCGGCCCAGGTTTCTCTCTAACCATTTATACAAACTCATTTAAACTTAACTCTATTTCCACATTTATTTCGTCATGATAGGCATCCATAGACAAAGTACATGATATCAACTAAACAAATGATGAAACATGTTGAAAGCTTAGCATGTGACAGCACATATGGGCTAACTCCCAACCTTAAATATTTATCAAGCCACTATCTTCATAATATTAATCACAATGGTTCATCTTTTTGAATGCAATAAAAGTAAAGTGTGCATCAAGTTCGCGAGAGCTTTTTAACCAACTTTTACCATTACAATAAATAACATCATCATTTTCATTTAGAGGCATAGATAACACAAATAACATGATAAACATACTTGGAATAGCATAAAGCTAATAGGTAGATATGGTGGACTCACTGGAAAAACTTGGGCTGAAGGTGTTGGAAACAAGTTTTTACTTGTTGAAATTTTTGGGCTAGCAAAAGGGAGAAAGATGACCATCTAGATACATGCATGAGTGTCCATAGAACTAACTAATTCATGTCAAACAAAGTTAAATAACATACAGCATCAAAACATGAATAAAAGATAGCTCACGATAAAGCATTTGCAAATTATTACTCATAAAGAGGCTCATGAATCATGCAACTATATGTGTCATTAAAAATCAACTTAGACATCCCTTTTCCAAATACAATAAAATCATGCAAGATATTTAAACCCAAATTTCCAGTAGCATTCTCATATATAAAAGATAGTGTGGTGGTCTCACAAAATAAAAATCAAAGCAAAAAACAAACAAAAAGACGCTCCAAGTTTATGCGATAAAGTGCAATGATAGAAAAACAGAAGTTAGACGTGTGCAAACCGAGAGTGTTTTGGTTCATTGGGTATGTTTACATCCCCAAGCTTATGGTTTTCACCATCCTTGGATAACTCATGGTGCATCTCCTCCAATCCCTGTGAAAAAAACTTCAAAACACAATTTCTCCCATCTCTTTTCTGTGGGGTGATATTAGTAGAGATAAACAAATAGGCTTCTTGCTGCATATAATCCATGGATTAAAATTCATATGAATTACCAGAGAATGTATAATGTTGTATGCCTACTCATAAACTCAATTGGATCAACTCAATAGTTCAAACTATGCATAAAACAATATGGGACAGAATCTGTCCAGAAAAACAGCAGCAGCAAACGTATTTTTCTGTCCTACTTAAACTTGACGAAAAAATCTGAACAAATTCATACATACAGAGGATGAAAAGTTGCAGTTACAGTAAAAATCTCAGCTCATTTGGAGTTACATAATAGGAATGAAAAATAAAACAGTGCACAGACTCTGTGCAGTAATAAAATCTCCGAATAGGTATAGCAACTTTTTCAACCAAAATGGGTAAAACTTGGCACTTTATTAAAAATTCCAGAAACTAAACTAAGAAAACAATCTCTTGTTACAGCAATAGGACTCAAAGAAAATCCAAATAAAAACAACCGGGTTGCCTCCCGTAAAGCGCTTTCTTTATAGCCATATAGCTAGGCTTACTTACTTGTTGTTTTACCGAAGATGAAGCTCATGAGGGAGCTTAAAAGTTGTGCCCTTCATCCTTTGGAAGTGTTCCATGAATTTCTTGTGTGGAAACTGAAACTTCACATTCCCTTCCTTTCAATCAATGATAGCCCCTGTGGTACGAAGAAAAGGTCTTCCCAAAATAATAGGACTACAGGTTTTATTCTCCATATCCATGATTAGAAAATCCAAAGGTACAAAAGTCATATGTAACTCTACCATAACATCACTTACTTTACCTAGAGCATATTTAATGGTATTATCAGCAAGTGCAAGTCCAATAGAGCATTTTTCAAGATTCTTTAATTCAAGTGATTCATATAATTCTTTAGATAAAACTGAGACACTAGATCCTAGATCAAGTATGGCATGGTGTGTCTCTTTTACAATAGTTACTAGCACCTTGGGGATCCACACATCCCCAAGCTTAGGTGGTATCATAGCTTCTTGATTGTATCTAGCAATTTTTTCTTTCAAGACATGATTAGCAATATAGGAACCAAAACCAGATTTGTTAACATCAATAGAAGGATCACTTGCAAATTTTTGTAAGGTAGATATTAATTCATGCAAGCTACTATTCTTTAAATCAAGCAAGGGATCATTAACTTCACTAAGCATCTTAACTTCTTCAACTTTTCTTTCATCATATTCAGTTTCATTAGCTTCTTCTTTTAAAGCCATAAGATGAGACATAAAAGGCAACAGATATTCAGGATAGTTTAGCAGTTCATTCATAGTTTCTTCCAAAGTAAGAGGAACATTTTCAGCAATATTAATAGAATTCAATCCAACCACAGGTGGTGCTTGTGGTTTTCCAGCAGACATACTCAATAAAGTGGCTTGATTATCAGCAAGTTTTGAAAGGGCTTTGTCTAGTCCTGCAGCTTGGAGTTGTAAGTTTTTAATATCAGAACTAATAGATGCAACAGACTTATTCAACTCTTGTATCATGGTATTATGACTAGCAACTTGTTCCATAAGAATTTTATTAGTTTCAACATTATCATTACTAGATGACACAGGCTTCCATTTATCATTAGCATTAGGATATGGAACAAAAGGACGATTGTTTGGAACATAAGGAGGTTTATTATAAGAATTATAATTGTTGTTACCATACCCATTGTTTCCATAATTCCTAATGAAGTTGACATCAATATTTTCAGAATTATCACCAACTAGTTCTTGCAAAGGAATATTTTCAACACTTGGTTTATTAAGCAAAGCAAGAATAGTATCCATCTTAGATGACAAATCATGAGTTTCTTCTATGGAGTTTACTTTCTTAGATGAACTAGGTGCTCTATCAGTATGCCATTGACTATAGTTTTGCAAAATGCCACTACTAGGGAAAAGTTTACCCGTGGCGCACCAAAAAAGCTTACCCGTGGCGCAGGGGGCTGCGCCACGGATTGCCACGCCACGGGTAACACAATAGCCATGGCGCAGGGGTCCTGTTGCGCCACGGGTATGTGCACATAGCCGTGGCGCACCAAAACTAGGTGCGCCACGGGTATGTAAACATATCCGTGGCGCACCTTGTTTTAGTGCGCCACGGCTATATGCACATACCCGTGGCGCACCTAGTTTTGGTGCGCCACGGCTATGAATTTCTGAATTTAAAAAAAAAAGAGCCACCGGCCACCCACGTCGGCGTGTCCGGCAGCTCCCGTCCTACGCCGCGACATGGAGTTCGTCGTGGAGGTGCTCATCACGTTGTGGAGGTGCTCGCCGGCGTGGAGGTGCTCGCCGGCCGTCGCTCCTCGTCGTCGTGGAGGTGCTCGCCGGCCGCCGGTCCTCGTTGGCGTGGAGGTGCTCGCCGGCCGCCGGTCCTCGTCGGCGTGGAGGTGCTCGCCGGCCGCCGGTCCTCGTCGGCGTGGAGGTGCTCGCCGGCCGCCGGTCCTCGTTGGCGTGGAGGTGGACGCCATGGTGGAGGTGCTCACCGGCCATCGTGGAGAAGGCCAGCAGTATGGTGCCATGGTGGAGGTGCTCACCGGTCGGCGGTGTGGAGAGGAGGATGGAGGAGAAGGGAGAGAGGAGAAGGGAGAGGAGGATGAGATAGAGAGGAGGAGGAGGAGTAAGAGAGGAGGAGGAGGAGTATAGGAGGAAGAGAGGAGGAGTTGTGCCAATCCAGTCCTCTATCCTCTCGACCAATCAGAAACAAGAATAAAGGAGCACACGGATTGTGTGCTAGTTTAAGTCGCAGTGAGCCGTCGGATCACTGGGAGCCGTTGGATCGTGGTGTTGCCCCCCCCCCATGTTACTCGTGGCGCATCTCATAGTGGTGCGCCACGAGTATTACAACTACCCGTGGCGCACCATATCGTCCATGCGCCACGGGTAAGTTTTATTTATTTTTCCTGCCAGAAAACTTAAACTTAAAAAAAATAGGTCTTCCCTTTCGAATTTGGGGATTCTGTAGGCAAAAAACGGCTCAAAAGGCCGTAGGCCATTTGGATTGGATGTGTTTTTTCTCTAGTTTTTTTTAAGGTATTACACGTCGAAATCCGAGTTCATATGCAAAAGTTATCGCCGTTTTACTCTTCCATAATGATTTTTTGTAAAATACATCAAAATTCATGTTTCAAATTTTTTCTAACACCTAGTTTACGTAATATAACCACATCTCAAAGGATTTTATTTTTTGAGTTTTTTAACATTTTCTTTTAGCTTCTCCAAAACTGAAAAGGCGATCACGGGGGGGGGGGGGGGGGGGAGCATGGGAGCACAAACGGGTAAGAGGTTACCCATGGCGCACCACTATTTTGGTGCGCCTCGGCTATGTGGGGTCAAAATTTGGCCCCGAGACCATTATTTTGGTGGCGCATTGGAGTAAGGTGCGCCACGGCTATACTCTTACCCGTGGCGCACCGAAATAGTGGTGCGCCACGGCTAAGGAGGGTGCCCCTCCGTCAGCCCAGCCTGCACTTAGCCGTGGCGTACCACTATTTTGGTGCGCCACGGGTAATGTCCTACGCGTGGCGCATCTCTTTTTGGTGCGCCACGGCTATATACTCGTGGCACACCAAAATAGTGGTGCGCCACAGCTAAGTAATCCACCTATAAGCCTTTTCCTAGTAGTGTGCTTTCCAATATATTCTTAGCTTCTACTATAGTTTCTCCCATAAAAGCACCTCCAGCAGCAGAATCAAGTATATTTCTAGACATGTAATTCAGACCATTATAAAAAGAGTGTAGTATGGTCCATTCATTAACTCCATGTGATGGGCAAGTTCGCCATAGCAACATGTTCATTTTCATTTTGCCTAAAAGATAGAATATTGTTTCTATTTTGCAAAATTTTAACAGGAGGATAATATTTCTTAATGAAAGCTTCTCTCAAATCATTCCAAGTTTTAATGCTATCAGTAGGTAAAGAATGCAGCCACTCCTTACCTTTTCCTCTAAGTGAGAAAGGAAATAATTTCAGTTTTAGAATATCACTTTCAACATTCTTAAATTTTTGCATGTCACAGATTTCAACAAAATCATGAAGATGCATATAGGCATCCTCCATAGCACTACCACCATATTGCTCCCTAGTTATCAAGTTCAATAAACTAGGACTTACTTCATAGCTATCAGCTTGTATCTCAGGTGTGGTAATAGGTTTAGCAATAAATTGATCATTTGGAGTATTTGTGTAGTCACACAACTTAGTCCTATCACCCATTTTAGCAGTTTTTTTATGTGTTTTTGAATTTTTTATGCAAAACTGAAAATAAAATGACTCTAAAACAATGCAAACCAAATTAACTAATGCAAAACAAAATGCAAAACTGAAAATAATATATGCAAACTGAAATCTAAATATGATATGCAAGACAAAAACAAAACAAAATAAAATGCTTGAAGGTAAAGATGGACAAGATGATGCTCACGTAGGTGCAACCTCCCCAAGCTTAGGTGTTAGCACAAGTTGGTGATGAAGTTGACTTTGTTGTGATATGGACAAACCCTTCCAGCTATGATTCCCCGGCAACGGCGCCAGAAAAACCCTTTGATGACGGGATTGATGAGAGTGTTCTTCTCCCTCAACACCGCCAACAAGTACTCTTGATACCCTTAAAGGAAAATAATATATTAGGGATAGGTTGAGCCTCCAAGTGCAAAGTATGTAGAAGTGGTAGTTTTTCCCCAAGAAGGTGAATCGAGGGTTTAATACCGAACTCTCGGGGAATCAGTAGTGTGGGTTTTATCTTCTTGTCCTTCTCTAGATTTCCTGCAAACAAATAGATTGCTTTGTGCCCTCAACCTAACCAAGTGGTTGTCAAGCACAAGGTGTGAGAATGATATTAAGATGATAATGAATGCAAAACAGTAAATAAATATGCAATTGTGGTGAATAAGTATGCAAAGATGATAGTAATGATGATAGATGGTATTTTTGGGGTTTTTATATGTGAATGCAACAAGTAAAAGTTTTTTTGTATTTTCTGATTTTAAAATGGATGAATGTAAAAGATGCTTAAAAGTGGTTGGAAAAGTGTTTCTTATGATTAAAAATGGACCGGGGTTCATGGTTTCACACATGCACTCTCTCTTTAATATAGTGTGGCAAATGAGTAGATATATATTTAACATATGAGATTGCAAACAAGGTTAATGACATGTTACTAATTATATGGGCATCACGTCCTAACATAGAGACCTTTTGATTATTAGTCTCACTTATACTCCACCAAGATGTGAACTAAATCATGCACCTTAGTAATTAAGATAACATCAGAGTATAGCTTTAAGATTAATGACATGAAGTGAAAATAAACACATGATGGATCTAGTCTTAGGTAGAGGCATGTCACTCCTCCTACCCTACAACATGGTATTTTGGTTTATCCCTAGTGAGGTAACAAAGTAAGGTAAACACCCAATGGATCATGATATTCAAGTTGTCAGCTTATCACTTCACCACCCCCGTTACTCCAACTAATGCACACGTTCCCCCACACACGCTCTCATAAACATGCTTGATCATAACAAGGATACAAGAACGGGGTACATAATATGCATCTACTTTCATAACTAAAATATAACATTGCAATCTCAACATATATTAACTCATAAAAAGATCCACCACAATGGTAATACAACGGTGACCGTAATCATGTTCAGCAGCTCATACGGTGCTAATTAGTGAAGCTTAAGAGAGAGAGAGAGATACATATGCTACTGCCACAAACCCATAGTCTAGAGGTGGACTACCTCCTCTTCATCATGGAGACGGTGGAGATGTCGATGGAGGAGAAGGAGACCTCTCCGGCAGGGCTCCGCCGGAGTTTTCCCCCTTCAATCTGCAGCCTCCTGGTCTCTGTTTCTTGTTTCTCTCGTGTGGCGGCTCCCCTCTGGAAAAACGTCGGGGGACCTCTTATATAGGCGTTTTTAGGTCACGAGGATGCTTCTGTGCGAAGGATCGATGCAAACGGGGCCACGAGGGCTGAGAGGGGTAGGCCCACGCGGCCTAGTACTGTAGCCGCGTGGGACCCTCTCTTTTGGTCCTCCGGCCTCCGTTCGTTGACTTCTTTCGCTCCTAAATCTTCTCCTTCCAAAATAATGACCCCTGTAAATTTATAGGTCATTATGACGTCGTTAAGGTCCTGAAACAAATAAGTTAATAAATAGGGGTTTTCTGCCTGCGTAGGATTAATTCCATAAAAAGGGGAAATCATTATTAATTACCAAAAATCATTAAATAACAGTAATATACCCCTTATATGATGCAAATATGATTGGAATATGACTATTATAATGCAAAGTTCATGTATGCATTTTAGATGCATCAGACACATATGCATATCAAATATATTAAAAATACTTAATATTTGGATTACAAATTTTAGGATACTTAATTTATAATATTAATTCCTATGGTTACAAAATCAAGCGTCGTATTTCCCACACCATCTAGCTAGCGTTTAACAATCTTCTTTCCCTTCTTGGTGGCGGTTGAATAATTTAGACCCGGAACATCTCGACTTCTTCTTGCGAACGAAAGACCACCTGACTTGGGTAGTGTTGTCCTACTTCTTCTTGTGGTGTATGTTTCTTCGTCGTCGTCGTCGTCATCTTCCATCTTTGGGTCTCCGTACTGGTCAAAATCTTGCTCGTTGGCGACTCCATCCATTCCGATGATGCTCCTTTTTTCTCTTCTCACGACAACACGGCTAGGCATTGTCGGGTCGGTGATGAAGAAGCATTGGTCAACTTGGTTAGCCAGTACCCAAGGTTCAGTTTTCGCGATGACGCTCGCGGTAGCAGTAGACTTGGAGGCTTCGGGTATAGACATGGTGGTGAAATATCCGTCTTCTTTTTTTGGACTGACGCTCTTAGCCCATCTGACACGGAACATCGGCACCTTGTCTCTAGAGTAGTCCAGCTCCCAGATCTCCTCGATCCTTCCGTAGTACCTTTCTTTGATGTCATCGGTGAAGGATTCCATCGTTATCCCTGAGTTCTGATATTCGCTATTCCTGTCTTTTTCCTCCGTTTAGAACGTGTAACCGTTGATATCGTATGCCTGATATGTCATCAGGTTGGGCGCGGGGCCCTGTGACAAGAGGAATATGAGTTTTCCTTCTGCGGAAGTCGTTGACGGAGGATTATCTAGAAGGTGGCGTTTGAACCAACGCGTGAAGGTGACGTTGTGCTCTTTGATTATTTCGACGTCCGTTCGATGCTGACCACGTTCACTGTACTTCTTCTCAATAAAATTTTTGTGCTTTTCCAACCAAGGATCGACCACTTGTATGTGTTTTAGTGCTACAAAGTTTGCACTGTCAAAGTCGGCGCGTCGGCCAGAGTCGTCCACTTGTAGTTCTCTCCTGCCTGTTTTGTGACCTGCTCCATCGAGCTTGCCAATGTGCTTATTTTCGGGCAGACCAACAGGGTTCTCGACGTCTAGAAAATTCGTGCAGAAATAGATGCACTCTTCGGTGAGATAGCCCTGGACGATGCTTCCATCTGGACTTGCCCTGTTACGAACGTATCCTTTGATGACACCATTCATCCTTTCGAAAATCACTGCAACGTGGCAGGTGCCACGGTCACTGCTACTGGCGATTCCGCGACGCAGAGGCGCGGTTGGCGTAGGCGAAATTGGCGTAAATTTTGGCTTCGTCCGAGGCGCGGACAAGAAGGTCGGAGTAGACTTGTTCCGCGCCAAGGTTGCAGTAGATGCGATTTTTCTGGTAACCGCGGGTGTGGTCACCGCAGTCGCCTTTGACGCGGTCGTAGATGGTGCTGACGCAGTCGAAGTAGACGCGATCTTCACGGCAGTCGATGGCACGATCGCCGTGGCGGGTGAAGCCGCGGTCGGCGCAGTCGGTGTAGATGCTGGCGCGTCCGTCGCGCGCAACGTGGCCAGCGTGGGCCGGAGCGTTCCGCGACTGTTCACGAGATAGCGCAGACTACCGAAGGTAATCCACGTGCTCTGCTGCACCTCAGCGTACACCGGGAGATCCGCCGGCGAGTGGTGGACGAACTCGAGGAAGCCGGTGTAGATCGACTCCCTGGCGCTGATGCCGTTCTTCATTGTTGATGAGGCCGGCGCAACCATGACTCCATTGTTGAGAATGAGCCACTGTACCTGTATGTGGCAGCCACGAACAGGGTGGTCAGTACTGTACTCGTGGTCGAGCGGGAGGAAGAAGGAAAGAGTCACCCTATTCAGCGACCAGTGTATTACCTCAGCGAGGTGCTAACCGATTCCAAGCAGCGGTACCCGCACTACCAGAAGCTGGCATACGGAGTCTTCATGACGTCCAGGAAGGTGGTCCACTATTTCTCCGAGCACCCGATCACGGTGGTAAGCTCCTCTGCCTTATCCGACATCCTCACTAACCCAGCCGCGACAGGAAGAGTCGCCAAGTGGGTTGTCGAGTTAGGGCCGTGGGGGCTGAAGTACGCACACCCGAAGGCAATCAAGGCCCAGGTCCTCCCAGAGTTCACCACAGAGTGGATAGAAGCACAACTGCCCGACGAGCCCGACTTGTCCAATGCATGGACAATGTATTTTGACGGATCAAAGAAATTCAATTCAGCCGGAGCAGGAGTCGTGCTCATTTCACCTAAAGGCGACAAGCTGAAGTACGTGCTGCAGATGAAGTTCCCAACTCCTTCCAACAACGAAGCAGAGTACGAAGCTCTGATTCACGGCATGCGGATGGCCCAGAACTGCGGCGCCACTCGCCTCATGATCTACGGCGACTCCTATCTGGTTGTGCAGCAAACCATGAAGCAGTGTGATGCCATCGCTGATAACATGATAGCCTACAGGGAGCTGTACAATCAGCTGGAAGGCCTCTTCGACGGCTGCGAACTGCGGCACATCGGCCGCGAAAGCAACGAAAAAGCTGACGTCCTGGCCAACCTAGGATCGGATCGAGCTCCGGTGCCACCCGGAGTCTTCCTCGAGTGCATCACACAGCGCTCAATCAAGGTCCGGCACCCGCCAGGACCCTCTACATCGGCAACAAGCACCGCCAACCCGCCAAGCACGGAGAAGGAGGTCATGGAGATAATGCTAGTCGAGCCCACGTGGACAAGTCCGTATCTGGCCTACATGCTGCACCAGCGACTGCCGGAGAATCCAGTCGAAGCCAAGCGCATCGCTCGCCGTTCCAAAGGCTTCACCATCATCAACGGCGAGCTCTACAAGAGAAGCATCTCAGGAGTCCTCCAACGGTGCATCGATCCAGCCGACGGCCAAGCAATCTTACTTGACATCCACGCTGGCATATGCGAGCACCACGCAAGCAGTCGAGCACTGGTGGCCAAGGCCTTGCGAGCAGGGTTCTATTGGCCCACCGCAATGCAAGACGCAGAAGAACTGGTCAGAAAATGCGTTGGCTGTCAGGAGTTCGCCAACAAGCCGCATGCACCAGCGTCGGCACTGAAGACAATACCACTCGCGTGGCCCTTCGCGCAGTGGGGACTCGACATGGTAGGTCCCTTCAAGAAATCCTCCCCAGGCGGGCACACTCACCTCCTGGTGGCAGTCGACAAGTTCACGAAGTGGATCGAGGCGGTCCCAATCACAAGCTCAACCGCAACCTCAGCGGTCAACTTCATCAGGTCAATCATCTTCAGGTTCGGTGTGCCACACGGCATCATCACCGACAACGGGACGAACTTCACAGCCGAAGAATTCAGGGATTTCTGCTCTGAACAAGGTGTCAAGCTCAGTTATGCATCCGTCTCGCACCCGCAGTCCAACGGGCAAGTCGAGAAGGCCAATGATCTAGTCAGCAAAGGCATCAAGAAGCGTCTGCGAGTACCATTGAAGCGAGCCGCAGGAGCCTGGGTGGAGGAGCTACCAAGTGTGCTGTGGAGCCTACGCACCACGCCAAACAGATCTACCCAGTATACACCATTCTTCATGGTGTACGGCGCCGAAGCAGTCCTGCCCTGCGACATCAAATTTGATGCTCCACGAGTAGTGGCCTACGACGAGTCCGATGCGGAAGAAGCACTTGAAGATGATGTGGATGTCTTGGATGAAGCGCGCGACATCGCCCTCAGCCGCACAGCTGTGTACCAACAAGACCTGCGCAACTACCACGGTCGGCGACTGCGGCCTAGAGCATTCGTCCCGGGGGACCTGGTTCTCCGGCTCAAGCAGAAGAAGGTGCACAAACTCGCCTCCCCATGGGAGGGGCCATACATTGTGACAGAGGCAATCGGCAATGGAGCTTACCGCCTGAAGGACTCGAAGACAGGGACAGTCTGCAGCAATCCGTGGAACGTGGCACAGTTACACCGCTTCTACGCCTGATCAACCCCAGCTTGTAAGCTTCACCTTGTTAAGTAGCAACAGGTTTCTTACGCACTCTTTCCCTCGCCAGGGTACCTAAGGGGACTGGAAGGGTTTTAACGAGGCGGCCTGTTTGCGAGAATCAATAAAGATATTTGAAGAAAAAGACTTGTCATTTCTTCCTTTGTGGGCAATCAACCTAAATCCTAGGCCGCCACTCGAACCACTCGGGGGCTCGCGCCATACAGGTCTAAGTCTAGCCTAGGCCGCCACTCGAATCACTCGGGGGCTGCGCCACATAGGCATAACTCGAAAATCCTAGGCCGCCACTCGAACCACTCGGGGGCTCGCGCCATACAGGTCTAAGTCTAGCCTAGGCCGCCACTCGAATCACTCGGGGGCTGCGCCACACAGGCATAACTCGAAAATCCTAGGCCGCCACTCGAATCACTCGGGGGCTCGCGCCATACAGGTCTAAGTCTAGCCTAGGCCGCCACTCGAATCACTCGGGGGCTGCGCCACACAGGCATAACTCGAAAATCCTAGGCCGCCACTCGAACCACTCGGGGGCTCGCGCTATACAGGTCTAAGTCTAGCCTAGGCCGCCACTCGAATCACTCGGGGGCTGCGCCACACAGGCATAACTCGAAAATCCTAGGCCGCCACTCGAATCACTCGGGGGCTCGCGCCATACAGGTCTAAGTCTAGCCTAGGCCGCCACTCGAATCACTCGGGGGCTGCGCCACACAGGCATAACTCGAAAATCCTAGGCCGCCACTCGAATCACTCGGGGGCTCGCGCCATACAGGTCTAAGCCTAGCCTAGGCCGCCACTCGAATCACTCGGGGGCTGCGCCACACAGGCATAACTCGAAAATCCTAGGCCGCCACTCGAATCACTCGGGGGCTCGCGCCATACAGGTCTAAGCCTAGCCTAGGCCGCCACTCGAATCACTCGGGGGCTGCGCCACACAGGCATAACTCGAAAATCCTAGGCCGCCACTCGAATCACTCGGGGGCTCGCGCCATACAGGTCTAAGTCTAGCCTAGGCCGCCACTCGAATCACTCGGGGGCTGCGCCACACAGGCATAACTCGAAAAGCCTAGGCCGCCACTCGAATCACTCGGGGGCTGCGCCACACAGGCATAACTCGAAAATCCTAGGCCGCCACTCGAACCACTCGGGGGCTCGCGCCATACAGGTCTAAAAATCCAGCCTAGGCCGCCACTCGAATCACTCGGGGCTGCGCCGCACAGGCATAAACTCAAAAACCCTAGGCCGCCACTCGAACCACTCGGGGGCTCGCGCCATACAAGGTCTACAAGTGCAAAATCACACATACAACATCATATGGGCATACATACATGCATATTTATGTTACAAGCTAACATCATACAACAAACTGTTTTCTTAGTCGACAGGCTCTTCCTTTGGCGCATCCAGTGGCCCTACACGTCGCTCTGTATGATTCATGACCTGTTGCATCACCTGACATGCGGCTTCAAGGGATTCAGCATAATCAACATCCCTAGGCAAGCCATCAAGTATTCTGTCCAAGGGAACATGAGGTCGATGCAGTCGAACATAGGCAAACGCCGTGTTGGCCCCGGCAACAAGCTGGTTGAAGACGACCCCCTTCAACGCCCTGCTACTGCGGAACCTCTCCAACAGCGCGGGCAACCCTTCCAGCTATTCATCAAGGGGGAAAAACACTTTGTTGATTTGCCAGAGTGCTTTCCTGCAACCTTCAAGAATCAACGCAGCTCGCCAGGTGCGATCCAGCATCCGCGCGAGTATACGGCCCTCTCCCTTATGTACCCAGAATTGGCGAGCTTCGACCGAATTACCGGTGGCCTCACTCTCCACGCGCTCGTCCACTCGAGCGTTCTCGGCTTGCCAGTCGGGGTTAACAACTGCAATTAACGGGTCAAGGTGCAGAACAACACAAGCATGAAGAAATCAAAGCAAAGCAGTTAGAGTCCAACCTTGCAGCTGTCGACATATCAGATCAATTTGGTCCAGAAGGAACCGTTCGCGCTGATTGAACGGCCCAGCGGAACGCGCCCTGAGGCGTTCAATCTCCACTTCAGTTCTCTGCAGCTTCGACTCAAGTTCAGTGATCTTGTTCCTCATATAGTTAAACACCCGCTGGTCGTTCACGCTCCGTCTGGGAGTTGGATCAGCTAGGCCCTGTTGACGAGTGGGCGCAGCAGAAGAGGTACTCTCACCCTCATTTACACGGGTGGCCTCGGCGACTTCAAGAGCAGCATTTTCATCAGGCTGCCAAATTAACTGGTGTCAAACAGAAGCCATATTCATTATAGCAAAAGACTCGAAGAGGTACATTGACATGGAGGAATCAGGAATTGCATTGATAAATAGACTTCATTATGTTCACTACAAAAGGCGAACCAAAAGGGAACCCTACTACACAGACTACACTGCAGACTCCGACTGCGAGCGACTCTTCTTGGAGGCCAACTCTGCAGCCCTGGCAAGCTTCCTCTCAAAGGTATCAATCAGCTTAACAGCTAACTGACTTGCTCTTGCCTTGACGCTGTTTAGCGACTTGGTCTTGCCATCGGGCTTTCGAGGAAAGTCGCTGACAACTGCCTCGAAGTCGCCTGCAACCTCATGACCAAGCAAAAGCCGGAAAGTGAACTCTGAGCCGCGTACCGTCTGGGCACGCGTGTAGTCCGCCAGGGTGGTCGCCTAGCCTTCAAACGGGGACGCAAGCGCGTCAACATCGGTCGGCAATGGCTGGCTGGGGAAGACGCTCCGATGCACACTCGCCAGAGCATCTTTCGACTTCTGCAGCGCCGCTGAAGTTTGCTGCAGTGCAGTCGAAGCATACGCGTGGGCGCGGTCGACAAAGCCAACAGCCGTCTCCAGGTCGACACTCTCACTGGAAGTATCCTCTGGAGGAGCGCCTCCGCACGGCTCTGAACAACGAAGATGAATACACTTGTGACACATCCGAAGTCAACACAAGACAAAGTAGGCAGTGAGCCGAGATACTTACCTCCGATTGCATGGGCGAGTCCGAGCAAGCGTTCAACCTGGGTTTTCTCTAGTTCACCCCGGGTTTGCTCACGCTTTTGAGCTGCACCCAGGGACTTCTCCAGCTCGGCGACCCGCCTCGCCAGAGTCTCCTTTTCGCCTGTGAATCACCGGATCAAAGTCAAAAACAAAGATAGTCGATACACCTCCTGAATGCACGGGTTGGTACTTACTGTTGGCTCGCTCCAGAGCAATGCGGAGTCGACCATCCTCCTTCTCCATGAGCATGAAGGACTTGGCTCCCTCAAGCAGCTGGCGACAAAACGGCTGTGCAAAGAAGCAAAAGTGTCAATCTGTGCCCGACTATCCTAGTCACGCACATCTTCGGGGGCTACTCCCATCAGGAGCGCTGTTCGCGCACCCGACACAAGAAATTGCAAGGCTAAGACAGAATATACTTACATGCTCCAGTAGCTCAGCATCCACTGCAGTCGCATCAGCAGCTCTTTCTGGCACCTTGGAGGTCGACGTCTTCAACGTCAAAGGATTATTGGCCTCAGGCGCCTCTTCGGGTGCCCCGGTGGTTCGCTCCGGGGCAGCCACGGATTGGTGCTCCTCTTCTCGAGGCGAAGAGCCATCTCCACGAGTGTGATGGCTGTGTAAAGAAGCAACACTTCAGAAAAGCGTCCGAGGAGTCGAAAGAAGAACAACGACAAAAAGGCGTACTTGCAGAGGCTTACCTGGTGACATCTTCATCCTCGCTGCTCATGGGAGGAGATGCCATCCCCCCAAACCCAACGGGCGGCGCCGAATTCAGTGGAGACACGAACAGCGGATCAACCGGCTCACTCGCATCGGAGGATGAGTCGCGGGCTTCCTTGTCCTCTGCAACCACTTCCTTCAAAGGAGACGACCCCGAGGTGGAGTCGACATTCCTTCGTCTTAGCCGCTTCCGCAGCGGCTCTTCGTCTTCGTCATCCTCTTCCACTTCCTCATTCGGCGAGTGAGCAGAAGGGAGTTCATCTTCATCGTCGTCCTGCTCGACGACTGTGGCCTCGTCGTGAGGTCCATTCTCCATCAGCGGAGGAAGGCTCACATAAGCCCTTCGATCCTGACGAGTAGCGAGCAGAAAAGTGAGTCAAGAAAAACAGTCGACTAAAGCAAAGCAAAGAGAATTCTAGGTGCTTACCTCAGGCACGGGATTGTTTGGCCCATATGGTTCGACTGGGCAGCTAACGTTGCACGGATCGGCGGCCCGAAGGCTGGTGATGTTCTTCACCTTAGTCGCGATCTGCGCGTCATCAAGCGCGGTGTCGACTGCAAGCTCCCACATTGGCTGGCGTCGACTCAGCGGCTGCACCTTCAGCTTGTGGAAAGTTGCGATAAGGTGAATGCCACCTGTCTCGCGTCCGAGCGTCGTCAGCAACCCGCGGAGCAGCGCCAGCAGTGGCTTGGTCGACTCCTTGTCCTCCTTTGACAGAGGGTGCGACCAGGCCTTGGTCCTCCGCAGAGCTCGATCAGCGGCGAACTCGGGAAGGCCTTCTTGGTCCCACTTGATGTAGAACCATTTCTTCCGCCAGTTCTGGACGGAGTCGGATTTCTTCAGCTGGAAGAAGCTTGTGTCGCCGCGCAGCTGGATTCCGAAGCCGCCCACGGGGAACGTCTGCTTCGACCGCCCCACCATCCGTCGCACCATGAAGAGCGACTTCCACAAGTTCCAGTTGGGTGCGATCCCCAAAAAGCACTCGCATAACACAATGAAGCTCGCAATGTTCAATACGCTGTTGGGATTCAGATCATGCATCTGAATCCCATAGGCGTAGAGAAGACCACGAACAAAATCGTGGATGGGGAACCCGAAGCCTCGCGGAAGGAACTCCACGAAGCACACGCGCTCCCCATCACGAGGAGAGGGGATCACATCCTTACCGGGGGCGCGCATCGTCGCCGTGCTCGTCGGCGGCAGCAACCCTTGGTCGCGGAGGGCGTCCAACTCCGCCGCCTTCACGGACGACTTCCCCCAGCCGCCCTCCAGCTTCTTCATCCCGGCGTCGTCGCCGGCGGCGGAGCCTTCCGCTCCCTTCACCCTCTTCTGGCCCATGGTGCTAGCGGAGGAGGAGAGAGTATCTGGTGAACTGGGCGCAAGGGCAGCAATGGAGGAACAGCACTGGAGGAGAAAGCAGATGAGATGGCGGCGAAATGAGGAAGGCGTGAGCTGTTCCCCACCGCGGTGGAGATTATGTACCGCGGGGTCAGTTCATCCTGGCCGTCCTCCACGAAGCCGCAACTCGAGGCAACATCTGGCCGTCCACGTGTCGCGCGGAGATAGCAACCATCGCCGGCCACGCCGCCCACTACGCGCGGGAATCGAGGCGCCATCATCACGCCACGAAAATTTCGCGCCCAACGGTCACAATAGTCAATCCTGACACCGGGACCACTCTGTTATGTCCCATCGGATGCAGAGCACGCCGAAAACGTCAGCCCTGACGTCATCAGCGGAGGCGTGTCAAGTAAGCCAACGGGCTGATGGAGCACTCGGACAGTTCTTCGAATGCAACAAGGAACAGTAAGCTCTGAGAGCTGAGTCGACTCGATAATCCATTCGAGTGAGACAAATACATAGTAAGCTTTACAAAGATGATGACACCCGAATTCATCATTCGAGTGAGACAAATACGTAGTAAGCCTTACAAAGCTGATGACACCCGAATTCATCATTCGAGTGGACTCCAACCAGTAAGCTTTCATAGCTGAGTTTAAGTCGATTCCGTAGGCCATTAAGGCTGAGTACAAAGTAAGTCGAACAAGGCCAGTTTTGACTTGGGCATTTCGAGTCATCTTTTTACTCCCATCGGGAGCGGGCTTTTCGACTGAAGAAAAATTGAGTTTAACCTCAATTGCAAGCAATTCAGCTTAATCTCGGGGGGTACTCCCATCGGGAGCGCTGTTCGCGCACCCGATGACTAAGGACAACGACAGTCGAAAGCTGGCGAGTCAAGAAAATCATGAAGCGCACTCGATTATTCAAGACAGTAGCAGCCGAAGATTGGCTCGCGAAGGAGTCAGGTGGCGTGCCCGGAGGAAGGAGTCCTTTACTCGACTCTGCGATTCGACTAAGCACTCGGGGGCTACTGTCGTGGGGCTACCTTTCGGGTGCCCCACGGTGGTGATACCTGGGTCACGCCAAGAGAAGCCCATGAAGTATACCGGGTGGCCCAAGTAGTCGGTTAGGCCGATGAGAGTTCTCCTTATCTTGTAACGTGCAATCTGCACCGTCCACCCGAGACCTGGCCTGTGATATAAAGGCCAGGAGGGTGCGTCGTCTAGGTCAGGCAACCAGCAAGCAAACCCTAGCGAGATTGCATCTCGCCATTGTAGCCACCTCGATAATTCCAGACAAGCAGGAGTAGGTCTTTACCTCACCTCGAGGGGCCGAACCTGGGTAAAACTCGCCCCCTGTTAGCCGTCACAGCCACCAACGTTCACTCTCTCTCCCCCTCAATCAACCCGGGGTGTACAACCTTGGGATTTGCCGAGTCCACTCCTCGTCAGCAGGATGATATCATCCACGACATGGATCAGCAAATGCACCATAACGTCGAAGAATGCGGGAGGGAAGTAAATCTCAAGCTCATTTAGTATCACAATGATCTCTTCCTGTAGCCTTACGGCTTTCTTCATGCTGATTGACTTTTGAGAGATGACGTCGAAAAAGTTGCATAGGTCCAATAGCGTTTGGCGGACGTGTGGGTCCATTATTCCTCGGAGTGCAACCGGAAGTATCTGCGTCATCAGCACGTGACAGTCATGAGACTTTATCCCGCTGAACTTTTGTTTCGCTGCGTCCAGATATCTGCTTATCTTCCCCGCGTAACCGGAAGGAAATTTCACTCCGAGAAGGCACTTGATAAACTGTTCGATCTTCCTTCTGGCTTAGAGTGAAGCACGAAGGAGGGCAGTAATAGTCATTCTGTTTCGCCTTTTTGCCCTTTCGACGACCTTCCGTCTCCTCCTCCTCGGACAGATCATTATCATCGTTAGGGCGTCCTCCGTGGAGATCTTTCCTGATGCCCAATGATCTTAGGTCGTTTCTTGCTTTCGGCCCATCTTTGGTCCTCTCCGGCATGTTGAGAAGGGTGCCAAGCAGACTCTCGCACACGTTCTTCGTGATATGCATGACATCAAGGCTATGAGGTGTTTCGAGGATCTTCCAATATGGCAAGTCCCAGAAAACAGACCTTGTTTTCCATACCTTCAGCAGTGGTGGCGGAGCCTTTTGCTTCTTCCCCGGCGGAGGGCACTCATTCCAGTTTGTCAACAACATGTCGATTTCTTCGCCGCTCCTCTTACGTGGGGCTCTTCGGATCTCAACGGTACCATCGAACAACTCTTTGCGTTTTCTCCACGGGTCGTCCTTGCGAAGCCACCTTCGATGTCCCGTGAACACTGTTTTTGAAGACCCGGGATCTTTCTCTAGCTGCATATATGTTGTATCATCCATGCACCTAACGCATGCACAGTGTCCGTGGGCCACCTGGCCTGCGATATATCCGTAACCGAGATAGTCTTGCACCGTCGTGATCAACGCGGCTCTCATAGGGAAGTAATCTTGTGCGACGACGTCCCATGTGCTGACCCCTACAGTCCATATCTTGTGTAGCTCATCTCTCAAGAGCTGCAGATACAGATTGATGTCGTTTCCTGATTGTTTCGGCCCTTGGATTAGCATGCTCATGTGAATGTACTTCCTCTTCATGCACAACCATGGGGTAGGTTGTATATCCATACAAACACGGGCCACGTGCTATGTGTGCTGCTCTGGTTGCCAAACGGATTGAGCCCATCGGTGCTCACGCCCAACCTGACATTTCTTGGATCGTTCCCAAAAGTTGGGTATTCAAAGTCTAACGCTTCCCACTGCTTAGCATCTGAAGGGTGTCTCAGCATCTTATCCGTCTCTTCATTTTCCGGCTTATTCCTTTCCGCGTGCCAGCGCATTAACTTTGCTTCCTTAGGATCTGTGAAAAGCCGCTGCAGACGAGGAATGATCGGAAGGCACCATACCACTTTCCTAGAAGCTTTCTTTATCCCTTTCTTGTATCGAGCAGCGCCGCACACCGGACATGCAGTTGTCTCCGCGTCATTTTCCGGATAAATGAAGCAATCATTGATGCAAACGTGGTATTTGATGTGCGGTAAATCAAAAGGGCAGATGATTTTTTTGGTCTCTTCGATACTACTAGGACACGTGTTCCCCTCAGGAAGACGATCATGCCAAAATTTCAAGTTCTCGTCGAAGCTTGCATCTGTCCATTTGTGTTTTGCCTTCATCTGCAGAGCCATGAGCGTTACTTTCAAGCGGGTATCCTCGGGCCCACATCCCGCATACAACGGAGCATTCGAGTCTATGTCCAGCTGCGCCAGCTTAGCCTCTCTAGCAGCGTTACTCGACTTTCTGAGAAGCAATTCTTAAACATGAGGGTCCCGCACGACTGAAGTTAGCAGCGTCGGCGTGCCCGCGTCTTCTCCACCATTTACGTCGGCTTCTTCTTCATCATCATGCCCGACATATTCTTCGTCATCATAATCGGGAGGCGCCTCTTCATCTTCCTGACCATTTCCCACCGCGCCCCCATGGACGTCATCATCATCATCCTCGTAAGTGAAGTCATCCATAAAACCTTTCCTGAGCAGATGCTCCTGCAATGTGCCGGAAAAGGGATCGAGCACGGTGCCGAGTTTGCATGTTCGACACGGACACTTTATCCCGGTGTCGTTGTTTTTAACCATCACGGTCGTCGCATATTTCAAATATCTAGCAACAATACTTTCGCTCATCATGATGACCATTGTCGCCTACGCTCTACATATAGAACAAAACAATTATATTAGAAACAAAATATTTCACGGAAAAATTCGGCATGACCTTTGCTAATTTTTGGCCCCTTAGGAGTGCCGAAAAATTCGCCGAAATGGAAATGAATCTACATTTCGGTGAAAACATCGGCAACTCATCATTTTGATCATGGCATACACATATGCAAACACACGCCGGCGCATCACAACCTTCTTCATCATGTAGATTCATCACATACAACCACACACACATCTCACCATCAACCAATTCTCATCCATCACACATGCATACAACCACACACATTCACAACCGTTCTCATCCATCACATACAACCACACACATCACAACCTTCTCATCCATCACACATACACTCACCTTCTAACGAAGACGTCGAAAGAGAGATCGTCCGGAGGAGGAAGATCGAGCACGATGTGTGGAAGATGTTTCCTCACATATATATGAAGAAAATAAGTAGATTTATATGGCAAAATATGTGAAGAGAGAGAAGAAAATGAGGTGGGGAGGAGGAAGGGGCGAGCAGATCTGAAAATGGAGGTGGGGAGGAGGAAGAGGAGAGGAGAAGAGGAGAAAAGGGGGTGGTGGTGGTGCAGCCAGGCTTAGCCGTGGCGCACGGACGAGGGCTGCGCCACCACTATATATTAGCCGTGGCGCACACTCATGCCCTGCGCCACGACTATGTGGGGAAAATTTCGTGCCAAAATGGTGCAGCTGGGACCCACACTTACCCGTGGCGCACCGAAGTGCCGTGCGCCACGGCTATGTGGGGTAAAATTGGCGCAAAAAAGGTGCACCGGGTCCCACACTTATCCGTGGCGCAGCCCTCATACCCTGCGCCACGGCTATTTCGGTACCCGTGGCGCACATATGTTCGGTGCGCCACGCCTAAGTGCGCACAGGCCGGCCGACTAGGGACCAGCTTAGCCGTGGCGCAGGACCAAAAAAACGTGCGCCAAGGGTAAGTTGATGTGCGTGGCGCAATACGATATGGTGCGCCATGTATACTTAGCCATGGCACACTGTTTCTATTGTGCGCCACGGTTATTTGACTTACCTATAAGTCTTTTTCTATTGGATAGGCCAGAATTTGAAAGATCAGAGATCGGAAGTATTCTACACGAAGTATTCTAAACGGTGTGTGCACCAGGCTAGTGACACCAAACAAAGATGTTTATGGCTTAATTGTATTCCTTCTTTTCTTGCTGACACTCTTCAGCATGATTGTAATCAAAATCGGTAATAAAGCTCTTTGAATCGTAAAAAGAAAATGACACTTCGCAATTACAACCGAGTTTCGATATATATGAAAATCAATCGTCACGCTCAACAGGAATGATGCGTCATGGTCACACCTTAAGGATACGAAGCGCCGTCCCCGTTAACATCACTGGAAAGCGGTAACAAAGAATACGTGACCTGTGACCAACCAAATCCTTTACTCCTTCAGTGTTCAAGACGGGTCAACACGCACCCAACGCGCAGATAATCCTGCCACGTAGACCCAGATAAACTTCACCTCAGCTCTATGACAATGGGCTGGAACGTCAGGTGGTGCCCACCTGCAGACACCGAAATCTCCCCGTCATTAGCCGGACAACGACGGCGACAGCGATCCTCCCCCAAACACCTCCCGCTCTCGCACTCGTTGCCATGTCGCCCGCCGCCGCCGCCGCCGCCGTCCGAGCCACATCCTTCGCTGCCACCTTCTCCGCCTCCACCGCCCCTTCCTCCCGCGGCCTCCTCCACCGTCCGTTCCGCGGCCCCCCAGCCCCTCGCCGCGCCGTCGCCTCGATGGCCGTGTCCGCTCCCAGGTCGCCTGCCGCCGCCTCGTTCCTCGAGCGCCGCGAGTCCGAGCGCGCGCTCCACTTCGTCAAGTACCAGGGCCTCGGCAACGACTTCATCATGGTACACCTTTTGCTCTCTCGATTATTTTATATCTACCAAATCGTGCAGCGTTCATTTGGGGGTGACATGCTATTACCAAATTCGTGCAATCTACGCTGTTTTAGATGCTCTGCGCTGACATTATGTATTGCTTTGAATGGTTACTGTATCGATTTCTAGGTGGACAACAGGGATTCCGATGTGCCAAAGGTGACCCCGGAGGAGGCGGCGAAGATGTGCGACCGGAACTTCGGTGTCGGTGCTGATGGAGTCATCTTCGTCATGCCGGGGGTCAATGGTGCGGACTACACTATGAGGATTTTCAACTCTGATGGCAGTGAGCCGGAGGTGAGCCACTGTTTCATTACAGCACTGTACAATGTTGCGCTGTAGGAAATGTTTTATCTGTAGTGATTCCTCAGTGGCAATGCTGAACACTTCAGCTAAGATAATGTTAGCACAACACTAATTGCCTATGACTAGTCTCTTCTGTGACATCTGTGCTGACATGCAAGATATCTGCCCAGCATTGAACATTGTAGGCTGTACATGTACTAATGTACATGTACTGTCCACATAATAGATCATAGAGATGATTGTCTCAAGTGCTGATTGCGTCTGTACACTATCCAGTATGTTGAGCATGTATTCCAGGATCACTCATAGTATTCCATATATTCTTATAGAAAATGGAAGATATATTACCCCTAGCCTCTGCATCATAGATGCATACATCCAATGTTTATTACCTCAAATCAATCAAAAGAGTGACAAGATGAAAATATGACAGGTCAGGCGAATCAAGAAATTCATTGCTAAGTAGCCTATTACATGCGCACACCCAAACCGGGACATAAACTCCATGGGTAGCCACTCCATTTCCTGGCGCCAGACTCCATCGGCTCCCTGTGCTGCAATAGCTGTAGGAAAGATCATGATCGCAGCCAATTGATACATGAGCATACTCAGCATAGTGCCTTCATAAGAGAACGAGCCTTTGTGTGGATGTTTTAAGTTTTATCAAATTGTGAGCTTGATAACGGTAATGGTTTGCAAATGTTGTTATATTGTCAGTCCTATTATCTGAAGCAGCACTTTGGTCCTAGACTATACACCATGTCAAGTAGCTGTCTTCAAGAGGGAATTGAAGTTGGCATATGTTTGTTTTCCTTTATTTCACTTGTTCCTACGTTTTTTTCCCACATATTGTTACTAAAGAACTGTTTACAATGGATCTTGTTAGCGTGAATTGTTTTCGTACATATTTTCATCCATTGTGTATTTTTTGTTGCAGATGTGTGGCAACGGAGTTCGTTGCTTTGCTCGTTTTATAGCTGAGCTTGAAAATCTACAAGGAATACATCGGTAAAAATTCATGTGTGATCTTTTCAGTATCCTTAAATAGTAAAAGTAGAAGCAAAAGCATACCCCCTCATCATAAATAGATGACATTTTAGACACTGACATGGTCTCCACTATGCCTAGTTGACCATTAATTTTTTAGGCATATGTTAGTAGGAAATTATGAAAATGTTTTTCATGAAAAATCTAATGGTAAAGTTTCTACTTTACCGGTGAAATATTTTGTACCTATTACTATTAGTACTTAGTAGTCAAAGTTAGAAAGTTTGATTGCACACTCTCTAGGAAGTCATCTTTGTTTTTATAGTCAGTAGGAAAGTTCCGCCTGTACGTTTCATCTGCTTATCCGAAACGTATGTAAATCTCAGTTTAATCTTCATGTGGTTATTATTGGACTGCATCCTGTTGTTTATGATGGGAACTGGAATTTGATGATATTAGATAGATAATCTATTCTTTTCAACGACCCCTAAAGTTGCATTCTCGTGTTTCAGCTTCAAAATTCATACTGGTGCTGGATTAATCATTCCTGAAATACAAAACGATGGCAAGGTAAATGCCTTTTAGTTTGTCAAGTTATTACGTCATGTTTATAGCTAAATTTCGTAGGCATGCACCACCATAATTTGACATCCGCTTTACTCGATCCTGAGCACAGGTAAACTATTTTTTAATCTCTTGCTAGCCTGCTAAGGTTTGTTCCTGGTTCTGCAACCGTATCAGGAACATTCTTAACCTGCCTCAACATGAAATTTTGTGCTAGTATCAAAGAACCTGACTGGTTTTCACAGTTTCAGTGCGCATGCCAGAGGAAGCTAGTTAAGTCATAGTAAGCATACTGCACTGCTAGTTACAATTTGCACAATTTCAGCATGTTTGCAACAAGGATGAATAAGTTTTGTAAGAAGCATTTTGTACTTCTGGTTAACCTGTACAATTCAGTATGTTTACAAGAAGAACCTGGTCATGTAGTATGCATGTCATAATGCTGGTTATAGTCTTAACGAGTTATAAAGGCAAATTTCTTTGGTATTTTTGGCTGCTGAATCCCCTGGCTTCTTTGTTAGCTCCAATAGCCTAGAGAGTATTCCAGTCCTACCAACTTTGAACCATCAATTCACTTATTCTTGTTGATATGGTTACCTCCCAACTCTTATACCGTTGATATAGATACATTTATCTTGTTTGCAGGTAAAGGTTGATATGGGCCAGCCCATCCTTAATGGACCAGATGTTCCCACAAAACTGCCATCTACCAAGAATGAAGCTGTTGTCCAAGCTGAATTGGCAATTGATGGGTTAGCATGGCATGTAACCTGTGTTAGCATGGGCAATCCTCACTGTGTCACGTTTGGTGCAAAAGAGTTAAAGGTAATAGACTTGGAAGTTCAAATTGCTTGCTCAGAACTTAACAAATTTCATCTCTGCACGTTATAACTCCAATGCAATATGACCAAAATATTCTCGTCTTATCTTACTGAACAATTTAATCATTCTTGCATGTGTGCTTGCTTAGGCCCTAAGGTCTACAGTTTGGATCAACTTCATGAGTTTTAGTCCTACAACTGTTTTTGTTCTGTATACCAGATTTTTGGAATCTGAACATGTTAGTTATTAAAACCAGTGGATCAGTGGGTTTTCTTTATGGAAACACTAGGGATGGACCAATCGTCTTTCTATCTGTTTTATTCATTGATGTTATGACCTCTAGTATTTGTCTGCCACTTCAATAAATTTGTTACAACATCTATGCTGTATGCTTTGGGACAGCAAGGGAAATTTACTTAGGATCAAGGTTATATTAAGCGCTAGGCACTGATTGAGTGTTTTGCCTTTTCTGAAGGATTAAAGGGCTAATCGCACGTTTAAGCACAGTTAAGCGCTAGGTGGTTTGCCTCCGCTCAGCACCTAAGCAAGCTTTAGCGTGCGCCTAAGTGCGCTTTTTATAACTTGCTTAGGATACACATTGTATTGTTCATTTTGAGGTCAACTTTGCATATATTGGTAACAATTTTCTATATCGACCTGACCATTGCAAATTTTGCCGCAAGGGAAGAGACTGCTATTTTGGTTGAACTATATTTGCTAACAATCATATTTGCATTAGTCTACAAACCCTAAATGAGTTGTCCACATTATAGCTGATTCTTTTCTTGGCTGGACCACAGGATCTGCATGTTGATGATTTGAAGCTTAGTGATATTGGGCCTAAATTTGAGCATCATGAAATGTTTCCTGCTCGGACCAACACAGGTAGCTTTTCATTTTAACACTATACGCTTCTGTGTAAACTGTAAACACCCTTGCATTTATTAAATACGTTTCCTTCTGCAGAATTTGTACAGGTCCTTGTCTCGCTCACACCTCAAAATGCGAGTTTGGGAGCGTGGTGCTGGTATAATTGCTGTTCCCTTGATATAGGATATGCATTTATTTTTATATGCTAAGGATGTTGTACATCTTTTAATCCTTCAAAACATTAACCCATAGTGTAGATATATCGATTATATGTATGGTTGTAAGTGTGATACCCTTTCACCTCCAGGTATTTCTTGTAAGTAGTGGATATACAAAATAAACTCTGTGATTTTAACTGTAGGAGAAACTCTTGCTTGTGGGACTGGTGCTTGTGCGGTTGTTGTTGCTGCTGTTCTTGAGGGCCAAGCTGAACGGGTCTGTGCCTTATTTTGTTCGCGCTGTCAATTGTATCTCTAGTGTACCTTATTCACTAGTTTTTTTTTGTGATACAGAAATGTGTAGTTGATTTGCCTGGCGGGCCATTGGAAATTGAGTGGAGAGAGGATAACAATCATGTTTACATGACTGGTCCTGCGGAGGCCGTCTTCTATGGATCCTATGTTCACTAGGTCAGTTTGTGCGTAGCTGCCTTATGAGGGCCTAAGTTTTAATAATATATTGCTCATTATGACCTGTAAGTTTATTGTCATCATAATCTGCCCCACAGTTTGTTTCTGTTTTGCTAGGACCTTCTGAATGGCAAGGTTGTTTTACGTCTGTCTTTGTAGTGAATCTGTTACTATCTTGAAGTTCGTCTATGTTGATTTAATTGATTTTTTATATTTCTGGCGTCCTTTCTCGATTAGTATGTGCATTCCTGGACCATGACTGGAAAACATCATTAGGGCAACACAAAATTTGAAAGGGTGAGTCACAGTTAGCAGGTATACGGAACAGTAGTTCTGGAGTTAGGAATTACAGGAGAATTTTGAAACCTGTACCCCCAGAAGGAATATGCAATTACATTAGGGTCCTTCCTTACTGTTCTCGTCATAGTAATAGGATGCTTCCATCAAGGACTACCATGATATACTTCTTTATGGATTTTTATATTTTTGAGAAAATAGAGTATGGGTTAGCCTTGCCATTAATAAATTCTTATTAAGTATAAATCACTTGTTTATGACTGTTAAGTCAGCCTTATTTTCCACAGCTAATATGTGGATTTCTTGCTTTATTATATGTGTGCATTCTCAGGAAGCTCGTTTTCTTTGTATGCAAGTGGTAAGCATGCTGTATTGCTTGCCTATTGTATACCATGTGAATGCTAGTTCTTATTTAAGTGAGATGAAGATCTTTCTGTACCTAATATTTAACACAATGCACATATTTCATTATGTAACAAATTCTTCTTTAAACCATTATGCTATTGCACTGTTATTTCATCAACTAGTTGTCCTTTCTTTTTGTACAAAGTCTTAGCAAACATTTCCAACGCAACTTGCCAAACTTTTTTAGGTACTGAGGGTGGAGATGGAAGAGTTTGGCATAGCTGGGAGCCTGAAAATTCGATTATAAGGTCTATCAAACCACTGTCCTGGTACCAGTGTCTCTCCACTCTTAATAAAGGCTGTACTACGGGCAAAAAATGGGAATTCTGGGCAGCACTAGAGGCTCCCATTTGAAGCATTCTAGGCGTTTTTTGCTTCTTAACCTTTTGTACTCCTTCTGTCCTTCAGTCTATCAGTGTAAGAACCCTGTGTGAGTTATGGATCTGTCCAGCTTGTGCTCTGTATGCATGGCTTGAATATTATTGTCTACAATTTATCTTGATTTACTGGAAAATAGTTAGGATTGTACCTGTTAATTGGTGAGATTGATGTTGTGTATTTTGGCATTTTCTGAAAACTTCTTTGAGAACTATTCTTGTTCATGCAAGCGTGGGTGCCTGAGTTTAGTGTTTAGATACTTGTGCATTTTGAAGAATTATGAAAAAAAAACCATATATGTTAAACATGTTAGAACATGCGAGTCAAAAAATCATGCCAAATATGATCAAATATTTCCTGGACAAAAAAGACAACACATTCAACTTATTTTTGAACAGTACAATAATAATACTTGTCTTTTTGCACGGCATATATTTGATCATATATTTGCATGATTTTTTGCTGACCCACATGTTCTAATATAATACAACTGTATGAGAGTTTTTCAAGATGCATCAGTTCATAAACCCTAAACTCAAGAACCCACCTTGCATGGGCATTTGCCTTTCTCAATTTCTTTACACTAATGGACTTCTGATTTCCAACAGCATGGGTTATTTGTCATTTAAGTTCGCAACTACATGTTTTGATAGGATTTAACTGAATAAGTATAACAGTTATATACTTATATGCCTATACCCATTGACATTTCAACTTTCAAGTATCCAAGAGCTATCGTCTGATCAACTGTTTTGAACTTGACTAGCTAAAACCAAGTACCTGTACCCTGCATATCTGTGAAAAGAATTCCACGCAAACCAAGAACTGTGACTACTCTGTCCAGAAAGAGAGAAGAAATAACACCATATAAGTTGGTGAATTTGTTGTCCTATTTTGAGTTTGATGTATTTTCATTTGAAGATAATAGTGATACTTGGATCTGTTTGCTCCTTTCTGCTGGGATTAGCTTTCACATATTATATATGGATTTGCCCAAATGGACGCCATGTTTTGTATGTCTCTTGTGTACTTATACTTAATACCACTCATGCATCATATCCTTGCACTTAGACTGTGATCACATTTTAATAGTCATGTGATCCTTCAGATTTAGCTTCTCGCAGTAAATCTTGACCCATGTTGGCCCTTGGGATCTCTGTTTTAAACTTTTAATTACAAGATTACAAAGCTATTATTTGCAGACCCATTAGAGAACTATGACTTGAGCAAAACTGCAAAACTATGATCAGGATTTATCCTGTCGATTCTCTTTTTTTTTGTCTTGTTTCTTGTCCAAAGTACTTTTCTCGGCCCTAGTGTTATCTTTATCATCTTTATTTCTAACCGGCCATGCTAAGTCACTAACAATTCATCCTATCCCCATCAATGCTACCCCAGTTCTGATTTTTCTGGAGGCACCATACGACATTAATGGTTGCGTCCAGGTGGTTAAGCACTAGGAATTTTATTCAAACAAAAGATACATGAAGGCTCTGCTTCAGTGAAGTAGATGTTACAAAGTTCTCAATGCATGCCACACATAACCACCTTCTAATTCCCCTATCACATTGAACTTTTTGCTTTCCTGCACGCATAACCTACAAGGCCTGCTAAATAAATTAGTGCAAATTTAACTTTCATGAAACAAAAGAAATTGAATTCTAATGCTAAGTTGCTAACCTGCTAATCCTTTTTACTAAAGAAACAAAAGAATAAAAGACAGCACACTCACTCTTTCTTAACCTTTCATCTTCTTGCAGACTATAGATCTTGATAATTATATAGCATATGCAAGGGTGTGGCTAATTCTGTAGGAGTGTGAAAGGGTAGGAGATGATGTGCCAATTGTAGTGCATTCTCTAAAAGAAACATGCAGCTTCTTCTTTCTTGCTGCTGTTTATAGTGTGTTTGAGAAGCTTCCTTTGGGCTAGATTTGGCATGACTTGATCAAAAGGTTGTCCTTTATTTCAAACTATAAGTCTAGTGCACACTTTTATGGTCAAATATGGCAAACTTTGGCCAACAGTTGGTCCATCAGTCTTTAGATTTGGTCATGTAAAAACTAAGACAATGTATACTTATATGGTTGACCATGGTAGTAAACTGGTAACATTGTAGTTAATACTGATGTACCACAACGCAATGTAGATCATCCAAATGCATCTTGGAAGGACAAAAAAAAGGGCCTTTTACTTGATTGGAGGGGGGAGTACTATCTTTGACTATAACATTCATACACCGTCTGCCTGTTCCTTTCATGTGGCATACATGGGTAAGCATTAACTTCCTGAAACACTGTTTTAAGGTAAACCTGCTTCAACTTTACTTGAACTGCTATTTTCACATTTTTTGGAATTATGTCATGTGAATAATCAACTTTTTGTGGGCATTATTTGTGAGGCTTTGCTAGTTTATCTCTGTTTCACGTGTTTCATCACCATGAATTCTGAATTCCGTTTCTCCAGCTCTACAACTTGTTCATATGCACGAAGGATTAAGATATAAAGTTTTAAACTTAAAGAAACACCTCTGAATCTAGAGTTTTAAGAGGCACTTTTAAATATAGACTTGGGAGTTTCTATTCATTGAAAGCTCATATTTAGTGGAGTTATTATTATGTCTCGTTTTCTCTCCCAGAGATCCAGTTCTGCAAATATGTGTTGCCGTAGTCTTCCTAGTATTTTTCCCTTGAGATGTCATGGACTAGTGGCTCCTGACTCCTGAGAGCTATGTCTTTTTCCCTATCGTATTCATATAACGTGCAAGTTGCTGCTATGGAAGTTTACAGTATCATAGCTAGAAACTGGTTCCAGTTGACTTATCTTCGGTTTATAGCAAAGCTACCTTCTGTGTCTTTACCCGCATTGTTTCACATTTTTGCACTATATTTTCAATAGGATCAGCATAACCTTCAGATTAGTTACAACCTTGCTGGATCCAACCTGTAGAAAGCATTTAAGTCGATAATAGCACCTGCTAATTCTATTGCATCGATGCTAGGCATTAGGAGAGTTTCACAAGAGATAGCTGATTATATTGCGAATACAGTGTGAAAGTGCCCTTGCATTGCAAATGTCAAGGGCCAACTGACATAAGCTGTCTTGCACACTAGTACTACATAATATGTAGATACATAAAACACAAGCACACCTGAAATGCTAGATAGATATAAATGTTTTTAGATCCATGCTAATTGTTTTTTCTACAAAAGCATTTCACTTCTGCTAGGTAGCAAGTAACCCAGTAATCATCCAATATATAGCTTCAATAGCACGGACCCATTCCTTTACTATAACCAAATTGCGGATCCATCTTTATCTCATCATCCATCTTCAAGTGTTCCTCAGGGCAGTAGTGATCCCAGATCGGAGATGGTAGCAGAGGGCCAGTGGGGCTGCTGTATGCACTGTCCTTCCCATTATGAAAGCTCGGTCCTGATGGTGCCTCTGGTGCCTCAATCTCCATCCATATCTGATCCATGAGGTATCCATCCATGTCAGCAGGCGTGCCCTTCAGTATGCTTGTGATGCAGCTACTGCCACCATGAAGCTCCTGCTCATCTATTCCAAGGATTGATGGCGTCTCTGGATGACAGGATTGGTACGTCAGTGAGGATGAAGATGATGAGGGTGACATGTTCTTCTTCCTCTCCTGGGCTTTCTTCCTCATGTGTGTCCTCCAATAGTTCTTGATCTCATTGTCAGTACGCCCTGGCAGCCTCCGTGCTATCCTGGACCACCTATTGAAGAACCACCAAATATAGTATTCATAATAGCAGAGGAGAGCTATCACTCTTTTATTTAGATTGTTATTTGGGTCAAACCTGTTTCCCCATCGAGCATGGAGCTCGAGGATGAGGCGTTCTTCATGAGGAGTCATGCGTCCACGCTTGAGGCCAGGGTGGAGGTAATTGACCCATCGGAGACGGCAGCTCTTTCCTGTGCGGTTGAGGCCTGCATGGTGATTTTACGGAGGTGAAGCAAGAAGAGAGTCGGTCAGAGAAGGTGACATTTCTTGTTGCGACTTTGCGCAAAATATATCAATATAGCTACCTAATTTTTGGATCCCCCACCCCTCAAACCTGATACTTTGGCAACGAAATCCCAACGACGTTCACCGAACAAACGGACAGTGCATACCAGTTGCAAGTCCTCCTGCTCTGTCCACGGCCCTTTGCGTGTCTCTTCTCTCACTGTCACCATATCAACCCTGAGATATAACGACAGTACCCTACCGCTGTTCGCTCCTACCTTGTATCGGCTGGGAGCCAGTCTTCTTGCTCTTCTTCCTTTGCGTGCTTGTGGGCTCCAGTTTCAGGATGAGATCCTTGATGAACTCCAGTTCTGTTTGGGAGAAGAAGACTGAAGAAGAGAGCTAGTAGGAAGAGGAGGAAGATGGCCTCAGTTGCCCAAGGGTCTGGTGACTTTTGCTTCTCATTTATAGGCAAGTGCGGGAGCTCTTGGTCTCTTGGGGTCACGTGTTCTGGTGGGTGTGATTTGGAGCTCCCCTAAGGAACCTATATTTCATCATTTGGGCTGTCCTCAGATTCTAACTTATAAAAGTAGCTTTTCAATGGCTCATGCTGCACAAACTATATTGCAACCTCTTAGGTGTGCGTGTTATGATGTTTACTTTCATGGTGTACGGATTTCATTGGTGCTAGTGGTATATGCCTTCTTGGTGCTTACAAGTTACACATGAATGCTGATGCATTATAAAAGTAAACTGTTGTTAATATTGGGCGGGGTTTTAAGATTCATGAAATTCTTTGTTTTTGTTCGAATGGCTGAAATTTCTTAGCTTTGGTCCTGCCTTCTAGAAATATACTTTAAAATTTAGCTGAATATCAGATGTTCACCATTATTCATTATTGTGTTTATCAAGACTCAAGAACAATGACCCGGTGGTGACTATTTAGCTATCACCAACTAGGCAATTAATACTACTACCGGACTCGGCTGTATACAAAATACTGGCTAGTTTAGATGAAAGCATTTGCTCTTTGGTGATATCCAGCAGGTAAACTTCTAAACTTCAAAAGAAACGTTGTTCTTTGCCGAAAAGTCGGCAAGTATTTACTTATTCATGCCAGTACTGATTTGAAACCTCTACGATGCTGCTAGCCAGAACTACCTATTTTTTACTTAATTTTAGAACACTTTTTTGTACAAAACAAAGTTATTCTGAAGGCATAGGCTGCTGCTTTCTTGGTTCCTTTTCTTCTTCTTTAATGGGAATATGGGATGTGTTTCCTTTTTGTTTCATGAGAAAGAGAAGTGGTTGTGCTTATCAACTTTTTCTATGCTTTGACAAACCATGATGCATAGAACTATAGGTGCCTTCTTCTTGGTGATTCGTCTGAGCATTATATCCTATAATTACAATTCAAGTAGATGGATATCCGATGTTTTTGATATACTAGATTTTATTTTTATTTGCAAAAAAACTCTGCATATTCACTCATGTTTATCAGTCTTATGGTATGAAAAGTTAAGACCGATAGAGAAGCCATGTATATCTTTGGTCATAAACTAATGTGCTTTGACAGACCATGGATACAAGTGGTTGCACATAGCATTTACCTAGGTAGAGTTGAATCCTGGAAATTACTAATGCATAATGGTCTGTGACCAAGCAGGGAACTGCTGACTGCTGGGAGAAATGCAGGCAGTAAGTAGGCAAGCAGCATTCAACTGAAAACCAATATTTTTCTTTTTGGCTGACATCAATTACTTAAATTAACTGGTGAGTTTTATTATTCTCCTCCCATTTTAATAATACTCTCTGTCCTTTCAAGACTAACAATACTTTGTAGTAGCGATAGATGAAACGGCTATGGTATTCTAGAATTTTACCTCCTGCTTACCATTGGAAATGGGAATCTTCGTAAAGTCTCTATCTGGTTTCCTCCGTTTCCTTTTTTCTGTCCTGATATGAAAAGTGTTTGCCTTTTTGTCAGCCATTATCATTGGCAGAGAGTACACCATCGCTCCTTTTTTTAAGCCATTATCACAGGCCCAGAAAAAAGGTCTTACAAGTTGATACATAGGCACACCCCAGTACACCTACTACTGCTGAGTGCCTGCACAAATCTGTCCTTGCAAGAAGTGTCCCTCTAGAGCTGTTTGAGCCAGCTGAAAAAAGCAAAGCCTTTTATGAATCCGTAGTCATAAGCTGACCTTAGCTTTGGAAGGATGCTGATCGTACAGCTGACACGATGCACAATGTCATGGAGGTTTCAAACATCCTTTTAATGGTTTTTGGTGCTGTCAGGTCAACTTATGCACCATCCATTAGCCCAACTTACTTTCAAATTATGGTTGCTTCACTATATTAAGAAATGTCATGAGCCTAGGACATGTGTTATACCCAAAGTGATTGATTAGTGACTGGGATGCTAGGACATGTTGCTCCTTTTTTTTGAAATGCTTAGTACACTTAACAATTCTGGATGATATATGTCCGTGTGAGTGTTTTTTCTTTTTTCTTTTGCTACCATCATCTCATCAGTGGTGAAGTATGCATATCATGCTTAGTTCTTGCCTGCATCATATGCACAAGAGTGTTCTGGAGCGACCACGTCTCCAGAGCACGCAGCACAGTAGGGCCACAAAATAAATTATTTGATCTACGGGACCTAACTTCTCCATTACTGTGCACAATTGTCTGTTTCTCTCTGAAAAGTCTGCTTAACAGAAGCGAAATGATTTCCTGGCGTGAGGGGCAGCCAAAAAAGTCGTGGAAGAAGCTCTGATCTGATGTGGAGGCCACCAAGGTCCCGCTCCGTTCTGTGCTGCAGTCCACTTTGTGGTGGTGGCCTCCTCTCAGCAGTCACCACCTTTTTATCTTGGCATCTTGCCTCTGGGAGCCTCCTCCGTCCCAGTACACTGCAGCACAGCACTGTTCTATCCCACTACTTAGTACAAATGAAACCTTTTTTATTTGATGTTTTCCACTGAATTTCCCTCTTCTTTTCTCCATTTTCTTCTGCTAGTTGTTTTGCTGTGCCTATCACCTGCTGTGGTCTCTCACCTATGGGGTGGGGTGCTATGTAGGACGAGAGCCTCACCCCTCCTGCTCACTTCTTCTTCTGGCAGTAGCAGCATGCACTATCTTCGTCGCTCATCATCGTCAGTGCGACGACGACAACGACGGAGATCTCTTCGTTTCAGTGCCAATCGAGTGCTCCGTGGAAATTTCCAATCCATCTTGACTTAACTTTGCTTGTCCAGAAATTTCTGGTGGCGTATGTGTTTGTGTGTGTGCAATTGCACTGAATTAGTAGTGGGGAAAACAGTACGCAGCTGCCGGAGTTGGACATTGCCTGGAACGACAGCCTGGTAAGAGAGTTCAGCCATCTGTTACTGGCAATAGCAATTCAGTAAAATTTTCCTTCCTTTCGACAATGGTTAGTGTGTGTCATATTCTGTTCGTGTCACAGTGATTTTGGCAATGACAAGTTTGTCCATTGTTCATCAATATTCATCTTTTCTCTTTATCTGACCCTGGCTGTTATTTTTCTTGCTTTATTGAGAACTTTGGACGACTGTTCAAGGCCCCAAGAGTCAGGGTCTCTGTGGCCAACATGTTCCCTCAAATTTCTCTCATATACCTTCGTCGGTTGTTAGTTTGTTACACGTGTGCCATAAAATATGTATTTTTTCTTTGTGAGTGCGAGGAAGGCACACGCACACCACTACAAAGGTGCAACCCATGATGATGCGTCTCCTCATCACACGCTAGAAACACTCATCTTGCACCACTTATCAAGTGGTTGTTACGCAATATTTCCCGCTCCAATCTTTGATGTATCGAAGAGTTGTTCTGTTCCATCTGTTCCCTTTTGACAAAATTGCGTCTTTCCAGGTTTTCTTTCTTTATAATCGTGGAAAAGTGACCCATATAGGCATATAATATGCTCCCATGAAAGGAGAGACAGTGAAGTTTTGGACGTATTATTCCCTTTTTTCTTTTTATTTGGACTTGTTACTCCTCTTTACTTTTCCTTATTCCTTCCGTAGGCTACACGGCCACTTGGTTTCAAAAAATGGCACGGTTATGCCTGTCTTCTGTATATTCGTTACTTAACCTTGCTGCAACTTGCTGACATGATGTTTCAGTTGGATAAGATTCCTATGGTTTACCTATAGAACCAACAGCGGCACCCACGTTTCGAGCGTCAGCTCGCTATATCCAGAATTATTTGGAAGGATGGTGAAATTAAGTGAACTTCCTGTTTTGCAAATTCTCTCAGGAGATACATTCATACCTTTCTTCTTAAAAGGTATACTCGGGCATTTAAAAGGAAGTGCAACATATGCACACTCAGATTTTTTTTCTGTGCAAAAATATGTTTAAATAGCCGCAGTGAGAAAATTGGCAGACAGACGACTTATATAATGACTATGAGTCTCACTCGTTTACATAATTTAAAAAAGTAAAACCAGATGACATGTTCCTACATAAATTGAAACATGTGAATTTGTAATACATGTTGTTTAGTTGCGGAAAAACACAGGATTTCTTCGGAGTGATTGTGTCTGTCATAGTTATGGGAGTGGTGTGGTTCTTAAGGACTTCTTCTGGTGGTGGCGCTCTCCGGATTGTCATGGAGCTTCATTGGCGGTTCATCCTTCTTCTTCGGCTCCAAGACAGATGTGGTTTTGTTGACCCGTTCGGCGACTTTCCGTCCGCATCCAACAACATCTGGCCGGCTCTTGGAGGAGCGGCAGCGGCGGTGTGCCGTCGACACGGTTTGGAGGTTGAAGACGAAGGGCATCTCAAGGATCTCGTTGTAATTTTCGTTTTTCCTGAGGTGTTTTGTATTGTTCGGTTTATTTTGATGCTAGAGTCCTTTTCGCAAAAAAAAAGATAGGGTCCCTTAAAAAAAGATTAAAGGGTAATTTTCTACGGTATTGCTGGTAGAATTCTCCAAAATCCCTACAGAAGGGTGTATCCTTTGGAGGGCGGACCCAGAAATGGGCCACGCACCGGGTTGGCCCATGTATGTAGGTTTTTTTAGCTACAGTTTTACATGTTTTTTCTAAAACTTTTAAGGAGAATTAGTGCATTTTTTGGGCTAAGTCCGGGGCTGCAGCACGGGCTGACCTGGGTGCTAGTCCGCCCCTTGGAGATGAGTTGAGATTTTCTACCGTCAAAAAATTACTCTAAACCATAACACTTTCAAAAACAAAATTTTAACACAGACGGAATAACACAAGAGTAAACCTACTTTTTACAAGCGGCTACTTATTCAAGACGAACAATGACGATCCACCACAATGCATTATTGGACGATCCAAGATGCTGAGGAGGATGCTTTGTCCGAAGAGGAGGCCACCTGATGATCGTCTTTTTTGAAACGAAGCAAAGAGTTGCCATTTTTATTGAATAAGAAGAAGGTTTTTAGAGGTTTTTAAGTTTTAGTGTCTAGGACAAAGTGTTTTTAAATTTTAGAGGTTTTTAAGTTTTAGTGTTTATTAGATAACCAAATTATTAGGAACCCAGACATAGGGAGTATCGGACAGCCGGTTTTATTAAAGATGTTTGAGTCTAATTGAATGAGAGCAGGCTTTTGGCTCCCGAGCTCACCTACTCTTGTTTGTTGTAAAAATTGAAAAAATATAAAAACATTTCAAAAAATCTGAAAAATGACAACAAATATGTACTATTTTTATAAGTATGTACAAAGTTTCATGGTGAAATGACACTTGTGGTGCTCTATGCCAAAAAAAATCAGTGATCATTGTGTGATATGTTTGTTGCCACAAATAAGTAGTGATTTTGTTTTTTTCACGGATCACCCAAAGTGTCATTTCACCACAATACTTTGCAGATACTTATAAAAATTGTATATTTATGCTGCCCTTTTTTCAGATTTCTTTGAATGTTTTCATATTTTTTGAATTTCGAAAACAGGCGGGAGTAGGTAAGCTCAGAAGTCAAAGTAGATTTTCACTAACTGAATCTTACGATAGTGGACTCTAGTTAATTATCATCAATCTCAATACCTGATATGTCGACGCAGTCTTTTGAAGGTGCTCATAGAGAGAATATGCATGTGCACGTTCATATGGTGGGGTGTATGTATGTATCTATGAGCATATGTTTTGTACTGTGTTTTTCAAAAAAAAAAAATCATTCTGCTAACGTCGATACAAAAAATTTAGAAATGGTAGTAGTCGCTTTTGGCTTTTGGAAAAGGTAAAATGGTAAATATTAGCTAGTCAAGCCACCACTCTAAGTGTCGCACCGACTGGACTACCGGTCACCAGTTCTTCTGCCACGGAGCACTTAGAGCAACTCCAGCTGTTGGCCCCCCCAGGCCGAATTGCCGGCGTTTTTTTGGGCATGCTGGGGGGGCGCCGGCGGAAAAAAACGGCCTGGGGGCGGGCCGATTCCCAGCCGCGGCCCCCAGGCCGATCGATAGAAGTATTTACAGAAAAATGTGTTCGACGAACTTACGCGAAATTTGTTCAAACATAGACGATATTTGTTTAAACTTAACGATATTTGTTCGAACAAGATTAAAAAAACAGAAAAAAATTAAAAAACGGCGACGCGACGTCTACATGCCGAAGTGGCGGTAGAACCGCGTGTAGTCCCCGCCGTCGGAGTCGTCGGAGTCGCCACCGGTCGGAGGAGGAGCAGGAGCACTGCACCCAGCGCCGTCGCCGCCGATGCCGGGCTCGTCCTTCGGCGTCAGCAGGCGGGAGGAGCTCCCGCCGGTGCCGGTGCCGTCCTCGTCGCTACCGTCCAGCACGATGTAAGCCGGCCCGGCGTCAGCAGGCGGGAGGAGTGCCCGACGACGGCGGCGGCGCTCGTAGCGTGCGAGGAGCTCTTTCTCCTCGGCCTCAATGCGCCGTTGGCGCTTCTCCTCCTCCCGCTCGTGCTCGCGGGCCGACCATTGCAGCGCGAAGTCCACCGGCGCCGGAGGGACGTCATTGAGGCTGGCCGCCATGGCGGCCCGCACGGCCGCCTCCTCGTCGTAGGCCTCCTCCTTCACGACGGCCTTCTTCTTGAACGGGCCGCCTCCTCGTCGTAGGCCTCCTCCTTCACGACGGCCTTCTTCTTGAAGGCGCGGCCGCCGGTGCCGGGCTCCTTCTTCGGCGTCAGCAGGCGGGAGGAGCTCCCGCCGGTGCCGGCGCCGGCGCCGGGCTCCCTGATGACGATGCCGCGGGAGCCGCTCCTTCGCGGGCGGCTCGTCCGCCGGCTCCTCCTTGACGCGGGCGAACGGCATCGAGCGGGCGGCGTCCGAAGAGGAGCGGGCGGCGTCGGAGGAGGAGGACGACGAGAAGGACATCCTCCGCGGCGACCATCCTTGACGCGCCGCCGACGGGCCCTGAAGGCGCGGCTCATTGCCGTCCTCGATGTAATCGAGGACGTACGCCAGCGAGCGGCCGGGCATGCCCCACCATTTCTTCCGGCCCTCGCTGTTGTTGCGTTTGGGCGCGTAGGCCGCCGGGCCGGGGTAGTCGTTGAGCTGGCGCTGGCGGCGGTCGGAGAAGAACGTGTTCCAGGTCACGTTGTTCTCCGGATCCCAGACGGGATCCGCCTGCTCCTCCTCCGTCAGCCGCTCGCGGGCGGCGTAGATCTCCGCCAGCCGCTCATCGCCGGTGGGGGTGGGGGGGGACCGGGAACCCCATCTGGCTGAGCCGCCAGGCTCCGGGGAGCCTCATGCCGGGCGGGCATGGGTAGCCCGCCTCGTGCAGCAGGCGCGCCTCCCGGTCCTGGAGCCAGTTCCGTCCGAAACCGTTGGCCGCCGCGCTGCTTGCTGGATCCATTCCGGTGTGTGTGCGAGGGGTTTGGGTGTTCGTGCTCGGCGAGGATGTGTTCGTGCTCGGCGGGGGTGTGCTCGCTGTGAGAGGAGGGGCAGTAAATAAATACCGGCGGGGAGAGGGCGGGGCAGTAACTGCGGCACGCCTAACTCCGCCGTGTGGCCGATTTGACACGACGGCGGTTCGCCTGACCGGCGGGCAGAGCAGTAATGCGACGCGGAAGGCGAGGCGATGAGGACGACGAAGCGCTGGGTTCGGCCTGGGACGCCGGATAAAAATTGGGGCCAAATCCGGCGAAAAAAGAGGCCTAGGGGGGGGGGGCGCTGGGGGGCGACTACGGAAAAAATGGGCCGCCGGCGTCAAAAAGGGGGTCCTGGGGGGCTCTCGGGAGGGGGGGGGGGGGACGGACGGCTGGAGTTGCTCTGTAACAGCCCAGATTTGGTACCCTAAAATATGGGCCAAATTTTCACTTTTTGCTTTGCATTGCATCATGGCATACATAGTTAAAATTTGCTAAATGGAATATTGCCAACATTGGAAATCTTAAAAGGGAAGAGACCCCTCCCTTACCTTTCCCAAACCAAATGTAATTGCTCAGATTGGCAAAACAAATTATTCTTGAGCTTACATAATTGTCCAGGAAGTTCCAAGAAGGCATTTCATAATGATTTGGGCAAAGTAAATTTTACCAAACAATTAAATAAATTGGGACTTTAAATTTGAGTTAAACCAACTCCTATTATTGAAACCATGTCAAACCATTCCAAAAATTCAAAATAAAATCATGGGGAACTTCATAACTATATTGGGAGCCTCCATGAATAATTCCATTATTTTTGGAATTTCTTAAGTACTCCAAATAAATACATTTAGGCAATTATTAAAATTGCCATATTCAAAAGCTGTGAACAAATGATGTCTAAAACATTTTACTTTGGGCCACCAAATTTTGTGGAGGCTATAAGGGTTAAATGGAGCCTATATGAATTTTTGCACATTTTATAAAAATGTCCTGGTGCCTCTGTTAATTCACTAAAGTCCTGCTGTTTCTAAATCAGAAAATTGGAAAAAGCAAATGTTTAAATCTCTTACAGGTGGGGCCCCCTGTCGGCTCCTCCTCCCTCCTTCACTGTGGCGCACAGGAAGGGCACTGCCGCACCATGCCGTCGCCGTGGCCTCACCTCCTGCGCCTCCCTGCCGGTCCCCCTGCTGCCGCGTCGATAAGGACCCCCTGCTGCTCTCCCCCACCTGCTCCCTCTCTCGCCCCAAACCCTAACCCTAGCTCCCCCCCTGCGAGCTCCCATGGCCGATGTCTAGCCGCCGCCGTCCCCTTCAATCGTCGGCGACCGAGGCCACCGCGGAGCACATGGACGCCGCCAACAGGAACGCCTCTTCCTCCTCTCCCTCCTAGTCGACAGAGTTGTGCTGGGAGGCCTCCAAATCGCGCGAATCGAGCTCGCGTGCTCGACGCCGGCCGCCGCGCGTCGATCACCATCGCGCCGCCGTCGTCCCTCCCCCGCCGTCTCCGACCACGGCAACGTGCTCGTGGTGAGCACCTCGACCGAATGGACCACTCCCCCTTCCCTCTCTCCCTCTCTAGGCCGTCGCCCCCGAGCTCCATCGTCCGCCGCCGCTGGACATGGTCGCCGGCGCAACTCCGGCGACCATATGGTCCAATCCGCCGCCCCCCTGGACTCCTCTCCTTTCCCTCTAGTGCCTAGTGCTCGTCCCCGCGACCAATTTCGCTTCAATTCGACGAATTGATGCTCAACATCCCGCACCCCTACCCTGTGACGCATGCTGACGTCATCTGTTCTTATTTTTGTTTTTCCAGAAAATAAACAGAAAATGGTAAAATCCATAACTTTTAATTGGTAGATCCAAAAATTGCAAATAAGGTATCAGAAGGTTTCTAAATTCATAACCTGTTCAATTATGCAACTCCCACATGCAAATGAATTTTTGAAATTGAAATTTAAATGTGAAATGCAAATCACCTGTGAGTCATTCAAAATTTTGGAAATTCATATCTAGAGTTTTATAATTCAGAAAATTGCAAATAATATGTCAAAATGCTCAGCTAAATAAACTCTAAATATTAGTGCCATTAGTTGGATTTTTTTGGTTAAACTTAAATTGCCTGTTTTATTTAAATTAAATAAAATGGCAGAATATAATTGGAATTTATAAAATCCATAACTTTATGAATTTTGATCCAAAAATTATAAATAAGATCTATAAATGTTCAGGAAAACAACATCTACATTTTAGTTCTATTTCCATGCACTAATGAACATTTAAATTGCTGTTTAATTAAAATTATTAAAATGGCAGATTTAATTCCAATTTTGGGAAATTCATAACTTGAGAAATAATCACTCAAAAATTGTGAATAAAATACCAAAATGATCAGCAAGGCAAATGCTAACTAACTATGTTAAGTTCACAGCAATTAACCAACTTTCCTTTGATGTCATTTTCGAATTGGTTAAAATGATTTAAATTGCATAACCGTTTAAATCACCATTTATTCATCGTTAATCGGAAAATTGCAAACGAAGTACCAAAACGATCAGTAGGTTAATACCTATCTAATAATGTCATTTTCATGCATTTAGGACCCATATTTCAGTACTGGACGTTTTGATAAATAACGCAAATCACTAAGTTAAAGATGGAGTTTTGACCCGTTAATTGCAATATTTATTTTAGGGGTTCCATTTAACTTGTGGGAGATGCCCAATATGATTTCAATGCATAATTTGACCATATCATCATGATTGTGCATTGCACCATGTATTCATGTTATTTATTTCGTTTTCTGTTATTGTTGTGTTTCGTTAGATTCCGGAGTCGAGGTTCCACCACAATACCTCGACGAACAACGCGCCCAGTACTATCAGCAAGGCAAGAGCTAACCTAACCTTCTTGGCATCTAGCATCCTATTGTTTTACAAACTTATTTTATCCACCAGAATATTGCATGCGATTCAAATGTCTCTTTTGATCAAGATGTAGAGTATCCTATGAATGCATGTTTATCCCCTGAACCATCACATGCTTCCCCTCCTATAAACCCTAGGTTTGATGTGTTGGCCGGAGACAAAGATATATTTGTTGTTATATATGCTTAGCTATGCTTAGCCATGCTAGTCAAATAATATATGTTGTCCGGTGATTTAAATCCATTATTATGAATGGTGGAGGAATGGTCGGATATGATGGTTACTTGTGGTGGATAATTAATTTGCTAAAAGGCTTGGATGAGTTGCCATCGGGGATGGTGTTTTGCCTCATTCCTGCCGCCTAGGCTGAGAGTGCTTTTAGCTAGAACCAAGAAACGAGCGTGCTGCCATTGGTGGGTGTATGGGCGCCTCACTAACTGAATAACTTGTGCGGGCGTATCCAAGGGTCCTCTAGTTTGCTATTTCCATTTGCCGTGTGTGTGAGCGGAAAAAGAAATGATGAGGATGGTGGTGTTTAGGATGTGGCGATGGGGCAGGGGCTGAGGCTGGGTAAACTTGCCCTGTGGCCACAGATGACTCTTGGATAGTCTCACGCGAGGTAAAGGTTTAACCGCGCCTGCTTGCCGGCCTTCCCCGGAAGAGGGCCAACTAGGTGAGCCGGACGGTACCAATGGGTAAATTAGTACACCCCTGCAGGGTAAATCTTTTCGAAAAGCCGTGTCCGCGGTTATGGACGAACTCTTGGGAAAGGCGGATTAGCTCATAGATAACATTAACCTAATTGATATGGCAGCTAGAGGTTGCATTTCAAAGTGTGATAAAAGGTTCATTTCCTCGAGGGTGATTCGAGGGAGTGCCTTGGTGGAGACGAGTGATGTTTTGGCTACAAGTAGGTTCGATGAGAACCGAAGATGAAAAGTTTACTCTCTTATCCCCTTTATGAAAATTATTCTGAATAGACGATGCCGTGGGTCTTGTTATATCTTTTACAAAGGAAATCTAGCTTTATGCAAAATAGCTACATCATACAGCTTTAGAGCCTCCGTCAGCATCGGGCCTATATCGCCCTACTAATTCTTGCGAGTACGTCGTACTCAGCCTTGCTTTGTTGATTATTACTTGTTTCAGAGGAGAACGTCACCGAACTGGAAGGTGGGTTCTTTATTGACATCGACGAGTAGTCTGGGGTTCCCAGGTGGCAGCTTGGGACCGTGGAACAAGCTGGCTTGGGTGATGTTTATTTGTAGGCCTCTTAGGCCATATATTTGCTTCTTGTTGTTAGACAACACTACCCGCTTCCGCTTGTTGAATTGTTGGATCTGTGATCCTTTTGATGTGTAATATTTGTATTCTTCTCATTATATGAGTTGCTATATGTTTTGTGTCGTAGAGTCATGCAATGTGCCAGTTTGTTCCACAAGTCTCGGTCTCTTTACTATGCATGGAAGCGATGTCTGAGCTTATGGCATGATCGAGGTGTTGTGTGCCGATGATCCATTCCGAGCACACCTGCCAATGAGTTTTGGCCTGGGATTGGTAAACCCAGTAACCCTCGATTGTGTAGCATGACCGGTTACACAACGTTCCACTGTATAGTTCTGGGGTCGGGGCGCTACAATTTGGTATCAGAGCAGGACTGCCTGTAGGAAACCCTTTCTATTGGTCGATGTCGAGTCTAGTTTGAAAATTATTTATAACCTAAAAATGAGTTGTGAAAACCTTCCTAGGATTCTTTTACTCCTTACCCAATTCACTCTGATCTCGGTGCCATCTTACCTCTATTTGATTTTTAACGGTCTTCTGATCGTCGGCAACCTCTAAATCTCTAGGATCACGGGGTTGGGTTCTATCTTTAGATAGTGGTTAACTTTGCTCGTCTGCCAGATTCTAAAGCCGAAGAAAGAAAGTGTTGCGGATCGTCAAGAAATTCCTTGCTTTAGCCCAAGATCTTGAACCGAAGGTCCCGGATTGTGCTAGGGCTCAGGTGTAATGATTCATGAGGGTTGTCACCCTTGTGAGCATTATGCTATTGTGAGTCCCGGTGCATGAAGCTGACCTTTAACCCAAGATCCTTCCTTTTGAAACCCTGATGTTGATTGTCAAACCCTACATCAGGTTGCCTAAATTTGAAGTTAATCTTCAATTTGGTGGTTGTAGTCGTAATTGAATTGCGGCAACAAAGCTCTTCCCTGTCGCGAGTTTCCCTGCTATCGTTGTGCCTCCTACTGCGACACTGGTTAGTAAAACCCTTTCAGCACTAGTTGTTGGAAGAGTGCTATCTTGTGCTTCTGCAACATCTTGGGATTTCTCCTGAGCATGTTTCTTACTTCTGAATTGTTGTCCGACCTTTATCTGTCAGTTGACAGTCAAGTGTTATCGTGCATTGGGGTGATCCGATGCATGTTACCCTTGTGGTCCATCAAGACATTCCACATCGGGATGTTAGGAGAAACAAACTCCGGTACCTTGTCCATTTCTCGGACCAGGTCAAACTATTGTAATCCGCAGAATCAGAGGCTTGTCCAACTTCTGTTCTGTTCAACTCTAGAGTGTCACACTCCTTATATCCAGAGGTCGTGCTTAGTCTCATGACATACTTGATGAAGTGATGCTCTTACCCTTCCTTATCCATCTACCTCCGAGTTACAAGGGCTCGAGATTGTTGAGGATGCATATTGAGGTGGTAATCGGATATACTCAGCAATTGATGTTGCTTTGACATCCAAGGACTCTTATGGCACTCTTCGCATGATTGGTAGTCAGATCATCAATCCGAGTTTGACTGTGCTGCCAAGTCCCTTGTTTAGGTGTCCACCTTTGGTCAATGAGTTAGATTCGTGTCGAAACTCTAAAGATCACAGCGTTTGTTTGGAAAAGCAAATTTTCCTCTCGCAAACTAGCTAGTGTCCTGGAGCTTGACGCTGTGGTCAAATCTTGAGAACCCTTACCTCTCGTTAACTATTGTTACTCCTCCCTCGGACATGTCAAGTCTGAAATATCCGCATGTTTAACCAAATCTGAATCTCAAGTAGAAATGATGGTTGGTGTTCTTAAGAGTATGACATAGGCCTTGTGTAAATCCGGCAAGTTTGAGGTGGTGGTTGCCCTACTTAACTGGAAGGTCTAATGTGATATCCTCTTGCCTTTCGTAAAGTCAACCACTCTCCATCAGGATATTGTGCTACTTATTCTAGAAGTTGCCCTGATGGTCTCTTTGAAATCTTAAAGGTCCAACCTCCACTTGATGACCTATTGAAGGCTTTCCCGAAGCCTGATGGTGGTATCTAGAACATCGAGGAGAACATTAACGTGGTGTTGCTAAAAATGTCTCTCGGTCATTTGCCCTATCCTCCGCTCGACCTTTGGTTGGTCAAGTTGTTCCTAGTTTTCCCCAATGGCTTATGGTCTTGTCCAAAGTTCATATTTCCAACCTTGATGAAAACTTGTCTATCACCTTGAACTATCTTCTGACTTTCTCGTCGGCACGTCATGCTAGTTACCTTACTCTCTGCAACAAGGAAGATCATCGTGGGATCAAGAAGATCGTTGAAGTTAAGGGTTGCCGTGTTTCCCTCTTCCCTCTTCCTACTCTAGGAATCTCGGGGCGAGATTCTTGTAAGGGGGGTAGATTTGTAACAGCCCAGATTTGTTACCCTAAAATATGGGCCAAATTTTCACTTTTTGCTTTGCATTGCATCATGGCATACATAGTTAAAATTTGCTAAATGGAATATTGCCAACATTGGAAATCTTAAAAGGGAAGAGACCCCTCCCTTACCTTTCCCAAACCAAATGTAATTGCTCAGATTGGCAAAACAAATTATTCTTGAGCTTACATAATTGTCCAGGAAGTTCCAAGAAGGCATTTCATAATGATTTGGGCAAAGTAAATTTTACCAAACAATTAAATAAATTGGGACTTTAAATTTGAGTTAAACCAACTCCTATTATTGAAACCATGTCAAACCATTCCAAAAATTCAAAATAAAATCATGGGGAACTTCATAACTATATTGGGAGCCTCCATGAATAATTCCATTATTTTTGGAATTTCTTAAGTACTCCAAATAAATACATTTAGGCAATTATTAAAAATTGCCATATTCAAAAGCTGTGAACAAATGATGTCTAAAACATTTTACTTTGGGCCACCAAATTTTGTGGAGGCTATAAGGGTTAAATGGAGCCTATATGAATTTTTGCACATTTTATAAAAATGTCCTGGTGCCTCTGTTAATTCACTAAAGTCCTGCTGTTTCTAAATCAGAAAATTGGAAAAAGCAAATGTTTAAATCTCTTACAGGTGGGGCCCCCCTGTCGGCTCCTCCTCCCTCCTTCACTGTGGCGCACAGGAAGGGCACTGCCGCACCATGCCGTCGCCGTGGCCTCACCTCCTGCGCCTCCCTGCCGGTCCCCCCTGCTGCCGCGTCGATAAGGACCCCCTGCTGCTCTCCCCCACCTGCTCCCTCTCTCGCCCCAAACCCTAACCCTAGCTCCCCCCCTGCGAGCTCCCATGGCCGATGTCTAGCCGCCGCCGTCCCCTTCAATCGCCGGCGACCGAGGCCACCGCGGAGCACATGGACGCCGCCAACAGGAACGCCTCTTCCTCCTCTCCCTCCTAGTCGACAGAGCTGTGCTGGGAGGCCTCCAAATCGCGCGAATCGAGCTCGCGTGCTCGACGCCGGCCGCCGCGCGTCGATCACCATCGCGCCGCCGTCGTCCCTCCCCCGCCGTCTCCGACCACGGCAACGTGCTCGTGGTGAGCACCTCGACCGAATGGACCACTCCCCCTTCCCTCTCTCCCTCTCTAGGCCGTCGCCCCCGAGCTCCATCGTCCGCCGCCGCTGGACATGGTCGCCGGCGCAACTCCGGCGACCATATGGTCCAATCCGCCGCCCCCCTGGACTCCTCTCCTTTCCCTCTAGTGCCTAGTGCTCGTCCCCGCGACCAATTTCGCTTCAATTCGACGAATTGATGCTCAACATCCCGCACCCCTACCCTGTGACGCATGCTGACGTCATCTGTTCTTATTTTTGTTTTTCCAGAAAATAAACAGAAAATGGTAAAATCCATAACTTTTAATTGGTAGATCCAAAAATTGCAAATAAGGTATCAGAAGGTTTCTAAATTCATAACCTGTTCAATTATGCAACTCCCACATGCAAATGAATTTTTGAAATTGAAATTTAAATGTGAAATGCAAATCACCTGTGAGTCATTCAAAATTTTGGAAATTCATATCTAGAGTTTTATAATTCAGAAAATTGCAAATAATATGTCAAAATGCTCAGCTAAATAAACTCTAAATATTAGTGCCATTAGTTGGATTTTTTTGGTTAAACTTAAATTGCCTGTTTTATTTAAATTAAATAAAATGGCAGAATATAATTGGAATTTATAAAATCCATAACTTTATGAATTTTGATCCAAAAATTATAAATAAGATCTATAAATGTTCAGGAAAACAACATCTACATTTTAGTTCTATTTCCATGCACTAATGAACATTTAAATTGCTGTTTAATTAAAATTATTAAAATGGCAGATTTAATTCCAATTTTGGGAAATTCATAACTTGAGAAATAATCACTCAAAAATTGTGAATAAAATACCAAAATGATCAGCAAGGCAAATGCTAACTAACTATGTTAAGTTCACAGCAATTAACCAACTTTCCTTTGATGTCATTTTCGAATTGGTTAAAATGATTTAAATTGCATAACCGTTTAAATCACCATTTATTCATCGTTAATCGGAAAATTGCAAACGAAGTACCAAAACGATCAGTAGGTTAATACCTATCTAATAATGTCATTTTCATGCATTTAGGACCCATATTTCAGTACTGGACGTTTTGATAAATAACGCAAATCACTAAGTTAAAGATGGAGTTTTGACCCGTTAATTGCAATATTTATTTTAGGGGTTCCATTTAACTTGTGGGAGATGCCCAATATGATTTCAATGCATAATTTGACCATATCATCATGATTGTGCATTGCACCATGTATTCATGTTATTTATTTCGTTTCCTGTTATTGTTGTGTTTCGTTAGATTCCGGAGTCGAGGTTCCACCACAATACCTCGACGAACAACGCGCCCAGTACTATCAGCAAGGCAAGAGCTAACCTAACCTTCTTGGCATCTAGCATCCTATTGTTTTACAAACTTATTTTATCCACCAGAATATTGCATGCGATTCAAATGTCTCTTTTGATCAAGATGTAGAGTATCCTATGAATGCATGTTTATCCCCTGAACCATCACATGCTTCCCCTCCTATAAACCCTAGGTTTGATGTGTTGGCCGGAGACAAAGATATATTTGTTGTTATATATGCTTAGCTATGCTTAGCCATGCTAGTCAAATAATATATGTTGTCCGGTGATTTAAATCCATTATTATGAATGGTGGAGGAATGGTCGGATATGATGGTTACTTGTGGTGGATAATTAATTTGCTAAAAGGCTTGGATGAGTTGCCATCGGGATGGTGTTTTGCCTCATTCCTGCCGCCTAGGCTGAGAGTGCTTTTAGCTAGATCCAAGAACCGAGCGTGCTGCCATTGGTGGGTGTATGGGCGCCTCACTAACTGAATAACTTGTGCGGGCGTATCCAAGGGTCCTCTAGTTTGCTATTTCCATTTGCCGTGTGTGTGAGCGGAAAAAGAAATGATGAGGATGGTGGTGTTTAGGATGTGGCGATGGGGCAGGGGCTGAGGCTGGGTAAACTTGCCCTATGGCCACAGATGACTCTTGGATAGTCTCACGCGAGGTAAAGGTTTAACCGCGCCTGCTTGCCGGCCTTCCCCGGAAGAGGGCCAACTAGGTGAGCCGGACGGTACCAATGGGTAAATTAGTACACCCCTGCAGGGTAAATCTTTTCGAAAAGCCGTGTCCGCGGTTATGGACGAACTCTTGGGAAAGGCGGATTAGCTCATAGATAACATTAACCTAATTGATATGGCAGCTAGAGGTTGCATTTCAAAGTGTGATAAAAGGTTCATTTCCTCGAGGGTGATTCGAGGGAGTGCCTTGGTGGAGACGAGTGATGTTTTGGCTACAAGTAGGTTCGATGAGAACCGAAGATGAAAAGTTTACTCTCTTATCCCCTTTATGAAAATTATTCTGAATAGACGATGCCGTGGGTCTTGTTATATCTTTTACAAAGGAAATCTAGCTTTATGCAAAATAGCTACATCATACAGCTTTAGAGCCTCCGTCAGCATCGGGCCTATATCGCCCTACTAATTCTTGCGAGTACGTCGTACTCAGCCTTGCTTTGTTGATTATTACTTGTTTCAGAGGAGGACGTCACCGAACTGGAAGGTGGGTTCTTTATTGACATCGACGAGTAGTCTGGGGTTCCCAGGTGGCAGCTTGGGACCGTGGAACAAGCTGGCTTGGGTGATGTTTATTTGTAGGCCTCTTAGGCCATATATTTGCTTCTTGTTGTTAGACAACACTACCCGCTTCCGCTTGTTGAATTGTTGGATCTGTGATCCTTTTGATGTGTAATATTTGTATTCTTCTCATTATATGAGTTGCTATATGTTTTGTGTCGTAGAGTCATGCAATGTTCCAGTTTGTTCCACAAGTCTCGGTCTCTTTACTATGCATGGAAGCGATGTCTGAGCTTATGGCATGATCGAGGTGTTGTGTGCCGATGATCCATTCCGAGCACACCTGCCAATGAGTTTTGGCCTGGGATTGGTAAACCCAGTAACCCTCGATTGTGTAGCATGACCGGTTACACAACGTTCCACTGTATAGTTCTGGGGTCGGGGCGCTACAATTTGGTATCAGAGCAGGACTGCCTGTAGGAAACCCTTTCTATTGGTCGATGTCGAGTCTAGTTTGAAAATTATTTATAACCTAAAAATGAGTTGTGAAAACCTTCCTAGGATTCTTTTACTCCTTACCCAATTCACTCTGATCTCGGTGCCATCTTACCTCTATTTGATTTTTAACGGTCTTCTGATCGTCGACAACCTCTAAATCTCTAGGATCACGGGGTTGGGTTCTATCTTTAGATAGTGGTTAACTTTGCTCGTCTGCCAGATTCTAAAGCCGAAGAAAGAAAGTGTTGCGGATCGTCAAGAAATTCCTTGCTTTAGCCCAAGATCTTGAACCGAAGGTCCCGGATTGTGCTAGGGCTCAGGTGTAATGATTCATGAGGGTTGTCACCCTTGTGAGCATTATGCTATTGTGAGTCCCGGTGCATGAAGCTGACCTTTAACCCAAGATCCTTCCTTTTGAAACCCTGATGTTGATTGTCAAACCCTACATCAGGTTGCCTAAATTTGAAGTTAATCTTCAATTTGGTGGTTGTAGTCGTAATTGAATTGCGGCAACAAAGCTCTTCCCTGTCGCGAGTTTCCCTGCTATCGTTGTGCCTCCTACTGCGACACTGGTTAGTAAAACCCTTTCAGCACTAGTTGTTGGAAGAGTGCTATCTTGTGCTTCTGCAACATCTTGGGATTTCTCCTGAGCATGTTTCTTACTTCTGAATTGTTGTCCGACCTTTATCTGTCAGTTGACAGTCAAGTGTTATCGTGCATTGGGGTGATCCGATGCATGTTACCCTTGTGGTCCATCAAGACATTCCACATCGGGATGTTAGGAGAAACAAACTCCGGTACCTTGTCCATTTCTCGGACCAGGTCAAACTATTGTAATCCGCAGAATCAGAGGCTTGTCCAACTTCTGTTCTGTTCAACTCTAGAGTGTCACACTCCTTATATCCAGAGGTCGTGCTTAGTCTCATGACATACTTGATGAAGTGATGCTCTTACCCTTCCTTATCCATCTACCCCCGAGTTACAAGGGCTCGAGATTGTTGAGGATGCATATTGAGGTGGTAATCGGATATACTCAGCAATTGATGTTGCTTTGACATCCAAGGACTCTTATGGCACTCTTCGCATGATTGGTAGTCAGATCATCAATCCGAGTTTGACTGTGCTGCCAAGTCCCTTGTTTAGGTGTCCACCTTTGGTCAATGAGTTAGATTCGTGTCGAAACTCTAAAGATCACAGCGTTTGTTTGGAAAAGCAAATTTTCCTCTCGCAAACTAGCTAGTGTCCTGGAGCTTGACGCTGTGGTCAAATCTTGAGAACCCTTACCTCTCGTTAACTATTGTTACTCCTCCCTCGGACATGTCAAGTCTGAAATATCCGCATGTTTAACCAAATCTGAATCTCAAGTAGAAATGATGGTTGGTGTTCTTAAGAGTATGACATAGGCCTTGTGTAAATCCGGCAAGTTTGAGGTGGTGGTTGCCCTACTTAACTGGAAGGTCTAATGTGATATCCTCTTGCCTTTCGTAAAGTCAACCACTCTCCATCAGGATATCGTGCTACTTATTCTAGAAGTTGCCCTGATGGTCTCTTTGAAATCTTAAAGGTCCAACCTCCACTTGATGACCTATTGAAGGCTTTCCCGAAGCCTGATGGTGGTATCTAGAACATCGAGGAGAACATTAACGTGGTGTTGCTAAAAATGTCTCTCGGTCATTTGCCCTATCCTCCGCTCGACCTTTGGTTGGTCAAGTTGTTCCTAGTTTTCCCCAATGGCTTATGGTCTTGTCCAAAGTTCATATTTCCAACCTTGATGAAAACTTGTCTATCACCTTGAACTATCTTCTGACTTTCTCGTCGGCACGTCATGCTAGTTACCTTACTCTCTGCAACAAGGAAGATCATCGTGGGATCAAGAAGATCGTTGAAGTTAAGGGTTGCCGTGTTTCCCTCTTCCCTCTTCCTACTCTAGGAATCTCGGGGCGAGATTCTTGTAAGGGGGGTAGATTTGTAACAGCCCAGATTTGTTACCCTAAAATATGGGCCAAATTTTCACTTTTTGCTTTGCATTGCATCATGGCATACATAGTTAAAATTTGCTAAATGGAATATTGCCAACATTGGAAATCTTAAAAGGGAAGAGACCCCTCCCTTACCTTTCCCAAACCAAATGTAATTGCTCAGATTGGCAAAACAAATTATTCTTGAGCTTACATAATTGTCCAGGAAGTTCCAAGAAGGCATTTCATAATGATTTGGGCAAAGTAAATTTTACCAAACAATTAAATAAATTGGGACTTTAAATTTGAGTTAAACCAACTCCTATTATTGAAACCATGTCAAACCATTCCAAAAATTCAAAATAAAATCATGGGGAACTTCATAACTATATTGGGAGCCTCCATGAATAATTCCATTATTTTTGGAATTTCTTAAGTACTCCAAATAAATACATTTAGGCAATTATTAAAAATTGCCATATTCAAAAGCTGTGAACAAATGATGTCTAAAACATTTTACTTTGGGCCACCAAATTTTGTGGAGGCTATAAGGGTTAAATGGAGCCTATATGAATTTTTGCACATTTTATAAAAATGTCCTGGTGCCTCTGTTAATTCACTAAAGTCCTGCTGTTTCTAAATCAGAAAATTGGAAAAAGCAAATGTTTAAATCTCTTACAGGTGGGGCCCCCCTGTCGGCTCCTCCTCCCTCCTTCACTGTGGCGCACAGGAAGGGCACTGCCGCACCATTCCGTCGCCGTGGCCTCACCTCCTGCGCCTCCCTGCCGGTCCCCCCTGCTGCCGCGTCGATAAGGACCCCCTGCTGCTCTCCCCCACCTGCTCCCTCTCTCGCCCCAAACCCTAACCCTAGCTCCCCCCTGCGAGCTCCCATGGCCGATGTCTAGCCGCCGCCGTCCCCTTCAATCGCCGGCGACCGAGGCCACCGCGGAGCACATGGACGCCGCCAACAGGAACGCCTCTTCCTCCTCTCCCTCCTAGTCGACAGAGCTGTGCTGGGAGGCCTCCAAATCGCGCGAATCGAGCTCGCGTGCTCGACGCCGGCCGCCGCGCGTCGATCACCATCGCGCCGCCGTCGTCCCTCCCCCGCCGTCTCCGACCACGGCAACGTGCTCGTGGTGAGCACCTCGACCGAATGGACCACTCCCCCTTCCCTCTCTCCCTCTCTAGGCCGTCGCCCCCGAGCTCCATCGTCCGCCGCCGCTGGACATGGTCGCCGGCGCAACTCCGGCGACCATATGGTCCAATCCGCCGCCCCCCTGGACTCCTCTCCTTTCCCTCTAGTGCCTAGTGCTCGTCCCCGCGACCAATTTCGCTTCAATTCGACGAATTGATGCTCAACATCCCGCACCCCTACCCTGTGACGCATGCTGACGTCATCTGTTCTTATTTTTGTTTTTCCAGAAAATAAACAGAAAATGGTAAAATCCATAACTTTTAATTGGTAGATCCAAAAATTGCAAATAAGGTATCAGAAGGTTTCTAAATTCATAACCTGTTCAATTATGCAACTCCCACATGCAAATGAATTTTTGAAATTGAAATTTAAATGTGAAATGCAAATCACCTGTGAGTCATTCAAAATTTTGGAAATTCATATCTAGAGTTTTATAATTCAGAAAATTGCAAATAATATGTCAAAATGCTCAGCTAAATAAACTCTAAATATTAGTGCCATTAGTTGGATTTTTTTGGTTAAACTTAAATTGCCTGTTTTATTTAAATTAAATAAAATGGCAGAATATAATTGGAATTTATAAAATCCATAACTTTATGAATTTTGATCCAAAAATTATAAATAAGATCTATAAATGTTCAGGAAAACAACATCTACATTTTAGTTCTATTTCCATGCACTAATGAACATTTAAATTGCTGTTTAATTAAAATTATTAAAATGGCAGATTTAATTCCAATTTTGGGAAATTCATAACTTGAGAAATAATCACTCAAAAATTGTGAATTAAATACCAAAATGATCAGCAAGGTAGCATTTAGGACCCATATTTCAGTACTGGATGTTTTGATAAATAACGCAAATCACTAAGTTAAAGATGGAGTTTTGACCCGTTAATTGCAATATTTATTTTATGGGTTCCATTTAACTTGTGGGAGATGCCCAATATGATTTCAATGCATAATTTGACCATATCATCATGATTGTGCATTGCACCATGTATTCATGTTATTTATTTCGTTTCCTGTTATTGTTGTGTTTCGTTAGATTCCGGAGTCGAGGTTCCACCACAATACCTCGACGAACAACGCGCCCAGTACTATCAGCAAGACAAGAGCTAACCTAACCTTCTTGGCATCTAGCATCCTATTGTTTTACAAACTTATTTTATCCACCAGAATATTGCATGCGATTCAAATGTCTCTTTTGATCAAGATGTAGAGTATCCTATGAATGCATGTTTATCCCCTGAACCATCACATGCTTCCCCTCCTATAAACCCTAGGTTTGATGTGTTGGCCGGAGACAAAGATATATTTGTTGTTATATATGCTTAGCTATGCTTAGCCATGCTAGTCAAATAATATATGTTGTCCGGTGATTTAAATCCATTATTATGAATGGTGGAGGAATGGTCGGATATGATGGTTACTTGTGGTGGATAATTAATTTGCTAAAAGGCTTGGATGAGTTGCCATCGGGGATGGTGATCCTTTTGATGTGTAATATTTGTATTCTTCTCATTATATGAGTTGCTATATGTTTTGTGTCGTAGAGTCATGCAATGTGCCAGTTTGTTCCACAAGTCTCGGTCTCTTTACTATGCATGGAAGCGATGTCTGAGCTTATGGCATGATCGAGGTGTTGTGTGCCGATGATCCATTCCGAGCACACCTGCCAATGAGTTTTGGTCTGGGATTGGTAAACTCAGTAACCCTCGATTGTGTAGCATGACCGGTTACACAACGTTCCACTGTATAGTTCTGGGGTCGAGGCGCTACATGCTCTTACCCTGGCCTCGCCTGGAGATCGAGGAAACCATGCCCATCTCGTGAAAGACGCCGGCATGCAGGCACGAACGTCGCCGCCGCGGCATGGACACGACGGTCCACGCTACTTCCGGCGGCGACACCTCTCTTTCTCATGACGATCGAGGCAACCACACCTGAAATACCTTTGAGGATCAGGCCGGCGGTAAAAAGTGAATCATTTCCGGTGGCCGGAATCTCTACCGTGAGCGCCTGGCATTCCTTTCTCTCCTGTGATGGGGATGCATGACGCGCAGGGCCGACAGGCCATTCTTTTTCTTCGCGACGAGACATCCGATCACCGCCAGAAAGGGCAAAGATCAGGACGAGAATTAAGGAGGAACCGTGGGTCGAGGGAGAGTCCATGTTTTGGTTCTTGATGCCGATTTGTGGAGCGGCTAGTGGCGGCGACGGCGACGGCGGATCAGTGGCGATTGATGTGAGACTACTGGATGGGATTAGAAAATGCAGAAACCAAACCAAGTGGTGGGGGTAAGACTTAAGAGTGTTCGTTGTCACCCAGTTGGCACCTCAGCTAGAAGTCCTATTATTAAATCTGAAAATTTCATGGTGAGTTTGAGCCAACCCATGCATGACGCACGAGACCATTCATGCATTGTATTAACCAACCCTTAGTTAATTTTGGCCTTAGTTAAGCAACCACTAAGCATTGCTGGCTGGAGTGTGGCAGTACACGTGAGCGTTCGATCGGCGGAAAGCAGCACGCGCGCGCACCTAGCCAGATGCACGTCTTTTTTTTTTTTCGAAATTCCACCGATCTATTAATAATCATCAATGGCAGTATAAAGAGAACCAAAAGCAATAAAACTTACAAATAGGTCACTAGACCACCTAGCGACGATTACAAACACTAACACGAGCCGAAGGCGCGCCGCCGTCCTCACCCCTCCAACACCGGAGCCGGGCAAAGCTTGTCGTAGTAGAGCTTGTTGTATTAGGCGGACGGGAAGCCGTTGTGCTAAGGCCACAAAGGACCAGCGCACCAGAGCAACAACCATCGCCAATGATGACAACCGTAGATCGGAACAGACTGACCTGAAAACACACCAACGAACACGAAAACGGATCGGATCCCAGGAGACAGTGGCGGAGCCCGGCCGGCCGGACGCCCCGGGCCACCCCGGGCCACCTTCCTGTCACTGTAGCTACAGGGTCGCACTATAGCTACAGTCAAGCTTCTGCGCGCGTCTCACGCCCCGGGCCACGGCCCTGGTTGCCCGGGGCCTGCCTCCGCCCCTACTAGGAGATCCGCCGGACAAACGACTCCACGCGCCCTCTGTCGGTGCCAGATACACCACCGGAGCGAGGATAGATCGGGGAGGACCTTATTCTGACTTCAGAACGTAGCCGTCGCCTCAACATCCCGAAGAAGACACAGAAAAACAGACTAAACAATGAACGAAAAACCTCCCGCCAACGAGAGGCCGTGGTCCGCCACATCTTCAGGGACCAAGGTCCACCGGAGGTGGTGCGGACCGACGGCATCACCGACGGAGGGACGGAACCCTAGATGGGTTTTAGCCTCTTTCCGTCGCCTCTCCTGCCGGCTACGTACGTACCGGTTCGTTCCCTCGTACCTAGGAAGTTTGATGATGTCGAGGAACTCCCAGATGCACGTCTGCACATGTGTCTCGTAGCCTTAGAAACAGTGAACACTAAAACATAGAAGATGAGAATGCACCATAACGTCGATCATGTGCTAGTTAGGTCCATAGAATATACTTGGATATACGGTTTCTTGTGTTGCTTTTTTGTTGTCAGGAGACACGCGTTTCCAAGACCATCCTCCATGATCAGAGAGGTGGGATTTGCATGCACCTCGACCAAATTTCACCAACTTATCACGAATTCTATTAATGTTGATTACAGTTTAGATTCAACTCAATAAAATTATAGTATGATTCAAATTATTTCATCTTATTGATGAAACCATTGATTCTCCTTGCATAAAGGTAAACGACACTCGTTCTGATAAATAGTTGATTCTCCTTGCACAAAGATAACGACACTCGTTCTGATAAAGAATTTGTTTAACTTAGTTCAAAACAATTACATATTAGACCCACAAACTTCTAAAGTGAATTGCACCATTACACATTGGTGTATATTTTTTGAAAATTGCTCGCCTGTGTCCACTAAACTCGGTAGAGCGTAACCTGAGGTAAAAAAAAAAATATAGGTGAGACCAGAATCCCCTGGCGAGGTCGTAGCATTTAATAAAATTTGAAAGTATTCAGGTGTAACACAGATAGTCCCCATGCCCAACCTCAAGTTGTTCGACGACATGCTTAATTTCATCTCAAGAGGGCTCACTCCGCCTCTCCTCCACCGGCGAACTCCTGCTGCTAGTGAAGAGGGAGTGGAGGTCGGCGGGATGACCAACAAGAGGTGGAGATGGATGACGGGCAACCGGCAAAATATCACCTCTTATGCTGTCGTCCATGTTGGAGGGGGGGGGGGGGGGGGGTAATGGAGCTGACCGATGATGGTGAAGATGGCTGGGTGGGGACTAGGATCGCCAACCAACTATGGAGTGGTAGATACACACTGCAGTTTTGTTGCCGTGATGAGTGCGTGTGACGAGAGGATATCATTGGGCCGGGAATCGTCGAGCATGTTTGGATCGACAAATCGGTAAGTTATGACATTTGAATATTACTGAACTCTAGGGGTAGAGTTGTAAGATATGTGGTGCAGTTTTAGATGCGGAGTGCGAGGATCACCTTTTTCCAACTATGTAAAATTCTACACAAACTAACTCTGCTCCAGAACCAGAAAACAAAAAATTTGAGGGAATTCTACGACACTCTACCGCTGGAGTCAAGAAACAAAAAGCTACCGGACATAGTCCATGAATAAGTAATGCCTATGTAAAACTACATGAATTATATTTAATAAGTAATGCCTATGTAAAACTATATACATTATAAAATTTTGATGATATCACATAAAGTAGCAAACTCAAAAAATTCTCTCTGTTTGCTTCCCATAATAACATTAAAAACTTCTCTATGTTCCATCCCAAATAGTTATTCAAGAATCGTCTAACCATCATGTCCTACCCATCTAAAAATAAAGGTTTGCTAATTCCCAGCTAGCTGAGTTAGGTTAGTGCTCGGTCAAGTTCTAGAGCGTCGGATCGCATCGCGATTTCGTGCACCTATAAGTTGTATGTTGGGTTGCAACTATGTGGCACCCCGATCCAGATGATCGAGTCACCCCATATACCAGTCCCAGAAACACTGGATATATGACAACTTGATAAGCAAAGACATAACCAAATACAAACATAGGGCTCCGAGTTCGGACATACATAAGGTTACAACACGGGGGTGAGGCTCCAGCGCTCGCGCAACATGCGCACACAACATCATGTACATTATTTATCCAACATCGAGCCTCTAGCGGAAGTCATAGCGGAAACGTAGATAGTAGCGTGGCGATAGCGGCCTTATTCCACGGGGTCCTGCCTGGGATACGGGTTCCTAGTTCTCGTACAGCGGGTACTCGGCGTCGGGAGCCACGGAGTCTGGCCACATGAGAAGCCAGGTAAGTACTTGAAGTACTCGCAAGTCATTAGACCAAAACCAAACAAGGTCTATCTATATGGCATGGCATAAGTTCGGAAAGTAGCATGGCATGAGTTGGGTTACAAGGGGGAGTCCAAGCTTAATGGTTGGACATAACTTACCTACTTACCTTTGAAGGGGTATTTCATGATACCAAGTGAGATTTCACTTCCCACTCGACAACTCATAACCACAACTAGGCTTCCAAGCCTCTAGCCAACTCTGGCTTACTCTTTCCGTTGTCACTTGTTTGCTAGTCTCATCTTAATAATTTCTCCATGTTCGACTGGACTGACTCTTAGTGTGACCCGACCCAAACATCGTCCCATAACCTAGGGACAAGGCTAGATTCTAGATTTATACTCTCGAGAGGTTGCAACATTTACCCATACGCTGAAGTCTAGGTTTGTACCGCCGGTACCGAAGTACTAGAACCCATCATGGCGACAGCACAAACCCACACTTCCACCACCGTTTACTCCACCCGGACACTCCCTGTGTAGCCACCGACACGTCCCTGGGACCACGTCTTATGACGAAGTGAATCCGGCACGTCCCCAACGAATGAGCGACGCCTAGCTCCGGAACCTTCGCAAGACTAGCCCCGACCACAAAGGTAACCGACTAGACTTGCCAAAAGGGTGGCGTCAAAGGAGGCTAGATGGAATACTCGGCCATGGTTCGCCCACGTGAACGACGCATGGTGTGCTGGTGTGTTTGGTGAGTGGCACCTTGTGACTCAATCTAGTCGAGGGAGGTGGTTATCTTCTTTAGTCAAATTCTTATTTCAGTTTCCAACATGATTCAAGCAACACAAGCATAAGCACAAAACAACAATAGCACAGAATAACCTAATACTTGTAAGCATAGATAACAACATCACAAAAAAAAAAAATAATACCCGGGTGACTGTGGCGGGCAACCCGGCCGGTGTCACTCGGGGGTTAGTGTTCACAGGATAATAGCATAATATTTCAAACGGATGACGGTGGCGGGCAACCCGGCCGGTGTCACCGTAAAAGAATGAACCAAAAAGCACTCATAAGAAGGAGAGAGCATCCATTCCACTCGAGGGTTATCTCGACGTGGTGTCAGCAATCTCGGCAAAAAGAACCAAATGGAAAGTCAGCTCCCAAGCGTCGCAGTCCGGGTGGTCTATGCCAACCATGTTTGACGGAGGGACAAGGCAAATAACTCTTTTGGCAAATGCCCCCAACTCCGAGGATCATAAGACGACATTCGTCTGTTCCTCACCTCGGCGAAGAGGAAAAAAAACAAACAAAGCCTCGCAAGCGCGAGACGCACAGTTGTAATATTTTCCCCCATTCCTTCGACTGAGGCGGTTCCTCCGGCCATTGTCTAGGGGACGGGAGTGAGGCACATATAAGAAATTATAAAGTAATACAACAATTCAAAATGCAACATGGCATGTGAGGTGCAACATCAATCCACTAAAGCAACAGATTTATATTCTAGGGTTCGACTGAGTTTGAGATTGAGTTGATGGCTTGCCTTCAGGTTCGGGAACAACTCCTATTTCGTCGGGAAGGTCGGAATCTATCCAAAGGAACATGAGATAGCGTCAAACACCCCTCTTATGTCATCGAATAAAATCCAAAGAAAATAAATTCCCAAAATTCCTTTCCTGGTCCCAATGGAAAGACAATTTCAAAATAAAGCCAACAAAATTGGTTTCACATTTTTCTGAGCATTTTTGAGGGAGATATTGACTTCCAAAGTCTAACAAAAAATCTGTCTATTTTTAACAGAAAACAAACAGAAAACGATTCGAAAAGATTAAAAACCTGACCGTGGGTCCCACCAGTCAGTGCCTACCCGAAACGTTTTCTTTCTTTTGGAAGCGGGAAACAGAGCGGAGGGGTGGTGCCGGCTCCGGCGAGCTTACCGGCGACGGTTGGCTGCGGCTAGGGTGAGGGAGAGGGGTGTAAGAGGAAGCAGGGCATCTCGGGGAGGGGTGGCGCCGCCTGTCCGCGAACTCACGGTCCACGGCGAGCACGCACAGCACCCGGGCGTCTTCTCCGGCGGAGGTGGCTTCGGGTTGATGATGAACTCGTCGATTCCGGCCACCAACTATCCCGGCGAGCTCGGCATCGGCATCGAGGAGGTCTGTGACTGTGGAGGCTCTGGGTGGAGGGAATCGACCAGGGGGAGGCTGGGGTGTGCGAATCGACCGGGGGGGGGGGGGCAGTGCGGCTTGGGTGGTTGTGATTCCGGCGGGGTGTGGCTCCTCCGGACTCGAGGCTGGGGCTGAGGGTGCTAGAGGGAGTGCGAGAGGTGGTGCGGTGATGGAATGGTGTTGGGGTGGCCGTTATATAGGGTTTCCGTGCGGCGGCCGGAGTTATGGCGCGGTGAGGTGTCGGCCATGGCGTGGAGACGACGGTGGACGGTGTGTCACGGGAGCGCTGGCACAGGGGACACACGCGGTACAGGAGGTGGTCGGTGGAGGCGCGTGGGGCGGCAGAGGCGCTGACGAGAGGGCCCCGGCGAGCACAGGGTTTGGACGGCGCGTCGGCTAGTGCTTGGCGCATGCTGCGGCCGCCGTGCTGGGGCTCCTCCGGCGACGCGTGGTGCAGGGGAGGTGGAGAGAGGGCGAGGGGCGTGGGAAGGCAAGCTGGGGCGCGAGGGAGAGCCAAACGGCGGCGACCAAAAACGGGCGGCGCCCCACGGCCATGCCCATGCCGGTCTGGGCATGTCCAGGGCATGCCAATATCGGCATTGGCACCGATCTCTCAGCTCCGGGATCCAAATGGGATGTGGTTCGCGTCACTCTGCGCCAAATTTCAAAATCTACAACTTTGCCGATCAAACTTTTTGCAAACTCGAAAGTCGGTCCGACCAAAAGTTTTGAAAAACAGTGCTGGCCAAAAATGGAATATGCAATTTGGGCAAGCAAAACATTTTTGTTTTGGCTAAGATTTTACCCAGAGGTGTAGGTATGCATTGTGCTGGTGTCTAGGTATCCCCCTCCCTTTGAAAAATTCATTTGGCTGTTTTTTTTGAAAATCTTTAAGTTTTAGGCAGAAACTTGCATAGAGAAAAGGTCAAACATTTTCTTAACAAGGTGTCAAATATTTTTCCATAATTGGGTTGCATATAGCCTAGGGATCATTCCCTAATTTTTGTAGAATTTTTAGAGACACAGAAATAGGGGTTCCTTTGGAAGGTCAAATAAAAGTGCATTTTAAAAGAGGAAAGAATTCTTCCTAAATCAACAGTTGACCAAAGTCAAAGGTAAAAATCTCAAGTACCAAGTGGGAGGAAATTAGAAGGCACAAGATCCCACTTGATTTAGCAGACTAGAAAAGTTTTAGGGTCTAAGGATTTCCCTGCGGTTTAAAACCAAACGCATTTTAAATAAACAGAATAAGGCATTTTGAAAAGAATTTAAAAAGGCCAAAAATCCAGGGTGTTACAAACTATTTTTTTATTACATATGGTATTGCAACTACTTCCTTCGATGCATAAAAAGTGTCGCTTATTTTATACTAAGTTAGTACAAACTTTATACTAAGTGGGCGACACTTTTTATGGATCTGAGGGAGTAGGAAAAATGATCCGGAAAATTTGATTTGATTCGTACTAGTCATGAGTTGCAATATGGGTTGCAGCTAAGATTTGATGACATCATGAACTAAGTTAATTCTCATTTGACTGAGAATTAGCCACACAAAAATAAATAGCGAATGTGTCTTCCCTCCTACCGGGCCAACTTTCCAATCTCTTCCGGAGAAGGAGCCATGCCGGACGTTTTCTGCTCGGATCCTGCTCTGAGTGCTCAGGTAAGCAGCCCGGCCCAAAATGCTCTCTCGACTGGGCCTTTCTCGACCCATATCTCAACACTCGTTCTTGTCCGGGCTCAGCTCGTCTCCGGCGCCGGTGCTTCTCTCTCCTTCCCTTTCCACACCCAATCCGAACCGAAACCCTACGATAGCCTCTCCGATCCGATGGCTCCTTCTCCGCCGGCGGCGGCGGCTAGCGACGCGCAGTACGCTCAGCAGTTCCTCAGCACGGCGCTGTCCCAGCGGGGCCCCTCGGCGCTCCCCTACGCGGAGGACGTCAAGTGGCTGATCCGCAACCACCTGGTCGCCCTCGCCGACGCCTTCCCCTCCCTCCGCCCCAGGACGGCCCTCTTCACCCACAACGACGGCCGCGCCGCGCACCTGCTCCAGGCCGACGGCACCATCCCCATCACCCACGCGGGCGCCGTGTACAACCTCCCCGCCGTCATCTGGCTCCCCGAGCCCTACCCGCGCGCCCCGCCCCTCGTCTTCCTCTCTCCGACCCGCGACATGCTCATCAAGCCCCACCACCCGCTCGTCGACCGCTCGGGCCTCGTCGCCGGCGCGCCATACCTCCGCTCCTGGGTCTTCCCCTCCTCCAACCTCCTCGACCTCGCCAGGTCCCTCTCCCACCTCTTCGGCCTCGACCCGCCCCTCTTCGCCAGATCCACTCCTCTCCATTACGATCCTCATCCTCTTCCTGCCGCTCAGTCCTCCTCCTTGACGCCCCCCGCCCCCTCTCCTCGCCACCCCTCAGAGGCCGCCGTCTACGCCCCTCGTCCATACAGGTTCCCGGCCTCGCCCCAGCTCGCCGCGCGCCCCCCACCAGCAGAGGACCCTGCCGAGGTCTTCAGGCGCAACGCCACCGCCAAGCTTGTCGACACGGCCTACGCTGACGCAGCTGCCCTGCGCGGCGCGCGCAAGGCTGAGGTCGATATCCTCCGCGCCGTGCAGGCTGAGCTACGTGGCCGGGGGGAATCCGTCGACGGCGGGCTCCGCAGGATTGCAGAGGAGATGGAGGCGCTGGAGCACCGTCTTCAGGATGTGACGATGGCCACCGACGTCATTGAGGCCTGGGTTGCTCAGAACCACAAGGGGGCAGCTGATGACGACGACGCCGAAGCGGAGGGGGCCATCCAGCCCGCGGACGCGCTGTCCAGGCAGATGCTCGACTGCACTGCAGCTGATCTGGCGCTCGAGGACGCCATTTATGCGCTCGACAAGGCCGTTCAGGAAGGGTCCGTGCCGTTCGATGGCTACCTCAGGAGCGTGCGCGCTCTGGCACGGGAGCAGTTCTTCCAGCGAGTCCTCTCCACCAAGGTCAACAACGCGCAGCAGCAGGCGCAGGTTGCTAGGATGGCCGCAAGGGCACCACCACAGTATGCGTCCTAGCGACCACGAGGATAGGTCAGTATACATGCTGCTTTTCATTCGATTCCGTCCATTGTAAGAGTCACTCACAGTGTAAAGTTAGTACTGGTGTCGGTGTGTGCTTAGCTAGATTGTGTTTCTGTTCAGGATGATTACTGAATATGAATAGGTAGATGGCTCTGTTCAGGATGATTACTGAATATGAGTAGATAGATGGTGTCATGTGTCGCAATAACTTGGGAGTTCAGTTCATGATGTTCTCTTGGGTTATTGAACCTGCAGACATATATCAGTTTTGTTCTTTATGCCAAAAAGGAAACTATTGAAGAAAAATGGCAAACCGTCCCCCGCAGCATAAATCATAATCCAGATATTCTTGTCACTAGAGTAGATATCTTTTGTGGATCTCTTTGATGGGCCCTGTTCAGATTCCTCGAAAGGTGGGTAGGTGACATTTTATCAGTTGATCTGGCTAGCTGATGCTTCGTAAGGTTCAGATACTTCAAAATTCTGTGGTCTGAATTATCATTCTGTTGTAGGTAGAGATATGAGTATTCTTCTCAACTGTCCATGTAGTTGCCTTAATTCTGTATTTTTAAGTCCACCTCAATTGTATATTTTTATAAAGAGTTACTGTTGAACTGGGACACCTTAATGAGACAAAGAAGAGGAATCTGAGACACTAAGATGGGCTAGAGAGACAGAGGGATGGACGGAGGGGAGGGAGAGAGAGAGAGAGGGAGGGAGGTGCTAATTCTCTGTGTTCAGCACTGTTTGCAATAAAGTTTCAATACCACCGTTTCCTATTAGAAGGATTGTCGTTACGATGTTTGTGAAAGAGAAAACCAAGACTAGCTGAACCAGGTTGTGGATTCTTCATTTTTCTTTATCTGGCCGAACTTCTTGCCTCAGTTTGAGCAATTGTTGATTTGAGTTATCGATATGTCTGTTTCCATCTGACATACCTACCAGTTCTCACACTAAACTCACAACGTTATTTATGAAGTCCACACAGCTTCAGGATCAATTCCTCAATTGATAACTCGCTGAAATTAAAGGACCACACAATTTTCTGATGCATCCAAAGCTTATATACAAGCCATACATATGAATGGTTGGTCTCATCTTGGTGCGGGACCTGTGTGAGTCGGCGAGGCATCGCCAACCTGTCCCAACTCGAGTACACTTTGCTGCCTCAGATCACTTGCTTGAGCATGCAAGTCAGCACTTGTTGCACTGAGATTATTTGTGCTACTAGTGACTGAGCTGTAGTTGTCAATTCCACGAGACACCTCCAGCTCCAGGCACTCCTTGAGCTCAGCCACAACATCTGTCATGGTTGGTCGTTCCCGTGATGGTTGTTCTTTGCACTGCAGTGCCAGCTCCGTAACCTTCCAGACTGAGTTGACATCGTATTCCTTCCCCATCTTTGAGTCAGCAATGCTCTCGATGTTACCCTCCGAGAGCTTCTGGCGCACCCATTGTGCTATGTGGATGCTCTCGGTATTACTTGTCGAGACCGCTGGTGGCTGGCCGGTTATAAGCTCCAGTAGTACAACTCCAAAGCTATACACGTCACTTTTCTCACTGAGCCGGGATGTATTATAGTATTCAGGGTCAAGATACCCCAGGGTACCTGCCGGTTGGGTAGTGACGTGGGTCATGAACTCATCAGCAAACACCTTCATCAGGCCAAAGTCGGATATCTTTGCCTCTAGGTGAGCAGATAGCAGGATGTTCTTTGTCTTCACATCCCTATGGATCAGCGGTGGCTGGCAGGACCTGTGTAGGTACTCCAATCCTGTATTCATGAGACCATGACCAGGGTGCAGTAAGTTGATAACACTAGGTTAAGGATTAGGCAAAAACCGAACTTGGTAAGAAGAATGACGTTTTGCTAAGTTAGCCGTTATAAGTATCAGGTCAGTACATAAATCTGTGTATGAGTCTCTAAATCATGATGCAATCTTGCAACTAAATTACAATGTCAGGTGTGGTACAGATATACAAACCTTGGGCAGAATCGAGAGCAATCTTGAGACGTCGATGCCAACTGAGGGGCGTATCAACGGAGGCCTCTCCTGAGATAAAGTTTCACAAAACATGGCTATAAAAAGGTTTGTGCAGGATAGTTAGATTATGACAGTATAAAGTATGTGATTTATTAGTGTAATTGGTCATAACTTGTATATCATTTAACAGGTATGCTATTTAGGAAAACTTGTCTGATTTGTCCACAAATCTGTTAATACTGTAGTGGACAAATGAGCGTACCATTCACAATTGACAAGGAATACAGAGCAGTGTACAAATAGCATGCCACACTTCGAGTTTGTTCAAAATTATCACATCTTCTAGGAAGTGTGTCTTTGCTTTAAATGGTTTCCTTTTTTCTTTACAATTATGCTGAGAGCATAATGGAAGAAGTTTAAACAATGGACACTAAAACTTAGTTCGAGGGAAAGGCTATGTTGAACTTGCTAATGAGGTGCCCAAAGCCTAAAGGTGGGTTTTGACTTTTCTCAGGGAGAGGCTAACTTACCTCTTAGACGATCCTCTAGGTCTCCTCCATGCATATATTCATAGACAAGGGCCAGATGTTTCTTGTCCTTGCAATAACCAATCAAGGAAACCAGGTTTTTGTGGTGAACTCGACTCAAGTGTTGAGCCTACAATTTGCAATAAGAACATTTGTTTTGACTTTTTGCAATAAGAACATTTGCTTTAAGCAAGCAAACAATGAACCTGAAATTCACAGCCTACCTCAGATTGAAACTCTTTAACCCCTTGAGATGATGTTTTTGAACGGATCTTCACAGCAACTGGACTTTCATTCTCCAAATAGCCTATAAACACAGCACCAAATCCTCCTCGCCCTATTTCTTCTCTGAAGTTAGCTGTTATGAGCTTCAGCTCCTTGTAACTGAACTGTCTGTTCTCAAATATGTTCGACCGCTCCCTAGGGCTATTAAGCCTTGCGTTGTTTGCCATCCATGTATCTGCAATCAAACCTGATCTTATATGAATGATCTTTAGTTACTTTTGATTTAGTACTTTCCTTGACGAAATGTTACCTTTGTTTCTCCTTCTGTGAAGTAGAAGAATTGCTGCCACAAACAGTAGAGTAGTTACCACCATTGGAACAGCTATCGCAATGATGAGCGTTTTGTTTTTTCCCTTGTCGTCTTGATCACATGCAGAAGCACCACTGTCACAGATATTTGCATTGTTACCAATCCTAGCATCACATCAACAACTGAGTTACTTAAATCTGGAGCAAGAGAATGCAGTATATGTACTTATTTAAGTCAAGTAGGTGTTGCTGCTTCCTTTCTAATTCCTGTACCATGAGATCCTACACGAACAATTTCACAATCATTATAAAAAGGTAACCATTTTGGAGTTTGGACTCGATGAACTGTGGGCTCATACATTTGTATCACAGAACTAATAAAAATTCTTGAGCTGTTTCCATCAAATGTTGTTGTATAAGTTAAGTTAGTTTTGCAAACCTTAAGACAAGAGATCCATTTCGATGCTTCTGTAGTAGAGCTGCAGGAATTGGTCCACTGAGTTTGTTGCTTGACAAATCACTGTGGAAACCAATATCTTTTTAAAATGCTGATGCTGCATATTATTAAGTGAATCAAAGCAAGCAAGTATACTTACAGAAATGTGAGTGATGGCATTTCTGTTAGAAAATCAGGTATTGGACCAGACAGGCTGTTATTGGACAAGTCCCTGGAATTGCAATTCTTATGACAATACTCTAATAGGTGTAAAAAGAATACACGAATTTTAATTTTGCTTCAAGTTTTGTATGTGAAATTAGCTGTCAAATGTTAGAACGTTATGAGAACCTGAAGGTGTTCTTAAATTTATAACTTACAAGCAGAATATTCTATATGATGATATTGGGTACTTACAAGTATTGAAGGGATCTTAGATCACCGAAAGAAGGATCAACTCCACCAGTCAATACACTAGATGATAATTTTCTGTAGCAAATCCCACATTATATTAATACCAGGATATTGATAAAGCTTTATTTTCAATCGTTCAGTGCAAGCTTGCATGTGGAGATCGTCTGCACTTGACCATTAGTTTGTTACTTTTGTAATGCTTATAAGTGTATAACTTACAAAGCTGTAATCCATGCAAGACCAGATGAGGAATAACTGCAGTTCAGGCCATCCCAGGCGAATGTTTTCGGTGCACAAGGATCACCCATCCAGTTCTTCATCAGCATGTACGTTGTGCGGATTTCCATCATGGCCTTGGCTGTCAATACGGAAAAAGAGAGAAGGTATCTCTGAAGTTCTGCTTTATGCTATCCAAAAGTACAAACCAAAACAGCTGGGTTTGTAAAATTTAACCGAAATTAAGATCATTGACAGTGCAGCACTGGGTCGAAGTATTACATACCGTCTCCATTGTCTGTCGCAAGCTCAGTCATCTGCTGCACCGAGTATATCTCGAACGCGTTCAGGATGGGCGGGAGCGTGGCATCTGGAGTGGCGACAAGTGAGACATCATGCTGGCCTGAGCCCTGAACCACCACCCTTTCCACGACCTCTGCAGAAAGGTACTTCGGTGTGTAACTCTGGCTGCCGTTCCACGCGGCGCCGTCGACGAGGATGTCGAACCGCCTCAGCGTGTTGCTCGGCAGCCGCTGCAGCTCCGCGAAGTAGAGCAGCAGGAGGTAAGTTGTGCTGCTGTTTTCATTGTTCAAAGAGGGGTCCTGGGTCCATGAGAAGTTGAGCTGGGTTCCGTTCACCGGAGTGGTGGCGCTCTGCACTACCACAGATGGCGCGTTGACGCTAATGGAGTTGGATACGTCGACGGTGTCTGCGGTCGTTATGTTAGTCCATGCAGCGACATCGCCATAAGACTGCCAGATACGGTCGTGGGGATCAAATGGGTATCTGTTGTTGGCAATGAACAAATATCTGGTGTTAGAAAATCGCCAGGAATGGCAAATGGTGTGTCTGAATTGATCAATAATTCTTGCTTGATCAGAAATGTTGCCTTTGCTTTGTTATTACAAAAGACTGTCATCTCATTGAGGAACTCAACTGCAACAACATTGTGGTGATAATCTTTCTTATTAGAACAAGCTGTGGTGGTCAACGGCCAGCCGTCAGTTTGCCCGCATTTCACGGGGAACGGCATGTTAGTGTATACTGGGACTTGAGAGTTGTGATAATATTAAAACCATGTGTACTAGAAAATGACAATATTTAATCCTTGTTTGACACGGCTAACCCCTCTTCCCGTGTTTCAGTAAAACCTGTTCTAAATGTTAATCTAAGTCATCATTGAATTTTTTTTTTGTTCATCCAACGGAAACTTGTGCAAGAAAACAAGGAATGCTGCCGTACGTACGTGGAATGTGTCTGCGCATAATTAAAGTCATCATGACCCATTTTCTTAATTCAGAGAGTAATATTATATGCATCCGTGGTTATCACCTGAATACTCTATAGTAGCTGGCCGGCCGCCAGAAGTGGTAGCGGTTCACGGCGAATCTGGCCGCCGGCCGGCGAACGTTGAGAAGAAACAGCGACTGGTTCACGGTGGCCTCCGGGTACATGGCCGCCTTGAGCGGCCTCAGGTCAAGCCCGGAGATGAACGGCGTACCTTGCCCTATGTCCACGAGGCACACCTGTAAAACCCCGACAAAGAAAAATTGTCACCAACCAGTTCACTCCAAAGTTTAAATTGAAGTCTAGCTATGTACACAGTATGACAGTACGCACCTGTTGGAAGTCGGCCGGCGACACGGTGATGGCCTCGAGGATGACGGTGTCGTCGGCGGCGGTGAAGTTGACGGTGGCCCAGCGGTTGACCCCGAGGTGGAGGTCGAAGGTGGGGAGCCTGTTGAGGGAGTCGTAGTTGCCGTAGTAGAAGGCGCCCCTCACAAGGTACCTGCCCCCCGGCGAGAGCCCCCGGAGCGTGTAGCAGCTGCGCGCGCCGGTGGGGAAGTAGCGGACGTTGAGGTACCGTGGCGCCAGGTCCCGGCCGCTGTACGGCGGGCTGATGCCGGCGTTGGCCCCCGCGCCGGCGTCGACGAAGCCGGCGTCGGAGACGTACCTCAGGCCCCGGGTGGAGTCGTCCGGGTAGCTCGTGCCGTTGGTGATCCCGCAGTCGATGCTGATGAAACCTAGAGCGTCCGGCTGGCCGTGCGTGGGGACGACGAGCTCGGATGCCGACAGGAGGCATGGTACGATGAAGAGGAGCAACCTGCGACGGTCTGTCTCTGTTTTTGTTGGTGGTGGTGGCGCCATGGCTGCATGCACGTTGGCTGGCTGGCTGGCGTTGCTATCTCTCCTGAGATGTCCTGTACGTGCTCGATCTCAAGTGAAGTCAAATCCTCGTACAATTAATTTCGCTGGCGAGAGGTTGGTGGCGTACGTCGGTGTAGTACGTGGCAAAATAACGTTGGGCGATTGTGCTTGCAGGTCAACGTCCTACCTACGTTGCAAGTGTTGGAGTTATCAGCGGCGAGAGCGACGTGGGATTTCGATGGTCACGGCTCACAAGCCAAAGGATAGTAGGATAATACCGACTGTGCGACTACCTGGGCAACTGCGTGCAAGACTGGAAGTACTGATAAACAAGTACAACATCACTGTTGTGATGTCTGAATGGAACGGCACGACCCGGTCTCGGCTGGGGCTGTTCACTAGATCAACAAAGATCATCCACAATGTTACACTGAGAGTTGTCTCCACTGGCGCCCCGATAGTCCCCAAAGGGTTCAACGCGGGGGGGGGGGGGGGGGGGGGGGGGGGGCAGTCAGGGTCAGAGTTATTAACAATAATAAAGTATAAGGTCACAGGAAGTCATAAACTATTGAAATATAGGCAAATGCTGTGAGAGTTATCTTACTAGAGGTGATGCTACATTAATTTTAAAGCTCTGATTTCTTACCCTGCTGAGGAAGTACTCGGCAACATCAGGAAGAAACTGTAACTCCTCCTTTCTCTTATATGTTGCTTGTATGGCAGGATCCTTCCACATCTCATCGACAAATGGAGTATACTCGCGTGTTGCGGCAGGGAAGAATGCATCTAGATCGCCCATTGCTATGATATCCAAAAGCCAGTCAGAGAATTTCTTCAGTCTTGCGTTTATTGAGTATATACACGATTCCGAACCATTAGGTTTATTTTCATCTGCATTAAAAACCAGCTACGTAATCAAACACACATGACTGGAGAAACAAACAGGAGCAAATGACTTGACCGTGTTACCTTTTTGTGCTTCTTCATCCTCCAGAATTGTATGATTCAATCTAGACAAAGACTCTTCCTCGAAGCGCTCACGACCTACTAGCAAAATTCCAAGGTACTTGAACATATTGCTTTGGATCATCATTTTGATACCATCAAGTTCTTCTTGGGTGAACCTTGTTCCATAGAGGTACTTAGCCTGATACATAGAAGGAGAACACACATCAGTATGAAATGCAAGAACTAGCATGTGTTAATAAGTGTGTACACCACTCCATGGCGGAGACAACACAAATCCAGAGAATGGACCATGACGCCAAAACTCCTAGAATATCAAGTTTTACACGTAAGAACATAGTCCTGGTGATTGCACGATAGAAACATCTAATTTATAGCCTATCTCAGGTCTGTGCAAGGGATCGCCTACTCGACGCGCCGGCCGACGTCGGCTGGCCTCCATCGCCTGCCCGACACACCCATCTGATGCTCCCGCCCGTTGCCTGCTGGGCCTGGGGATGGCAGTCGCAGACACCGCTCTGTTGCCTGTAGCATGTGCCCTGCCCAGCAATCGCTAGAAGAAAAGGTCAGTTTGGCCAGCTCTGGCCGTTTCACTCTCTCGAATGATTAATCAGTTGCTGCTATCGTTTCGGGCCGAGGGAGTGTTAGCTAGGTAGTTTAATTTGTTTTGGTCAGGACCATCTTCATAGCTCGGATAGGGTCGTGGTCGTGTGTATTTTGTTATCAGGGTCGTTTGAATGCCTTTTTTCAGCTGCTGCCTTTTGCGGCGTCTCTGTAAACTTTGGCCATCTAAGGACTTTCTTTTCTCCTTCTAATATCAATACATGCAGAGCGCTCTTGCATGGTTAAAAAAAAGGTCAGTGTTGTTGAAGCACGTCCATCAATTTAGCAGAACTTGTACAAGTGTGGACACATTCTTTGTTATACATATATGACACCCTTCACGGTATTCAAGCTTTCAGCCATCTGCAATAGAAGCTAACAACAATATTGTGCTACTACAGACTTGGCATGAGCTTATGTGTTAGTGAGAATTGTATTGAGCCATAAATATTAGAGTATGAGATGCATGATGCAGTCCATTCAGGGAAGAAACGATGTTGAATTTACTATTACATGACGGGCTTACTCTTCATTGTTTGTTGTATTAAGTAGTTTTTGAAATTGACACAAAGGCAAAATTTATGTAGCTGCTTGGTAGAACTATGCATATATGTACTACCACTATTTGTGTTTGTACTTAACATGCTAATTACATACTTATCTGGGTTTATTTACAAGGCTTTTGTGGCTTATCAGATTGTTATAACTTCTGAAAGTTTACACTATTTCCTTGTAATTTGTGTTCCGGCGGCGTATGAGTAATATATAATCTGGGTTGTCAGTTTGATAATCTTCGATAGAACATGCACATGTTATTGACAATCTTGTAAATGCCATGCTGAGATGTGTTAATTAAACTATGTTGACTGTAGTCGTGCATTGCGACGAGTGTGATACAGCTCTCTATACTATAGTGTGTGATATTTGATATTACATGTTCATCAGCTGGACACATGAATCTAGATATTATTTATTTTTGAAATGCATTTTGCAGAACAAACCTACATCATTTTGAAAGATAATCAGTTCGGATAGCAATTGTATTTTGTTTGCAGAAATCTGAATGAGTGAAAGCAAAGGTCCAATCTGTTTTCGTTTAATTGTACAAGCACATGTGCAGGTTAAACTTCCAACAATGCAAAGGAAGAGCAGAATACTAAGTACTTGACCTACGGTGGGATCTGTTTACACGGGATTTGTTTACGGGCTGAGAGAAACAAACATGATTAACGATATTAGATAGCAGTGTAATCGGATGACGGACCGAAAAGTTCAAACCAAACATGTCCTAAGTGACATCTTGGAGGTGTAGTGCTTTCACATTTGGGTGTGACAAGGCATCAATAATTGATGGTATACCTATTCCTCATTCCATTTTTTGCAACCAAGTTTGTTACCTCTAGCTATTTTTTTCACCTAGATTTCTTGCTACTTACATTATGTGTATTCCATGATGAACTGTTCACGAACGGTTACTTTGAGTTTCAATGCTGAAAACATTTCTTGTAATAAATATGTTAGCTTTTGACACTATATGATAAAGTGAATACATGTTCTTATCTAACTAACTGCCAATAACTAAACGTTGTGAGAAGTATTATGGCAGGGAAAGGTGGATTCAAACCATGCAGCCTTGAGCCCTTGACGCATGAATGAGAGGTGAGGAGGACATGGCATGTGCATTATTTTTACGGGTGCATTTGGTAATATGTTGTGTATCTGCGGTTCGAAAGGATGGATTCCAAACCTTGAGGCCCCGTCGCCTAGATGAGCGACCGAGGAGGATAGGAGATTCCAAACCTGGAGTCCTCAGTTGTATACAAGTGGTATGCTGTATTTACTTTGATGATTTTGTTGTTGTAGATGCATTCTCATAAGGGTCTAATTATTTTCCTATTCACAATGTGACAAATATATTATGATGTTTTTCTAATCTTCACATTTTTATCACATTTATTTGCTGATGTCAGTATTTTCATCTCACTTATATATATAATGGATACATGTACTTATTTGAGTACTAAATTTAAATGGGGAAACAAATATTGTGATATGTTTGATGACATTGAAATGTATAATTGTGGGAGCTAATATATTAATATATGTATATGAGACCATTAGGTGGTAGGATGCCTTTGATGATGATTTTGTAATGCCTCATTTAAGCATTTGGATCTGACTCTCTCACTAAGAGAGATGGATGTTGACAATGGATTTAATTTATAGTACAATGTAGAGTTTTTGTAAGTTTCCTTTAAAGATTTGAACCAGAGAGTGTTTATGAAATGCATGCAAATCATTGCACATGTAAAGTTAGATGTGAAATGAATTATAATCTTTGAATATTTATAATTTTTGAAATCTGACAATACGTGCACGTATACTAGTAGAAGAAAAACAGCAAAGTTGTCAGCGACCCTTCCTCTGCATCGACAAGGGCCGGCATATGGACCATCACATGGGCTTGGCCCATCTATCAACAACCAGCAACACGAGGGACTACACATAGGCGAGGCATGCGAACGAGGGGGGCATCCAAGTTGGATCAGGCAAACGGCACCGGCGGCTCCTCCCTTCCCACCTCGGCTCTGATTCCCCATTCTCCTTCTTGCTTGTTCATCTTGTATCCAAATCCTCCACCGAATCCTTGTAATACTTGCTAGATTGAGTGAGTTGAGTACCAGGCTGTTAACACCTGGTATCAGAGCCACCAATCAGACCCAGAATTTTTTTCCCCACAACCACCACCCGATCCAGCGATGGAGCCGGCCACCATGAGCGATGTAAAGGAGCTGATGAAGGAACTACGGGAGAGCATTAGGGAGATTGTCGCGGAGGCGTTTGGCAACTCAAAGCCGGCGCTCGAGCACGCGACCACCTCCAGCGCTTCCCAGCTCCTCACCATGGACGCCTCCGGCGCCAAGGTTCCGACACCTGCGTGCTCCAGCCTCGACCAGGGCACGTCCGCCTTCGACCCCTCCCCAACGGCCACCATCGACATCCTCTCCGAGATCGACGTTGACACCACGGGCGTCGCTGCACCAACGCTCATAACCTGTTCGACGGACGGCCTCAACCAAAATGCCGATGGAGATGACCACATGGTGGCGTGGCATGCTGCTTGGAGTGTGCCTACATCCTTCACCAAGCCTCTGGAGGTCTCGTCAACCGAATCATGCCAATTGTCTGCTGATCTTGAGCCAGATAACTTGGCGCCCACTGAGTGTTCGATGAAATGTTTCGTCGAAACACCCTGTGCGCTGATACCTGTGTCCATGCCAGAAGTGTCTCAAAGCATCAAGCAACAAGGCCAGGTGCTACGCCCATTACCTTGGCCATCGTTCCTGGTGGATCATGTTGTTGGACATGAGATACGACCCAAGTCGTGGCCGTCGTTTGCTGACCTGCCTGGAAGCGTGCATCTCACCGAACCAAGGCCACTCCTTCAAGGTACATCTGGCCAATTTTTCACTGTTGATATGCTGCACTGTTTCTCTTCCGGACTATCTTGGGTTAGTCCACGGCCTATGTGTTTGCAATGTGAGCAACAACTTTGCTGCCCTGACCCCTGGTCACGACCCATTGCGGTTGTTCTTATGTACGTGCTCGATCTCAAGTGAAGTCAAATCCTCGTACAATTAATTTCACTGGCGAGAGGTTGGTGGCGTACGTCGGTGTAGTACGTGGCAAAATAACGTTGGGCGATTGTGCTTGCAGGTCAACGTCCTACCTACGTTGCAAGTGTTGGAGTAATCAGCGGCGAGAGCGACGTGGGATTTCGATGGTCACGGCTCACAAGCCAAAGGATAGTAGGATAATATCGACTGTGCGACTACCTGGGCAACTGCGTGCAAGACTGGAAGTACTGATAAACAAGTACAACATCACTGTTGTGATGTCTGAATGGAACGGCACGACCCGGTCTCGGCTGGGGCTGTTCACTAGATCAACAAAGATCATCCACAATGTTACACTGAGAGTTGTCTCCACTGCCGCCCCGATAGTCCCCAAAGGGTTCAACGCGGGGGGGGGGGGGGGGGGGGGGGGGGCTCAGTCCTAGCGGCATCCCCATTGGTCTGGCCGCGAGAAAAAATGTGGGCCCGTCTTCAACTTTCGGGGTTGTGTCAAACAAGATTAGACAAATCCACCACTCAGTCTCAGACAGGTGGGCCCATCTTGTTATCGGCACACCAGTCATGTCGGTTTAAATGGTGCCACCATCATTTTCCCAGCTGACGCTGTCAGGACGACGCGATGGAGATCATGGAGATAAAACTATCCAAGCGTGGGCGGCATTTAATTTGACGCAACGTGTCGCCTCCCCACCCATCCATGCTTCCCGTCTGCCGCTACCATTTCCCGCCACTTCATACCTCCGTTTCTCACACAGAGCTCCGGGTATAAGATGATTCACCATGCTGTCAACTCCAGCCATGCTCACTTCTCGCCAAAAAAATGTCTTGATGTCTAGCTATATCATTGGCCACCCTCATCCAGTCTACGTGCGAGCGTTACCTACTGCCGGAGCCAACTTTCACAACGACCAGGCGGAGGAGGACATGGCGGAGTACAATGATGAGGAGAAGGAGGAGGATGAGCCACCACCTTGCTCGTCGAAGCTGGCCGCCCCGCTTGCCTCCTTCACCACCGTGCACCAGGCGGACCGCGACCGAGAGTTGAGGGCGGTCATCCTCGAGAAGACCAACAACGCCATCGCCGAGGGCGTCAAAGAGATCTCCTGCAATACATTTGTGAGGGACGATCGAGGCTGGCCGCCAGCTCAGAGGTGATATTGACTAGACATTGTACATGTTGAGATTTGTTCACGGCAACCGTTAACTATGTGGCAAATATTTCTACTGGGTGATCACGATATATATATAGTGTCACTGTTTGGCATGGTGCAATTAATTTCTCAGAAGTCAAGATCGATCTAGTTAGAACCAAATATTGTGCACGCCCATCGGTAGATCGATCGATCGAGATGAAGTCGTAGATCACAGAAATTATGCAGTCACAATCGAAAAATTCAAGCTGCAACAATCGTAGCAATAGCACACAGTCGCACACTGACACAAGAGTTTATATAGACTGGTGGTTTTATTGATCATGAACACACAAAGCTGGTCGTACATATACACGATTTCAAAGCGTAAATCAACAAGCACACTCGTCGCCATGCCTATGCATGTATACATACATAGACACACAAAGAGGCCAGTAATATTTGGTCGAAGATGCCTTCTGATTACTCCACGGATGAGGTAATTACGGTTGCATGTTCCATACGTGACATGTCTTGCTTGCTAGCTTGGTCGTCGACCGATCCATACAGAGCTAGCTCAGTTGAGGTGCTCGCCGGAGCCAACGCGACGCGGCGGTTTCGGCTTAGACGGTCCCGGCTGAGGATTGGGGTTTGGCATGGGCTTAGGCGTTGGCTTGGGATCAGGCTTTAGCGGGGTGGTCTTGGGCTTCGGCTGCGGCTGCGGGTAGGGCTTTGGGTTTGGCATGTCGGGCCCAGCATCCTGTGAGTATACCGGTGGCTTCGGCTTGGTCGGTCCGGGCTGAGGGTTGGGGTTCGGTTGCGGCTTAGGCGTTGGCTTGGGATGTGGCTTTGCAGGGGTGGTCTTGGGCTTCGGCTGTGGGTAGGGCTTTGGGTTTGGCATGTCGGGCCCAACATCCTGTGAGTATACCGGTGGCTTCGGCTTGGTCGGCCCGGGCTGAGGGTTGGGGTTTGGTTGCGGCTTAGGCGTGGGCTTGGGGGTTGGCTTGGGATTCGGCTTTGCTGGGGTGGTCTTGGGCTTCGGCTGTGGGTCGGGCTTTGGGTTCTCCTTGTCGGGCTTTGGCTTCGGCTTGGATGGTCCTGGATGGGGTTTAGGCTTGGGCATCACAGGGGTAGGATTTGGATTCGGCTTTGTGTCGGGGTCCGGGGTCAGGTGGGGTTCTGGCTTTGCGGGTGTGATGGGCTTTGGGTTTGGTTTTGGCATAGGTTTCGGGTCTGGCTTTGGTATCGGCTTCGGTGAAGGCTTGGGGTCAATGATCCCGCCATCGGCGAGGCTAGGATCGTCCGCCGCCGATACCACAACGAGAACAAAGAGGAGGAGGGCCAGCGACAGGCGGCCGAGAGACCCCATCGTAGCGAGTGCTTTGGTGTAGCTCACTAGCTTGGTGATGTTCCACCGGATCAATGTCTATCAGTGGTGTTTTGTGTTGTGTTGTGAAATGGCATGAGGTTTGCAGGGGATTTATAGGCAGGCCAAGCGAAGCAACGACGGACGTGCGTCCGTCCGTATCTCGTCGGATGGATCATGCATGGGTACATCCATGTAAAGGGCATGCATGTGCGATGTAACCCTCCACTAGCTAGCTGCTTCCGACACGTCGTCCGCCATTGTTTCCATTTTCAACTCTGCACGGTTATAAAATGTGAGAGTGAATCATTACTGATACTATCAGACCTAACTAACGAGTGAGGTGTTTTGGCATTCATAGTTTTTGTTGATCTCGGTATTAAAAAAAAAATCAAAATCGGTATTTTGAAGTTTAAAAAAAATGTAATTTGTTTATGTGTGTACATATATATGTTATCTACATATATGTCGAGTTTTGATAGATAATACGTTCTACCGAGCATACACAAAAAACTCAAAATCGTGGCTCTCAAAAGCCAAAAAAAAACTAATTTTTCTCCCAACATCTGTCTTTCTTGTGGAGGCCACATATATGAAAATAATATCTCAATGCAAATTTGGTAGTACACACTAAACATGTACATGTACGTGTATGTTTTTTTCAGAATTTTTGGAAACTTAAAATTGAACTTAAAAAAATAATCACCACGCTATGTACATTTTCGCTAAGTTCGCCAAAACAATTCATGCACTGCATGCATGGAGTTTGTCACCTCTGATCAAGTATTAATATAAATTCAGATACATTTATTTTAGTGTCAAGAAATATGTTCCGAACATGCATGGGTAATAGACTAGATTGTAGCCCTAGCTTAGTAGCTTAGCTGTTAAGTGCCAATTAGGCTGCGAGCTATCGTGCCATTACTCATTAATTATTTACTGGGTGGCCCACCCGCTTTGCAATATCTATCGTATGTTATTGTTCTCCTTTTCCTACTATCTCTTCTGGAAGAAGACGCGGAATGTGGACACGTAATGTACGCGGATATATATATTATTTGTGGGAGCGGGCATAAAGTTACACGGCTCGGATGATCATCCGACCGTACCCTGAAAGTCATCGAGCAGTGCATGTATATGTACTCTCCACTCCGGAATGCAGTTGATAATGCAATATAATGGCGAAAGCTCTATTTTCCACCACTAATGATCTGTCTAAACAATTGACAGAATCATGATCTCTTGCATCGATCCATTCCACACCAGCCAGTACCACTCATAGTACTCCATTTTTGTTTTTAAAAATAGGGGCAAAAGGAGATTATATGAGGACTCAAAAGAAATAAAGAAAAAATAATCTAGCTCGGTTTGAGTGCAGTAGAATTAAGCAGTGAGCTTGCAAAGTCACTGGACTTAACTTTACCAAGTTGTATATTAAATTTATGTCTTATTAATTGTGATCACCGGCTTCTCCTTGAGCTACGGGGTCCCATTGCAAAAAGCAGTGCAAGACGATATTTGTTAAGGAGGTTAAACAAATACTCCCTCCGTTCCTTGATGTAAGGCGTATAGTTTTTTTAGAAAAATTCCAAAATATAAGGTGTATTATGATTTTTAGACAATTTCACTACTCAAAGATGAGTTAAATACTTCCACTGAGATATTTGATAGATTTTTTTAATTTGTAGGTGTTAGTAACACCTCTCTCCGATTCTCTCCATGTGAAATGATTGCATCATGTATAAAATTCACATGTCTTAATATTCGTGCCAGAAAACTATACGCACTACATTCAGGAACGGAGGGAGTATCATTTTGATGCAGAGGCTGGGACTATGTTCCCATTTCGAGAAAAAAGCACGATCACTGCAACTAATTATTCATTCGCCTGAAAATCAGATTAAGCAATAATAACTACAATAATTTTACGCCCATTGCAAATTCTTTTTCAGAATATAGAGCTAGATTTTTCAGAATAAAACAATAAAGGTTTTAACTTAGATTATCTTTCTTAGTAAATTTCATTGTACAGAAACTATTTAAATAAGGATAGTACAGAACTATAACATACTCTCAGTGAATGTTTTAGTTACCTGAGGGCAACCTTAGCTGCTCCAGGTAGCTGTCATAGCATTAGGGCGTGTCATAACCAGTACTGATTCGGGAACTGTAAATATCTTGGGTGGCTGCAGCCTGCAGAACCAACTATCATGTGTGAAAAGGGGAGATTTAACTTACCAACAACATGACATCTTTCGATAAAGGGCACAAGAAAATATAGTATATACCTGAGGAGTAGAAGAGCCTACCAACGAACTATTCGGCCAAAAATATGACCTCCATCTAATGAAGATGAAATGGGATAACATTAGTCATAGAAGATATATTGCGGAATATTATTGATTGATATTTGGATTATTACAATGAGCCACGGTGGGCTGTTTATATAGGTGAAAATACTTGGGAGCTAAGAAACCTAATATAGATAGATTTGGACTACAATTCTAATACTACCAAACCTAACCTAACGTAATATACTCTAACAATTAGTTTCGGAAGAAAATTTTCTGTAAGACATAAAAAGCAATGTTGTGACCGGTTGCTAAGTTTAAATCATGTCCAAATTAGCATACCACGGAAGATATCAGCATTTATCGTAGAATTACAAAGCGGAGATAGAGATGCCACATATCAAATGCTTCATTGTTGCAGACACAAAAATTGACCAAAATACTAATCGTAGTAGAATACAAATTATAAGAAAAAAATCAGTCAACAGTTATAAATAAAATGAATTGATAACAATATTTAACGCCTTATTAGTGTCAGTATCTGAACAAGTCAAGAAACTTGGCTGATCAGGAAGAATGGTACATATAATATTATGTAAGTAATCTGCATCTACCATGGCAAGGTATGAAGGTATCGACTGAATTAACATGAAACAGATCGGAATAAAATACACCATAACATAAACATATTCTGCAAGGGTGAAAAAAAAAGGAATTCCATAAATAAGATAATGTTATAAGCAAGCAAGTATATGTGTTGCACCACTGCACTCTATCAGCATTCTGATTGTTATTAAAAAAAATCTTGTTGGGGAGGTCTCTAGTTTTGTTTTCATTTTAAATATAGCAGGAGAATTATGTCATGAAATTGCTGGTTCATGATAAGACAGACAGAGTACTTGGTGCAGCCATGTGTGATCCAGATGCATACTCATATGTGAAGTTCTTGTGCACTCTTAACAAGATCAAATACTCTTTAGTTATTCATTTGAGTCATACTCTATACCTGAGATTCTACACACAAGAATCATCTACTGTGCTTCCGACGGAGTTAGGCTCATTGGAGTCATTGGCGGTGGTCTTGGCGCCATCATCTTTACCTTCGTCTGACGCCTACCAGATGCGTTCGATGTCGTTTGTGGTTGAGGAGACACTTCACTTTGGTTGTTTCTCTCCTCATAGCAGTCCCTGCCCGTCGCCGCAGGTGGTTACGACGGCTGCCTCTAAGGACGAGGACACAAGTGGGATCTTGGTTCCGGACCTGCGGATCACACCAGAGTTTCAGGAGTCATGTGGGGATTCATCTGCGGTGCTTTCGATGGACCTGGGCTCGTTAGAGGCTTCGCCAGTGGTCTCGACACCGTCTGTGGGTAGTGGAGGAGTGTTGGATCCTAAATCTGAGGCTTGATGGTGGGTATTGATAAGTTGGGTGGTGCCCCAAGCGAAGGCGGAATTGTAGCTAGTAGCAGTTTTCCCTCGTTTAACGAACCAAGGTTTATCGAACCAGTAGGACTTTGAAATCAACAACGAGGTGAATGTTGAAGATCTCTGGCGCTTAACCTTCAACAGACGTGGACCTACACACACTCAACCAAAATACTTTGCCCCCAACGGCGGAGAGGTTGTCAATCTCTCCGGTCTCGCGGAACACAAAGCGGTTAATTGTATGATGAAATAGATAAAATATGAAAAGTGACTAGAGGAGTAATGATAATTAAAAGCAAGTAAATAAGGTTGAAAACAATGTAAAAAGATGGACCAGGGGCCATGGGTTCACTAGTGGAGTCTCTCAAGTAGATAAAATATGCATGTGATGGGTGAACGAATTATAGCTAGGCAATTGACAAGATCATGACACAAACCCAATTTAGCTATGACAAAAAGAACATGATAATATTTATGGAGGCATCACAACAAGGAACAAAGACCGTTGAGTCCAACTGCGTCTTTGTCTAAATAGTCCACCGTGAGATCGCTATATATCCAGCCTTTCACCCAACTGTAGTGCCCCGACCCCAGAACGATACAGTGAAGCTTTGTGCAACCGGTCATGCTACACAATCGAAGGTTACTGGGTTTACCAATCCCAGGCCAAAACCTTTGGCAGGCATGCTCGGAATGGATCATCGGCACGCAACACTTCGATCATGCCATAAGCTCAGACATAGCTTATCATGTATAGTAGAGAGATCAAGACTTGTGGAACAACTGGCACATCACAGACTCTACGACACAAAGATTCACATAGCAACTCATATATGAGGAATACACAAATATTACACACAAAAGGTCACATACCCAATAATTCATCATGCGGAAACGAGGTAGTGTTGTCTAATACAACAAGATCCAAATATGGCCTAAGAGGCCTACAAATAAACAACCCATGCCAGCTTGTTCCACGGTCCCAGCTGCCACCTGGGAACCCCGAACTACTCGTCGACGTCCACGAAGAACCCACCTGTGTGCTTGGTGTCGCCCTCCTCTGAAACAAAATAATAGAGGCAGCAAAGAGAGACTGAGTACGATGTACTCGCAAGTTTAGTAGGGCGATATAGGCCCAATGTTGACGGAGGCTCTAAAGCTGTATGTAGTTATTTTGCATAAAGCTTGTTTTTCCTTTATAAAAGACATACGTGACACAAGTGGCATCGTCTACTCAGAATGTTTTTCGAAAGGGGATAAGAGGATAACTTTTTCATCTTCGGTTCTCTTCGAACCAACTTGTAGCCAAAACATCTCTCATCTCCACCAAAGGCACCCCCTCGAATCACCCTCGAGGAAATGAACCTTTATCACACGTTGGTTATGCAACCTTTAGCTGCCATATCAATTAAGTTAAGGTTCTCTATGATCTTATCGTCTACTACCAAGTCATCCATAACCGCGGACACGGCTTTTCGAAAAGATTATACCCTGCAGGGGTGTACTAATTTACCATTGGTACCGTCCGGCTCACCTGATTGGCCCTCTTCCGGAGAAGGCCGGCGAGTGGGCGCGGTTAAACCTTTACCTCGCGTGAGACTATCCAAGAGTCATCTGTGGCGACAGGACAAGTTTACCCAGCCTATTTCATCCCCTGCCCCACCGCCACGTCCTAAACACCACCAACCTCATCATTTCTTTTTCCGCTCACACACACGCGCAAATGGAAATAGCAAACTAGAGGACCTTGGATACGCCCGCACAAGTTATTCAGTTAGTAAGGAGCCCATACTCCCACCAATGGAAGCACGCTCGTCTTGGTTCAAGAGGTAAAGAACTCGCACCTAGGGGCAAGAATGAGACAAAACACTATCCCCGATGGCAACTCATCCAAGCCTTCTTAGCATTTTAAATTTAGCACCACAGTATCCACCATGTCCGAAACATTCCATCAACATCAACAATTATGGAATTAAACAACGGACATAAACTAGCATTCGACTAAGCATGGCTAAGCATAGCTAAGCATATAAATACAACAACTATATTTTTGTCTCGGGCCAACACATCAACCCTATGGTTCATAGGTAGGGATACATGCGATTGGTTCGGGGAAAAACATGCATTCATAGGATACTCTAGTATTGATCAAAAATTGTCATTTGAATCGCATGCAATATTATGGTGGATAAAAATAAGTTTATAACACAATAGGATGCTAGATGCCAAGAAGGTTAGGTTATATCTTGCCTTGCTGCCGGGGCGAGTAGTACGACTCGTCGGGGTAGGTAGAGAGACCCTCGACTCCGGAATCTATCGATACCCAAATAATACAAAAGAACAAATAAATCACCCGAAGAAAGGTTGCAATGCACAATCACATGATGACATGACAAGATTATGCAAAGCTATCATCATAAGATTTATCTAACAAATTAAATGGAGCTCCAAATAATTAGTGCAATTATTTGGAAACAACCCCATATTTATCTTAGTGGCCACATTATTTATAATTTATTACATTACAAAATATGTTGCTCAAATATGCATGAACATGACATAATTAAATAGGTTTTGTTCTTCCGGTCATTTTGGTACATTATTTGTAATTTTCCGAGTTTCGATGGATAAATAGCGAATTAAATAATTAATTGAATTTAATTCTTTTAACCAATTTATGAATAACATCAAATAAATATTTTTCATCATGATGTTGATATTACCATGATTTGATAGCATTTGAAGCACTGATCATTTGGATATTTTATTCATAATTTTTGGATAAATATTTATCGAAGCAGGATTTTTCCCAAATTAGGTATTATTTATACCATTTTAGGAATTCTTACAATAAAGGATAAAATAAATACTCAAAAGGGTTTGGCAATGTTACCACATGATAGGTATTGTTTTTCTGAACAGTTTGGTATTTGATTTGTCAAATTTGGATCATTATTTAAAAAGATATCAATTATTCAAATTGGTTTGATTTTCTAAAAGGGAAAACAATTTCCCAGACAGGCCGGCCTTGTGCCGGCCAGGCCAGGCTGCAGGCCGGGTGGGCTCCCGAAGCCACCGGCCTTTGGCCGGCCCAGGCTGGGCTAGGAGGCCGGGTGGGTGGCTGAAGCTGCCGGCCTTTGGCCGGCCCAAGCCGAACGCCAGGCCGGGCACCTGCCCGAGCCGTCCGGCCCCAGGTCGGACAGGCTGGGGTCCGGGCCGGGTGAGCTGTGACCGCGACGCCGGCGACGGCCGACGGCGAATCGACGGCGAGCGAGGGAGAGGGGGAACGGGAAGGCGCGCACGCGATCGTGGGACTCACCCTGGCAAGTTGGCACGGTCGGGGTGGCCGGAGAGGGGAGAACGGTGGTGAATTCGGCTCGGCGGAGAGCGGCCGATGCGGGAGTTGTTGAGGACGGATTCGTTGGAACCGAGCTACCCCGGCTCGATTCCTTGTTCCAGAAGGGGGAAGAGGATGAGGCGAAGCTCCCTGTCCGCTTCGATCTAAACGGGGAGTACCGGAACGACGGCGGTGAGATCGGCAATCGCAGCGGACACGGAGGAGCTCGGGAGGGCAAGAGAGAGAGAGACGGGGAAGCAGGCAAGTGGGGAAAATGGGGTGAGGAGCAGGTGGGGGTCCTTGTGCTCTTGTCCACCGGGGCGGCACGGCCACGAGGGAGTGGGGCGGCGGCATGGGCGCGGAGGAGGTGGCGGCATGGCGCTAGTGGCCATGGCCGCCACTGTGCGGGAAAGGGAATTTTCGCAAAACCCCCTGCCTCAATTTTCTGAAATTGCAACATGGTCCAGCAGCAATTTGTTGAATTTAATTGAGGCCCTAAAGCATTTTATAAAATTCAGCAAAAATTCATGTGGGCTCTCAACACCATCTAGAACCCCCACAAAAATTGGTGCCCCAGAATAAAATGTGTTGACCCACATTGGTTCATAGGTTTTAATTAAGGTCAATTTTGATAATTACAAGATGTATTTATTTGGAGCACTTAAACCATTCCAAAAATAATGAAAATATTCATGGAGGCTCTCACAGTAATATTGAAGCTCCCCATGATTTTAGTTTGAATTTTTGAAAAGCTTAACTTGGTTCCAAAAATAGAATGGAATTGAACCAATTTTGGATTCTCATATTCATTTCTTATTTGACAATATTTGGAAATTGAGAATTGGTTATATCATGTCAATTTGGAACTTCCTAAACAATTTGGAAGTCCAAGAACAAATTGGTTGACAAGTTAAGCATTTGTATTTGGTGCGAAATCTTGGGAAGGTTTGCTTCCCCGATTTTAGTTGCTTGCATAAGTGGATAGTTAGAATAGCGAAGTTCATATGGATGCCATAGCTGGGGCTGTTACAATTCTACCCCCCTTGCAGGAATCTCGTCCCGAGATTCTAGGCTTGAGTGAAGAAGGTGGGATATTCCTGACGAAGGCTAGTTTCTCGCTCCCATGTGGCTTCTTCCTCGGAATGGTTAGACCATTGGATTTTGAGGAACTTGATGGTCTGGTTGCGGGTTTTCCTTTCCGCTTCATCCAAGATGCGGATAGGATGCTCGCGATATGTTAAGTCCTCTTGGATATCCAACACCTCATGATCAACCCCACGGATTGGATCTTTGAAGCAACACCGGAGTTGGGAGACATGGAACACATCATGTACATCCGGGAAGTTGGGAGGTAACTCGAGTTGATAAGAGAGATCTCCTTGCTTGGCTAGGACGGTGAAAGGGCCAACATAGCGAGGTGCCAATTTGCCCTTGATCCTGAAGCGACGAACGCCTCGGAGGGGAGAGACTCGAATGTAGGCCTTGTCACCAATTTCATAGTGGACCTCTTGATGATGCTTGTCATAGTAGCTTTTCTGCCGGGATTGAGCAGCCTTGAGATTATCCCGAATAACACGGACTTTCTCCTCGGCATCATTTATCACATCAAGACCGAAGAGTGGTCTCTCTCCGGTTTCAGACCAATTTAGAGGAGTCCTACATTTCCGTCCATAAAGAACCTCAAAGGGAGCCATTTGCAAACTGGCTTGGTAGCTGTTGTTGTAGGAGAACTCGGCGAGAGGGAGGTATTTTTCCCAACCCTTGCCGAAGGAGATAACACAAGCCCGAAGCATGTCCTCAAGAACTTGGTTCACCCTCTCAGTTTGACCGTCAGTTTGAGGATGATAGGCGGTGCTGAAGTTGAGGCGGGTTCCAAGAGCCTTTTGGAAGTTTTACCAGAATTTGGACACATACCACGGTCTGAGATGATCCGCAAAGGAACCCCATGCAAGGGAACAATCCGGGCCATGTACAAATCAGCAAGTTGGCTTGCTCGAATGTCGTCACGGACCGGAAGGAAGTGAGCGACCTTGGACAAACGGTCGATGATGACCCAGATGGCATTATTTCCCTTTTGTGATTTTGGGAAGCCCGTAATGAAATCCATGCCAACTTCATCCCATTTCCACTCGGGGATGTCTATGGGGCGAAGGGTACCAGCTGGCCTTTGATGTTTAGCCTTCACTCGGCGACAGACGTCGCATTCAGCAACATACTCGGCGATCTCGCGCTTCATGCAAGACCACCAGAATTGACGGCGAAGATCTTGGTACATTTTGGTACTACCCGGATGAATAGAGATGGGTGACTCATGAGCTTCGGAGAGGATCAACTCTTGGGCACCACTAGACGGTCACCGAAGTAGACAACCCCATGATCGTCAACAGAAAAACAGTCGGACTTCCCATTTACTATTTTCTCTTTGATCTCGAGGATTTCAACATCATTTTGCTAGGCGGCCTTGATTTCATCCACAAAGGTGGATTTGATCTCCAGGTTAGCTAGATATCCGGAAGAAACAACCTCCAGATTTAATCGAGCAAATTCCTCGTGGAGAGCAGGTTGAGCCTTTTCAATCATGATTGTGTTGCAATAGGCCTTACGACTCAGAGCAACGGCCACGACATTTGCCTTGCCGGGTTGATAATTGAGGGTCACATCATAGTCTTTGATTAATTCCAACCATCTTCGCTGTCTCAGGTTCAGATCCGGCTGGGTGAAGAGATACTTTAGGCTTTGATAATCAGAATAGATCTCGCAACAGTTGCCCAACAGGTAGGGCCTCCATTGCTTCAGAGCATGTACCACGGCAGCAATCTCTAGATCATGGGTTGGATAGTTTTGCTCATGTGGTTTGAGTTGATGAGAGGAATAGGCGACAACATGGCCTTCTTGCATCAAAACACAACCCAAGCCTTGGAGTGATGCATCACAATAGATGACAAAGTCTTTGTCGGTGTCAGGAAGGACAAGCACCGGGGTGGTAGTGAGCTTGACCTTGAGAGTTTGGAAGCTCTCTTCAGCTTTGTCTGACCACACAAACTGTTTGTTTTTCTTGAGGAGGTCAGTCAGTGCCTTGGCTATCTTGGAAAAGCCCTCGATGAATCAGCGGTAATAACCTGCCAACCCATGAAAGCTACGGATGTCTTTGACGGACTTGGGAGTAGGCCAATCTAGGATTGCCTGAATCTTGTCTGGTATCACCGCTACTCCAGCAGCTGACACCACATGACCGAGAAAAATGAGCTCCTTCAGCCAAAACTCACACTTGGAGAACTTGGCATAGAGGCGGTGATCACGAAGCTTGGTTAGAACTAGCCGAAGATGCTCAACATGTTCTTCTTCGGTTTTGGAGTAGACAAGGATGTCATCGATGTAAATAATGACAAACTTGTCAAGGTACTCATGAAAGATGGAGTTCATTAGCCTCATGAATGTAGCCGGAGCATTTGTGAGGCCGAAGGACATGACGGTGTACTCATATAGGCCATAGCGAGTAGTAAAAGCCGTCTTTGGAATATCCTCCTTTCGGATTTTAATCTGATGGTAGCCTGACCTTAGATCCATCTTGGAGAATACCGTTGCACCAGCTAGCTGGTCGAATAGGTCAGTTATTCGGGGAATGGGATATTTGTTCTTGATGGTCACCGCATTCAGAGGGCGGTAATCAACAACCAGCCGAGGAACATTTCTATCCCTCTTCTTGACAAAGATGACTGGGCAGCCCCAAGGTGAGCTACTCGGCCGGATGAATTCTTTTTCTAGCAGCTCATCAAGTTGCTTCTTTAGTTCAGTTAGCTCTTCTGCTGGCATGCGGTAGGGCCTTTTGGAAATTGGGGCGGTTCCCGGAACCAACTCGATCACAAACTCCACGCTGCGATCAGGTGGCATGCCAGGCAATTCCTTCGGAAAAACATCGGGGAAATCACACACCACAGCAACTTCATGCAGTTCAGGCGGGGTGGTTCCTTCCAGGAACCATAGACTGATCTCCGGAGAGAGAGAGAGAGGAGTGGCTGCGGACGGAGTTGTAGAAGTTGGGGACCAGTAACGCACTTCCCCATAGCTTGGGTGGATCACTGTGACAGTCTTGGAAGCACAGTCCAGGTTGGCCTGATACTTGACTAACCAGTCCATGCCGAGAATAACATCCAGACCCTCTGACTTCAGGGCTATCAACTGGAACGGAAAAGGTATTGAACCTATTGAAATCTGAACCTCAGGAGCTATCCAATTTGTGTGCCAACTAGAGCCTGGGGTCTTGACCACTAGCGGGGAGTCCATATTTGCAAATGGTATTTGATGGTTGTGTGCATATGATATGGATATGAATGAATGCAATGCTCCAGAATCAAATAATAATGAAGCTGGATATGCATTGATTCGAAGCGTACCCATGAGAACTCCGGGGTCCTCTTCGACTCCTTCAGCCGAGACGTGGTTCAGGCGGCCACGGCTGGCGGTCATGGCCTTGGCGGCTGGGGTAGAAGGAGCCGGTGCAGGTGATGCGGTAGTGATGACGGGATTGATGAGAGTGTTCTTCGCCCTCAAAAACGCCAACAAGTACTCTTGATACCCTGAAAGAAAAATAATATATTAGGGATAGGTTGAGCCTCCAAGTGCAGAGTATGTAGAAGTGGTAGTTTTTCCCCAAGAAGGTGACTCGAGGGTTTAATATCGAACTCTCGGGGAATCAGTAGTGTGGGTTTTATCTTCTTGTCTTTCTCTAGATTTCCTGTAAACAAAATAGATTGCTTTGTGCCCTCAACCTCACCAAGTGGTTGTCAAGCACAAGGTGTGAGAATGATATTAAGATGATAATGAATGCAAAACAGTAAATAAATATGCAATGGTGGTGAATAAGTATGCAAGGATGATAGTAATGATGATGGATGGTATTTTTGGGGTTTTTATATGTGAATGCAAGAAGTAAAAGTGTTTTTGTATTTTCTGATTTTAAAATGGCTGAATGTAAAAGATGCTTAAAGGTGGTTGGAAAGTTGTTTCTTATGATTAAAAATGGACCGGGGTTCATGGTTTCACACATGCACTCTCTCTTTAATATAGTGTGGCAAATGAGTAGACATAGATTTAACATATGAGATTGCAAACAAGGTTAATGACATGTTACTAATTATATGTGCATCACGTCCTAACATAGAGACATTTTGATTATTAGTCTCACTTATACTCCACCAAGATGTGAACTAAATCATGCACCTTAGTAATTAAGATAACATCAGAGTATAGCTCTAAGATTAATGACATGAAGTGAAAATAAACACATGATGGATCTAGTCTTAGGTAGAGGCATGTCACTCCTCCTACCCTACAACATGGTATTTTGGTTTATCCCTAGTGAGGTAACAAAGTAAGGTAAACACCCAATGGATCATGATATTAAGTTGTCAGCTTATCACTTCACCACCCCCCGTTACTCCAACTAATGCACACGTTCCCCCACACACGCTCTCATAAACATGCTTGATCATAACAAGAATACAAGAACGGGGTACATAATATGCATCTACTTTCATAACTGAAATATAACATTGCAATCTCAACATATATTAACTCATAGAAAGATCCACCACAATAGTAATAAAACAGTGACCGTAATCATGTTCAGCAGCTTATACGGTGCTAACTAGTGAAGCTCAAGAGAGAGAGAGATACGTATGCTACTACCACAAACCCATAGTCCAGAGGTGGACTACTCCCTCTTCATCATGGAGACGGTGGAGATGTCGATGGAGAAGAAGGAGACCTCTCCGGCAGGGCTCCGCCGGAGTTTTCCCCTGCAATCTGCAGCCTCCTGGTCTCTGTTTCTTGTTTCTCTCGTGTGGCGGCTCTCCCTTCGGAGAACGTCGGGGGCTCTTTATATAGGCGTTTTTAGGTCACGAGGAAGCTTCTGGGCGAAGGATCGACGCAAACGGGGCCACGAGGGCCAATTGGGATAGGCCCACGCGGCTACAGTACCTGGCCTCATGGGACCTCCCCTTTTGGTCTTCCGGCCTCCGTTCGTTGACTTCTTTCGCCCTAAATCTTATCCTTCCAAAATAATGACCCCCGTAAATTTATAGCTCATTATGACGTCGTTAAGGTCCTGAAACAAATAAGGAAAGAAATAGGGGTTTTCTGCCTGCGCAGGATTAATTCCATAAAAAGGGGATATCATCATAAATTACCAAAAATCATTAAATAACAGTAATATACCCCCTTATATGATGCAAATATGAATGGAATATAACTATTATAGTGCAAAGTTCATGTATGCATTTTAGATGCATCAACATCCCCAAGCTTAACTCATGCTCGTCCTCGAGTATGAAAGTGATAAAACTAACATGAACTTTGCAATATAATCACAACATGGATATAAAAGATGATTGCTACTGCTACATAAAGTCAAATGATTCATTATTTCAAAGAAGTAGCAATATGCAAACAGTTTATAAAGTGATACCAAGTATTCAATGAAAAAGATGTTCAATGATAGTTCACAGAGTGCAACATAAAAGATAGTACTATGGACATTCTTACTTTTGCATACTTGAGGTCCATAGAGTGTAGATGAAAATCTGAATATAAAAGGTGGACACTTTGGAAAAGATATATAAATAAGTAGAGGTCAAACATGCATAAGTTTCATCTATCCTCCAAACTATTCTACTTAAGTTATTGAATGCAATGGTAATACTTGGTGTCAAGCTCTCATTCCCCTATCATAGCATCTTGAATGATTAAAGTTGAATGTGAAAGCGAATATGAGTAGTGGCCTTGATAAAGTAAAGGTTAGATGTCTCATGCCCCTTGAATACAAGTGCCTACACCATGATTACTCAACTTGGGAAACAAAGCAAGTTTAAGTTATCTATCATTGTAAGTAATAACGGTATCATCAAGAGTCTCAACTGGGGTACCTCTTGTCCCATGATATGGATCAAGCCCATATCAAAACAACAAGACAAACAAACATATTGAACAATCTCAACACCCTCTTTATTTACCACTTGATATAGCTTTTTATTATAGGGTGTATCACAGAGGGCTCAAAATAGCATGTAAGTAAATTTCCACCATGAATGATGCATGGCTTAGATTAGTGGCCCAGGTTTATCTCTAACCATTTATACAAACTCATTTAAACTTAACTCTATTTCCACATTTATTTCGTCATGATAGGCATCCATAGACAAAAGTACATGATATCAACTAAAAAAATGATGAAACATGTTGAAAGCTTTGCATGTGACAGCACATATGGGCTAACTCCCAACCTTAAACATTTATCAAGCCACTATCTTCATAATATTAATCACAATGGTTCATCTTTTTGAATGCAATAAAAGTAAAGTGTGCATCAAGTTCGCGAGAGCTTTTTAACCAACTTTTACCATTACAATAAATAACATCATCATTTTCATTTAGAGGCATAGATAACACAAATAACATGATAAACATACTTGGAATAGTATAAAGCTAATAGGTAGATATGGTGGACTCACTGGAAAAACTTGGGCTGAAGGTGTTGGAAACAAGTTTTTACTTGTTGAAATTTTTGGGCTAGCAAAAGGGAGAAAGATGACCATCTAGATGCATGGATGAGTGTCCATAGAACTAATTAATTCATGTCAAACAAAGTGAAATAACATACAGCATCAAAACATGAATAAAAGATAGCTCACGATAAAGCATTTGCAAATTATTACTCATAAAGAGGCTCATGAATCATGCAACTATATGTGTCATTAAAAATCAACTTAGACATCCCTTTTCCCAATACAATAAAAGCATGCAAGATATTTCAACCCAAATTTCCAGTAGCATTCTCATATATAAAAGATAGTGTGGTGGTCTCACAAAATAAAAATCAAAGCAAAACAAACTAAAAGACGCTCCAAGTTTATGCGATAAAGTGCAATGATAGAAAAACAGAAGTTAGACGTGTGCAAACCGAGAGTGTTTTGGTTCAGTGGGGATGTTCACATCCCCAAGATTATGGTTTTCACCATCCTTGGATAACTCATGGTGCATCTCCTCCAATCCCTGTGAAAAAACTTCAAAACACAATTTCTCCCATCTCTTTTCTGTGGGGTGATATTAATAGTGATAAAGAAACAAGTTTCTTGCTGCATATAATCCATGGACTAAAATTCATATGAATTATCAGAGAGTTTATAATGTTGTATGACTATTCATAAACTTAATTGGATCAACTCAATAGTTCAAACTATGCATAAAACAATATGGGACAAAATCTGTCCAGAAAAACAATAGCAGAAAAACGTATTTTTCTGTCCTAAGTAAACTTGTATAAAAATTCTGAAAAAATTCAGGAATACATAGGATGAAAATTTTCAGTTACAGTAAAAATCTCAGCTCATTCGGATTTACAGAATAATAATTAAAAATCAAACCGTGCACAGACTCTGTGCAGGAATAAAATCTCCGACATAGAAATAACAACTTTTTCAAACCAAAATGGGTAAACTTGGCACTTTATTAAAAATTTCAGAAACTAAACTAAGAAAACAATCTCTTGTTACAGCAATAGGACTCAAAGAAAATCTAAATAAAAACAACCGGGTTGCCTCCCGTAAAGCGCTTTCTTTATAGCCATATATCTAGGCTTACTTACTTGTTGTTTTACCGAAGATGAAGCTCATGAGGGAGCTTAAAAGTTGTGCCCTTCTTCCTTGGGAAGTGTTCCATGCATAATACCAGGATCCGATGGTGCTCTCAAGCCGATGAAAATAATTTTCAAGTTGAAACCTAGTAGAGAGAAAAACAAAACACACAAGTGAAAGAACAACTATGCCCGAGATGTCGCCTAGAGGGGGGGGGGGGTGAATAGGCGATATAAACTTTTTCTAATTAGGGGCTTGATAATTGCGGAATAAAACTATGTGTTTAAATTAACAAGCCAACAACCTAATTACTAGGTTCACCTATGTGCACCAACAACTTATGCTAAGCAATTCAAGCAACAAGATGATAGCAAGATATGAACTTCAAGCACGAAGGCTATCACAATGTAAATTGCATAAGTAAAGCTCGGGTATAGAAATAACCGAGGCACGCGGAGACGAGGATGTATTCCCGAGTTCCTCCTTGTTAAGGGAGTACGTCTCGTTGGAGGGGTGTGAGCTCGCCACAAAAGGCCTACTCAAGATGCCACAAAGGCCTCACCCTATTCTCCGATGAACCTCACCCAAGGGATTGGTTCACCTTCCACTATCGGAATCCTTCGAGGCGGATTCCGGAGCCCTTTACAACTTCTTCTTGGGGCACACACCCACAACTCAATTGGGGGCTCCCAAACTCGTGCCGAAGCTTCACAAGCGAAGTCTTCGCGGCACCTCCAAACCGTCTAGGGTACACAATGCACCCAAGAGGCAACAAGCTCTTGGGAACACAATGCACCCAAGAGTAACAAGCTTCTCAACTTTGATCTTCACGTATCACCGTGGAGGGAGCAACCCGATGCAACAAATACAAAAGGCAAGAGCACACAAAGTGCTCAAATCCTTCACTCTCAAATTCCAACCAAAGCAACTAATGCTATGGAGGGAATAAGAGAGGAAGAACAAAGGGGATGAACACAAAGCAACCCCAAAATCTAGATCCACAAGTTTTCCCTCACTTAGAGGGGATTTTGATTGGTGGAATGGTAGATCTAGATCTCCTCTCTTGAAACCCTAAATTTGGGCAAGAATCATTGGAGGGGAAGAGAGGAATCAAGCTCACAAGGATTAGAGCAAAGAGGAAGAGCAGGAACAAGTGAGCAAGGTGTGTAACCAGGTTTTGGGGGGGGGGGGGGGAAGGAGGCTTTTTATAGCCTCCCCCAAAAACTAGCCGTTGGAGCCTGTCCAGGCCGGAGACTCCGGAGTAAGTGGCCGGAGACTCCGGCCTGCTGGGTCATCGGGGAGGCCGGAGATTCCGGTCCTTGGGGCCGGAGACTCCGGCCAGGCCGGAGACTCCGGGCACCCTCCGGGGTAGCTCCGGACCCCTATCCAGAGGCGCACCACACAGATGAAAAGGAGCTGAGAAAAACTAGGGGCCGGAGATTCCGGGTCCTCGGGCCGGAGACTCCGGTGGGCCGGAGATTCCGGTCCTTCTCCGGGGACACTCCGGACCCCTATACAGACACGCACCACAGCTGACACAAACGGCAGCGAAAAACACAGGCCGGAGACTCCGGGTCCTTGGGGGGCGGAGACTCCGGTGTGACCGGAGACTCCGGACCCTCTCCGGGGTAGATCCAAACAGAGAAAACCAGAACTGCCATAACTTTTGCAAATGAAGTCTGAATCGAGTGAATCCAATTTTGTTGGAAAGAGGACGACAAGAGCTTACCCTACAAAAACTGAAAATATGAAAACAAGCAAAGGAGATTGTGCGGAGGGATGGAATGGTGAGACCTTTCCAAGCGGATGAACCGGCAAAATCTCCAACACGAAAACGCACAAGCTTTTCATCAAGACTCCGTTTTCTATGATCTTGGGCTTGTTATGAAGATAATCACAAGCCCTACAAGATCATGCATATACACATCATAGTCTATCATGTGAGGAGGAAAACATAAGGAGAGAGTTTGACCTCTCTTAGAAGAGACAAACCGGTAAAACCTCCAATATCAAAAACGCAAGAAGATAATCATGAAATCCATTTTTGATGAACTAGAGCTTGGTATGGAGATGAACACAAGCTCTAAATTCTCACATGGATAAAAGCCAAATAACAACCAAGAAAGATGATTGCATGGATGCAAAGGTTTGAGCTCTCCATGAACGATACGATCATGATACTCGGTCGAGAGCCCCTCTTGATAGTACGGCTATCTATCCTATAACCCGGTCTCTCAACTAACATCATGAGACCGGTAAAATAAACGCCCTATCAAGATCATACCTTTGCCTTGCGCATTAATCCACTTGAGGTTGATGAAGACGATCTTCATCTCCTCAAGACGAACCATCTTCTTGATTGCGCTTCGCTTGGTGAAGAATCACATGACGCTCCCCCATACACCAAGATGGGGAGAGCACTCTTCGGCATATCTTCACTTGGACTTGAGTGTCAATCAACCCGCACTTAGCCTTGATCAACACAAATCTTTTCTTCCCTTGAGCTTGACTCCAACCAATGGAGACAAGCAAGCTTGGCCTTGATCAACACATGATCTTGACACAAGCTAAAGGACAACCTACACATAGAGCTCAATGAAAATATTAGTCCATAGAGATTGTCATTAATTACCAAAACCATGCATGGGGGCAACCATGCACTTTCAACAAGTAATAACAACGAAGTCTAACTTTCTTTCTATGCATTGGCATTTTGTATATGAATGACTCACAATAAATAGAAGTTTTCCAATGCATATTAACAATAGTTACTTGCAGCCCATAATTATTAGTAGCATACAGAGGGTTCTCTTCATCTCCCCTTTCATAATAGTTGCAAGTAGAAGAAATAAATTCAACCATAGAACCACAAGAATCATTCAACTTAGATAATATAGGCACATAAAGAGGATCATTAAATTTATTTTGGAATTCATTAGCATGCTTCCCTCTTTCAAAATAATTATTAAGATCAATATAAAGTTTAATATCATGGTTGCAACAAATATTTGGAACTAAAGATAATTGCAAACCACATAAGTATTTCTCAACATAAGCAAATTTCTCCTCCATGGTGTAACTAGGAGAATTTAAGAACAAAGTAGGACTCTCATGAGCAAGAGTACCATCACAAACTGCAAGTATATCATTTTTATCCTCACATAAATTTGTAACAACTTCTAAACATTGAGGATTATCAATAAGCATAGGATCATCATCTAAAGCATTATCATATAGAATATTTAAACAACACTCCAAATTATCATTAAGAAGTTCACTAGTAGCATCATTAAAAAGTAAAGGAGTTTGAGTGCTACTATCAAATGTTGATGGTGAAGTTGGGAGATCCAACTCTTCCCCAAGCTTAGGTTGGAACTGATGGGGTCGCAGCATAGAAAACAAAAATTTTCCTATGCAACAGACGGAATAAACCCCAAGGATCTAGATCTACTAGATGGAGGTAGCGAAGATGAGATCCAATCTCTTACCCTTGAAGATCAACAAACGCGTTTTGTCGGTGCAGGGGTTGGCTAATCGATCCCCGCAACTAGACTCATCTAGTCACGAGGAGATGTATTTCCTCGAAGTCCAATCCGATGAAGTGCCACAAGGGGTAGCACCTCCGCGGTATCCACACGTACGGCTCGATGTAGATCTCCTCCTTCTTGATCCCGCAAGCAAGGTGGAGATGGCTAGATGGATCTCGGCACCACGACGGTTGTGGTGGCGTTGATGATGATGATCTCCATGAGCATGGCTTCGCCAAGCCAAGCAAGAGGAGAGGGAGAGGAGGAGGTGCAGCAGAAGCCCTACATCTAGGGGTGGTGCGGCAAGCCTTGGTGGAGGAGATGGCGGCAGCCCTCCGGGAGAGGGGTGGCGCAGGAGAGGTGGAGGAGCATGGAGGGGGCGGCTAGGGTTTGCCACAAGGGCTCCCAAAGGTGTGCCGCACCCCTCCCCTTGCCCTCCTTATATAGGTGGCAGGGGGTGCGCCCCAAGGCCTCCCTAGGGCCGGCGGCTGGGGTGCCTTAGCCCCCAAGCCAGCCCCTAGGGTTACGGTTTTGGCCGGCCCCCCTTTTATGGGCCCCTTTGGCCCATATGGGCCTTTAATGCCCTGGTGGTGCGGCTGGCCTAAGAGGCCAGTACACCACCCCTTCATGCCATGTGGGCCCCATACTCCTATGGGCCCCACTTCTAGACTCCTCTAGAACCTTCTGGAATATTCCGGAACCCTTCCAGAAAATCCCGGAACTTTTCCGATACCTCCGGAAACCACTTTCCTTATATGAATCTTATTCTCCGGACCACTCCGGAACTCCTCGTGATGTCCGGGATCCTATCCGAGACTCCGAATCACCATTCGTTCATTCCATCAAAATATCTCATCGCTAACCCTAGCTACATCGGAGCGTTAAGTGTGTGACCCTACGGGTTCGAGAACATGCAGACATGATCAAATCAATAATCAATAGCGGGACCGGGATGCCCATATTGACTCCTACATATTCAACGAAGTTCCTTTTCGATTGAACCACGATGCCGGAGATTCTTAATCTCGTATACGATTCCCTTTGTCTCACCGATATTTAATTTGCCCGAGATTCGATCGTCGATATCCCCATATCTAGTTTCATCTCGTTACCTGGCAAATTCTCTTTACTCGTCCATAATATAGGATCTCCGTGATTAACACTTAATCACATGGTTGCAACCTTTCTGATGCTATATTATCGAGAGGGCCCAGAGATATCTTTTCCGTCACAAGGAAGGACAAATCCCAGTCTTGATTCATGTCACCCAACAAATACCATCGGAAATACCGGAAAGCCACCTTTATAATCACCTAGTTACGAAGTGACGTTTGATGTCCACAAAGCATTCCTCCGGTAAACGGGAGTGACATAATCTCATGGTTTAAGGAAACTATACTTGGCATACTAAAAGTGTTGGCAATGAAACTTGTGTGACACGATCAATTGCAACTCTTTATTATCGGGTCTTGTCCATCACATCATTACTCCTAATGATATGACTCCTTTATCAAGTGACTGTAACAAGTCCATGGTTAGGAAACTCTAACCATCTCTTGACTAACGAACTAGTCCGGTAGAGGCTTAGTAGGGACACCTGGTTGTTTATATTCCACACATGTATTATGTTTCCGGTTAATACAATTATAGCATGGATAATAAACTATTATCATAAACATGAATATGCTAATAAACTATTTTATTATTGCCTCTAGGGCATATTCCCAACAGTCTCCCACTTGCACTAGAGTCAATAATCTAGTTTACATTTTCTCGATCCAACACTCATGGTGTCTAACACTCATGGAGTCTCAGTGCTGATCATGTTTGCTCGTGGAAGAGGTTCTGTCCGTGCTCTGTACTATACAGTTCTTTATGTTCTTTGCAAAACGTCAATGTCACGTAATTTGACATTACTTTATCATCTCATGATAAACCTATTATCATTACATGATAATTCTCATCATCATATGATGAATATAATATATTTGGTTAAGAGCGAGACGTTCGTTTCCCTTTTATGCCTACATGACGTATGATCAGTCAAAAGGAACTTTCACATAGCATGTGCACCCGGAACTCACTCAATCTTGAAACAAAATTTCTCAAACCATAATATTATATCTTTTAATCCTTGAATTAATCATATACTCCTATATGTTGTAGACTCACAAATCGACAGTGCTATCATGTCACTTCGATATTATCGATCATGCTTTCGCTGCGCTTCTGCTATCATGAGATCCCCAATCTAGTTTGGTTTTATGACTTCAACCAAGTCTACCAATCTCTAGATTCTATTATCTCAACTCCATGGAAAATGACTCCTCATTTAACATGTTCTTCTAACCAAGAACTTGGGTCACATATCGTCAAATACAAACACATGGTTCTTATATGTTTAGTCCTATGAATGATTCATAGCGAATTCTAACATATCCTCCAACCATCATTTTGTACTGAGTTATCAACTCAATGTTTCACCTATTTCTCACAAGCAAAAATGAACCTTTCTTCACTTGTTCATTTTGAACTCCTTCAAAATCTTACTTAGGTAAAACATCCTGACATAATGCTTTATCAAACATATCTATCCTCCATAGATACATCCATCTCCATGGATATTTGACGTTTCAAACTAACTTCACAAGTTATACGTTGGTTCCTGACTTATTTACAATATTTATGAAATCTCCATTTCACACAAACAAGATGTTGTAAACTCCCACTCAAATATACACCATACATATTAAATTGTGAAACCACTTTGGCTCCCACTCAGAAATATGTTATCTCTATATTTGACCATGATTAACTAGCTCCCACTCAAACATATGTCACCACATATTTTGATCATGGAAAATAGTTTCTGCTCTAACTTAATATATGTCGCCACATATCTTAATTAGATCACACTCGTGTATTTTCTCGATATTTTGGACACCTCCAAAATTCTTAATTAACTATTAATATCGAGAACTCTTTATACGAAACGCTAGTACTCTACTAGCTTTAAGTTTTATTTATTCTCTACAAAACACCTTTTGAGGAATAAATATGTGAAACATCACTTTCACAAAATCAAGCAACAATTACTTTGTGATTTAAACTTAACATAGGATGACTCTTAGTCACTTTCGTATTTAAGGTTTCTATTTCTTCTTTGTAGTTTCGTAGGTATGTCTTGTTTCTCAAACATGACAAGTAAATCATGAATATTATTTTGTAACCTGACAAAACTTTATATTCTTGAATCCTACTTTTCTTTAGACAAGCTAAACCGAAATTCAATGATCACCATCATTAATTCCTTTATGTGTCAAGTTTTAACCAACATAGCACTTTACATATGTGCCACTTGATACATAAACAAGCAAGGTTTTAGCTTTTCCATTTATTCCATCAATTCTTTTATCCATGAAACCTTTTCACGATAAAACCACTAAAACACTTAGCACAACCAACAAATTGGTTTGCCCCTTTTAGTCTCATATTGTGGAATCACATTCATAGTCATACTTATGAATATACTACAACATTATTCGCAATAGTCTCTAATTATCTCATAATTAATGAAACCACCTTTTCTCATAACTCATATGAAAAATGTTTATGCGAATCATTAAATAGATCCTTATTTCTAAACAGAGTGTTTATCAAATAAATCTAAATGCTATTATTAAACCCCCGAAATAAAACCCTTCTTTGAGACCACACAATATCAAATAGTGTGTGATTACAATATCTTAGGACATATCAAACGCCTTTGAAATATTCTAAACATTGTAATTTGTGATAACACTTCTCACAAGTCCATATACTAACATATAACTCAAATATCTTGTCTTTTGATCAAATCATAAAGACTCAATTTTCTTGTTAACTTAATATCCTAAACTCCAGAATTTATTTGATCTCATCAAATATCATAACTCGAATAAATACACCTATTTAATCATTTATGATGGAGTACACAAAATAATGACATCTAACATTTGCTGAAAATACAACCAACACTTGTGTTTATTTTCGGCAACTCCTGTCACTCTTCCAAAGGGTGGCATTTTAGTCAAACTCCTTCAATAAGGCGCATTGATAAAACATCAAAATGTTTATTCAATATTTAGCACGACTAAAACAATTGTCATTATTAAGATTTGGATATTTTAGTATGTCACATATTTTATAAATGTTTAACTAATTATCGTTTAGATTAAACAAAGGACAATAATCTCATAATCGAAACGTGATCATCAAAAAGAATTATTCATGAAAATAGAACAACCATTTGTCTTTAACATGAATAACCGTCTCAGAAACCGAGACACACTAATTTAAAGATCACACTCAATTCGATTACAAAAACTTATTCAAATCCTCTAATCCAGACGATAAATGTAGAGACAGATCGTTGCCAGCATCAACTCCTTGATTGCCACCATTCCGTAACGTCTTCCCGTATCCTTTATGCAAATCTCAAGCAGCAGGTTCTGTTTTCATAAAACAGAATGAGTATCAAATACTTATTGAAACCGCCACAATTGCAATTTGGACTTAAACACTTATAACTTGTATATCACTATATACTTTCTGCATTGTCAACTTCTCTTGCTATGGGTTCCACTTTGACATGACGTAGCCGAGACACAAATTCATAGAAAGTGATCAAATCCCTTCCTATGACATAGTCTCCGGCATAATTCTTGAAGCTGGGGAGAAGCTAGCGTATCACCCCATCTATCGCAAAACTGTCATTCATCTCGTGGTTCCAAACAAGCACTAGACGATGATGTATCTCATGCATTATCCTCAGGTGTTGTTCCAAGCAAGTGTTCTCTTCCATCTTGAGTGAAAGAGAACCGTTCAGACATTCGAACCTTACAATTCTAACTTGCGCTGAAAAACCATTTTTCAGCTCATCAACAATCTCCATTGCAATCAAGTTCTTGAATTGTCTACTTAGGTCAGAATTCATGAAGGTGCACATCATCCACTTGACTTTCAAGTAGGTGGTTCAAAACCACTCCATGTACTCTTCATAGCTTGCAGAAATATTTAGGTTTATCTCCTATTGGTTCTTCTAGCACGTAGAGCTCAGCATTGGTGTGTAGGACTTCTTTCAGGACGCAGGTACTACTCAACAAAATTTGACCCATCGAGACGTAGTTTCTCAGCAACGAACAGACTACCGTAGTCGGCCATGATCTACAAGGATTTTTGCAAAGACATCTGGACTTTTGTTTATGATAATTTCAGTTTATCTTAATGAACTCCCACTAAACTCAACATCTCTCTGGTTGTTTAGTGATACACGATCCAAATCCACTACACCACAACCGATCATCACGTGAGATGATGTAGCTTCAAAGGTGAACATCACCATGTTGATCATATCATCCATATGACTCGTGTTTAGCCTTTCGGCTATTGTGTTCCGAGGCCATGTCTGTACATGCTAGGCTCGTCAAGGAAACCATAGTATTTCCGCGTGTGTAAATCTGGCTTACACCCGTTGTATGTGAACGTAGAATCTATCACACCCGATCATCACGTGGTGTCTCAAAACGACGAACTTTCGCAACGGTGCATACTAGGGAAGAACACTTCTTGATATTAACGTGAGAGATCACCTTATCATGCTACCGTCGCGATCACATCTAAGCATAACAATAAGGTGCATAAAAGGATTAACATCACATGCAATTCATAATTGTGATATGATATGGCCTTTCTTCTTGCGCTTTTGATCTCCATCTCCAAAGCACCGACATGATCTCCATCTCCGGCATGATCTCCATCATCGTGGCGCCATCACCATGGTTGTCCACCAACTATTGCAACTACAACTAATGCTACTCTTAGCAATAAAGTAAAGCAATTACATGGTGATTCAATGACACGCAGGTCACATAAAATAAAAGACAACCATATGGCTCCTGCCGGTTGCCGTACTCGTCGTCATGCAAGTCGCGAAAGATTACAAACATGATCATTGCATACATTATCACAAATCACATATTGGCCATACCACATCACATGACCCCCTCTGCAAAAATAAGTTAGACGTCCTCTACTTTGTTTATGCAATTTTTACGTGGCTTGGGTCAACGAGATAGAACCGTTCTAATCTACGCAAAACCACAACGGTGATATAGTAGTTGCTTATTTACTCATCCTTTTGAAAGGCCTTCCATTGAAAATTGCATCCTCACTAAAGCAAGAGAAACAGACACCCGCCAGCCACTTATGCAAAACAAGTTGCATGTCAGTCGTGGAACCGGTCTCTCGTGCGTGGACGAGTAAGGTTGGTCCGGACCGCTTCATCTCACAATACCGCAAAGATGCGAGAAGGTAGCAACATAAAATATCAACGCCCACAACACTTGTGTTCTAATCGCACCAACATCTACGAATAGATCTAGGCTCTGATACCACTGATGGGGTCGCAGCATAGAAAACAAAAATTTTCCTACGCAACAGACGGAATAAACCCCAAGGATCTAGATCTACTAGATGGAGGTAGCGAAGATGAGATCCAATCTCTTACCCTTGAAGATCAACAAACGCGTTTTGTCGGTGCAGGGGTTGGCTAGTCGATCCCCGCAACTAGACTCATCTAGTCGCGAGGAGATGTATTTCCTCGAAGTCCAATCCGATGAAGTGCCACAAGGGGTAGCACCTCCGCGGTATCCACACGAACGGCTCGATGTAGATCTCCTCCTTCTTGATCCCGCAAGCAAGGTGGAGATGGCTAGATGGATCTCGGCACCACGACGGTTGTGGTGGCGTTGATGATGATGATCTCCACGAGCATGGCTTCGCCAAGCCAAGCAAGAGGAGAGGGAGAGGAGGAGGTGCAGCAGAAGCCCTACATCTAGGGGTGGTGCGGCAAGCCTTGGTGGAGGAGATGGCGGCAGCCCTCCGGGAGAGGGGTGGCGCAGGAGAGGTGGAGGAGCATGGAGGGGGCGGCTAGGGTTTGCCACAAGGGCTCCCAAAGGTGTGCCGCACCCCTCCCCTTGCCCTCCTTATATAGGTGGCAGGGGGTGCGCCCCAAGGCCTCCCTAGGGCCGGCGGCTGGGGTGCCTTAGCCCCCAAGCCAGCCCCTAGGGTTACGGTTTTGGCCGGCCCCCCCTTTTATGGGCCCCTTTGGCCCATATGGGCCTTTAATGCCCTGGTGGTGCGGCTGGCCTAAGAGGCCAGTACACCACCCCTTCATGCCATGTGGGCCCCATACTCCTATGGGCCCCACTTCTAGACTCCTCTAGAACCTTCTGGAATATTCCGGAACCCTTCCAGAAAATCCCGGAACTTTTCCGATACCTCCGGAAACCACTTTCCTTATATGAATTTTATTCTCCGGACCACTCCGGAACTCCTCGTGATGTCCGGGATCCTATCCGAGACTCCGAATCACCATTCGTTCATTCCATCAAAATATCTCATCGCTAACCCTAGCTACATCGGAGCGTTAAGTGTGTGACCCTACGGGTTCGAGAACATGCAGACATGATCAAATCAATAATCAATAGTGGGACTGGGATGCCCATATTGACTCCTACATATTCAACGAAGTTCCTTTTCGATTGAACCACGATGCCGGAGATTCTTAATCTCGTATACGATTCCCTTTGTCTCACCGATATTTAATTTGCCCGAGATTCGATCGTCGATATCCCCATATCTAGTTTCATCTCGTTACCTGGAAAATTCTCTTTACTCGTCCATAATATAGGATCTCCGTGATTAACACTTAATCACATGGTTGCAACCTTTCTGATGCTATATTACCGAGAGGGCCCAGAGATATCTTTTCCGTCACAAGGAAGGACAAATCCCAGTCTTGATTCATGTCACCCAACAAATACCATCGGAAATACCTGAAAGCCACCTTTATAATCACCCAGTTACGAAGTGACGTTTGATGTCCACAAAGCATTCCTCCGGTAAACGGGAGTGACATAATCTCATGGTCTAAGGAAACTATACTTGGCATACTAAAAGTGTTGGCAATGAAACTTGTGTGACACGATCAATTGCAACTCTTTATTATCGGGTCTTGTCCATCACATCATTACTCCTAATGATATGACTCCGTTATCAAGTGACTGTAACAAGTCCATGGTTAGGAAACTCTAACCATCTCTTGACTAACGAACCAGTCCGGTAGAGGCTTACTAGAGACACCTGGTTGTTTATATTCCACACATGTATTATGTTTTCGGTTAATACAATTATAGCATGGATAATAAACTATTATCACAAACATGAATATGCTAATAAACCATTTTATTATTGCCTCTAGGGCATATTCCCAACATGAACATATCCATTTCAATCTCCTCTTCACATTCTTCCTCTTCCAAGCTTATGTTTTCATCATCCTCTTCCTGCAAAATATTAGTACTTTCCATGGAAGCAAGAATTCTTTCTTTAACATAAACATTGTCACTAAATTCTTTTTTGCAAAGTTGAAGAATAATAGAAATGTGTCCTTTCATTATACGACCTTCATGACTAGTTGCAAAAAATTTATCAATAAGAAAGTCTATTTCATGGGCTCCAACATAAGCAACATATTTATCAACTTGTTCTATATCGGGGCATGAAAATTTATTTTCACGATAACAAGCAATTAGAGGATCACTGTTGTACTTACATTGATAGGGAGAGTGTTTATAGTCTTTTCTAAAGCAGCAAGTTGCATCATGTAATTCACAAAACTCAATAGCCATATCATCGAGATGTTCAAGTAATTCAAGCATTCTATTTCCTTCTTTGGTTGATCGATATTCATAGTAAGCTCCCATAGTTTTGACATAACCATTAGGTATAGAGATTCCAGAAAGTTTCTCCATATTATAACACACATTCTTTTTTTTTGGGTTTTTATGATTATAAATGAAAAACTGAAAGTAAGAAGACACTAAACAATGCAAACCGAATTAACTAATGCAAAACAAAATGCAAAACTGAAAATAAAATATGCAAACTGAAATCTAAATATGATATGCAAGACAAAAACAAAACAAAATAAAATGCTTGAAGGTAAAGATGGACAAGATGATGCTCACGTAGGTGCAACCTCCCCAAGCTTAGGTGTTAGCACTAGTTGGTGATGAAGTTGACTTTGTTGTGATATCCTTGGACAAACCCTTCCAGCTATGATTCCCCGGCAACGGCGCCAGAAAAACCTTTGATGACGGGATTGATGAGAGTGTTCTTCTCCCTCAACAACGCCAACAAGTACTCTTGATACCCTGAAAGGAAAATAATATATTAGGGATAGGTTGATCCTCCAAGTGCAGAGTATGTAGAAGTGGTAGTTTTTCCCCAAGAAGGTGACTCGAGGGTTTAATATCGAACTCTCGGGGAATCAGTAGTGTGGGTTTTATCTTCTTGTCCTTCTCTAGATTTCCTACAAACAAAATAGATTGCTTTGTGCCCTCAACCTCACCAAGTGGTTGTCAAGCACAAGGTGTGAGAATGGTATTAAGATGATAATGAATGCAAAACAGTAAATAAATATGCAATGGTGGTGAATAAGTATGCAAGGATGATAGTAATGATGATGGATGGTGTTTTTGGGGTTTTTATATGTGAATGCAAGAAGTAAAAGTGTTTTTGTATTTTCTGATTTTAAAATGGCTGAATGTAAAAGAAGCTTAAAAGTGGTTGGAAAAGTGTTTCTTATGATTAAAAATGGACCGGGGTTCATGGTTTCACACATGTACTCTCTCTTTAATATAGTGTGGCAAATGAGTAGACATAGATTTAACATATGAGATTGCAAACAAGGTTAATGACATGTTACTAATTATATGGGCATCACGTCCTAACATAGAGACCTTTTGATTATTAGTCTCACTTATACTCCACCAAGATGTGAACTAAATCATGCACCTTAGTAATTAAGATAACATCAGAGTATAGCTTTAAGATTAATGACATGAAGTGAAAATAAACACATGATGGATCTAGTCTTAGGTAGAGGCATGTCGCTCCTCCTACCCTACAACATGGTATTTTGGTTTACCCCTAGTGAGGTAACAAAGTAAGGTAAACACCCAATGGATCATGATATTAAGTTGTCAGATTATCACTTCACCACCCCCGTTTCTCCAACTAATGCACACGTTCCCCCACACACGCTCTCATAAACATGCTTGATCATAACAAGGATACAAGAACGGGGTACATAATATGCATCTACTTTCATAACTGAAATATAACATTGCAATCTGAACATATATTAACTCATAGAAAGATCCACCACAATGGTAATACAACGGTGACCGTAATCATGTTCAGCAGCTCATACGGTGCTAACTAGTGAAGCTCAAGAGAGAGAGATACATATGCTACTACCACAAACCCATAGTCCAGAGGTGGACTACTCCCTCTTCATCATGGAGACGGTGGAGATGTCGATGGAGAAGAAGGAGACCTCTTCGGCAGGGCTCCGCCGGAGTTTTCCCCCCTCCAATCTGCAGCCTCCTGGTCTCTGTTTCTTGTTTCTCTCGTGTGGCGGCTCTCCCTTCGGAGAACGTCGGGGGGCTCTTTATATAGGCATTTTTAGGTCACGAGGAAGCTTCTGGGCGAAGGATCGACGCAAACGGGGCCACGAGGGCCAATTGGGATAGGCCCACGCGGCTACAGTACCTGGCCACGTGGGACCCCCCCTTTTGGTCTTCCGGCCTCCGTTCGTTGACTTCTTTCGCTCCTAAATCTTCTCCTTCCAAAATAATGACCCCCGTAAATTTATAGCTCATTATGACGTCGTTAAGGTCCTGAAACAAATAAGGAAAGAAATAGGCAGGATTAATTCCATAAAAAGGGGATATCATTATAAATTACCAAAAATCATTAAATAACAGTAATATACCCCTTATATGATGCAAATATGAATGGAATATAACTATTATAGTGCAAAGTTCATGTATGCATTTTAGATGCATCAGGTAGCCGGTGCCTTCTGGGGACACTCCCTGGAGTAGTGCCCCGGCTGGCCACAGGTGAAGCAAGTGAGCCTCGGCGGTGGTGGAGGCAGCTGAGGGCGGAAGCCACTCCTAGCCGCACCCAAGGTCGAGGTAGCTGGGTGAGGCGGAGGTGGCCTAAACCCTGAAGGCCTTGGCGCGAAGGGTGCACGAGGCACGGCGCTGAAGGGCACAAAGACCTTGCGCTTCTTGCCCTCAGAGGAAGAGGAGCTCTGGTTGTCAGCTGGTGTTGGGGTCGCAGCATGGAAAACAAAAAAATTTCTACGCAGCAAAGCGGAATAAACCCCAAGGATCTAGATCTATGAGATGAAGATAGCGAAGATGAGATCCAATCTCTTACCCTCGAAGATCAACAAACGCGTTTTGTCGGTGCAGGGGTTGGCTAGTCGATCCCCGCAACTAGACTCGTCTAGTCGCGAGGAGATGTATTATCCTCGAGATCCAATCCGGTGAAGTGCAGCAACGGGCAGCACCTCCGCGGCGTCCACACGTACAGCTCGATGAAGATGTCGACTCCTTGATCCCGCAAGCGAGAAGACGTGGCCTTGATGATCTCAGCAGCACGACGGTAGTGCCGGTGATGATGACGATCTCCGCGAGCAGGGCTTCGCCAAGCCAAGCAAGAGGAGAGGGAGAGGAGCAAGGTGGCGTAGCCCCTAGGGTTAGGGGGTGCGGCTAGGTGTGGAGGAGAGGTGGCGGCAGCCCTTCGGGCAAGGGGTGCGGCTAGGGTTTAGATGGGAGAGAGGGGGGTGCGGCTAGGGTTGTGGGGCGGCAGCCTCCAAGGTGTATTGCGCCTCCCCCCTCCCCTCCTTTATATAGGAGGTCGGCTAGGGCTTGGGCAGGGGGCCGGCCGGCCCCTCCTTGCTTGCCCCCCAAGTTGGAGTCCTTCTAGAACTCCTCCTTGGGCCCCCTTTCCTAAAGGGGTGGAGAGCCCACCTCCTAGTCCAACTAGGAGTGGGACTCCCTTCCTTCTCCCTTAGCCGCACCACCCATATGGGCCTAGGTGGTGCGCCCCACCCAAGTGGTGGCAGCACCCCTTTGCACCATGTGGGCCCCATACAAAATATGTGGTCCCACTTCTAGACCCTTCTAGAACATTCCGGAACCTTTCCGATACCCTATGAAATATTCCGGAACTTTTCCGAAACCTCCGGAAACCACTTTCCATATATGAATCTTATTCTCCGGACTCCTCCGGAACTCCTCGTGACGTCCGGGATCCCATCCGAGACTCCGAATCACCATTCGTTCACTTCATCATTTAATTCATCGCAAAACCTAATTTCATCAGAACGTTAAGTGTGTGACCCTACGGGTTCGAGAATGCATAGACATGATCATATCAATAATTAATAGCGGGACCGGGATGCCCATATTAATTCCTATACACTCAACGAAAACCTTTTCTCGATTGAACCACGATGCCGGAGATTCAATTAATCTCATATACGATTCCCTTTGTCTCACGATATTTTACTTGCCCGAGATATAATCGTTGACATCCCCATGTCTAGTTTAATCTCGTTACCGGCAAGTTCTCTTTACTCGTCCATAATATAGGATCCCGGTGATTACAACCTAATCACATGTCTGCAGACTTTTGATGCTATATTACCGAGAAGGCCTAGAGATATCTTCTCCGTCACATGGAGGGACAAATCCCACTCTCGATTCATATCACCCAACAACCCACCATCGGAGATACCTGAAAGCCACCTTTATAATCACCCAGTTACGAAGTGACGTTTGATGTCCACAAAGTATTCCTCCGGTGAACGGGAGTGATATAATCTCATGGTCTAAGGAAACTATATTTGGCATACTAAAAGTGTTGACAACAAAACTTTTGTGACACGATTAATTGCAACTCTTTATTTGGGTCATGTCCATCACACCATTACTCCTAATGATATGACTCCGTTATCAAGTGACTATAACAAGTCCATAGTTAGGAAACTCTAACTATCTCTTGATCAACGAACTAGTCCTGTAGAGGCTCACTAGGGACTCCGGGTGTTTATATTCCACACATGTATTATGTTTCCATTTAATACAATTATAGCATGGATAATAAACTGTTATCATAAACGTGAATATGCTTAATAAACCATTTTATTATTGCCTCTAGGGCATATTCCCAACAGCTGGAGCTGGCCTCTTGGAAGCCTCCAGCTCCTTCCTACCCTGCTCCATAGTGAGAGCCTAGTTGTAGAGCTCCTGGTAGGACTGGAACTTGAAGGGTAGGAGCTCGTATCGGAGACGAGGGGCGAGCCCCTTGCGGAAGAGGTATTGCTTCTCCTCATCATTTGTCACGTCCCGAGGGGCGTAACATGAGAGGTGGTTGAACTCCCGCCCATAGGCTTGGACGTCCATGCGTCCCTGGGTCAAGTCCAGGAACTCCCTCCTCTTGAGGTCCATGACGGGCTTGGGGATGTAGGCCGCACGGAAGGCGGTGCGGAACTCCGCCCAAGTGAATACATGGCCAGCTTCGAACATCGACACATGGCTCTCCCACCAAGAGCCGGTGGCTCCATTCAGCAGATAGGTGGCGAAGTTGACTTGTTCCGCCACCGGAACGTGCAGAGTGGCAAACTTGCGCTCGAGAGCCCGGAGCCAATCATCAGCATCCAGTGGCTCCTTGGCTTCAGTAAAGGTAGGAGGTTGGGAGCGCAAGAACTCCGTGAGAGTGTTGCAGTCCATGTTCCTCCTGGCCCCTTGCTGAACCAACTGCTCGAGCAAGCACTCATTTCGTAGCCGGTTCTCCTCGATGGCCATCAGGACCTCCGCCATTGAGGGTGGCGGCGGTGCATCAGGATCACCGGGGTTACCACGACGGGTAGGAGCCATTCTGAAGATTGGGAACAAGGACATAGTTAGTAATCAACTCCGAACAATTAGGATAGATCATTCGAGTCCTTGCAGATATGGAGAATTAAGATAGCACTAGCACAACCAGATTTAGGCAACCACGGTGACATCACGTCATCGCGGCGATAACAAACGGAAACAACTGACTCAAGACTAACACCGGACGGTAGAACCCATACCCCGAGAACCTAAGCTTCGACACCAAGCATAAAACAAATAGAGATAAGAGATCAGAGTAGAGCGAGTTGGATGAGGAGTAAAAATAATCCTAAGAAGGTTTTCACAACTCATTTTTAGGTTATAAATAATTTTCAACTAGACTCGACATCGACCAATAGAAAGGGTTTCCTACAGGCAGTACTGCTCTGATACCAACTTGTAGCGCCCCGACCCCAGAACTATACAGTGAAGCTTTGTGCAACCGGTCATGCTACACAATCGAAGGTTACTGGGTTTACCAATCCCAGGCCAAAACCTTTGGCAGGCGTGCTCGGAATGGATCATCGGCACGCAACACTTCGATCATGCCATAAGCTCAGACATAGCTATCATGTATAGTAGAGAGATCAAGACTTGTGGAACAACTAGAACATCACAGACTCTACGACACAAAGATTCACATAGCAACTCATATATGAGGAAGATACAAATATTACACACAAAAGGTCACAGACCCAACAATTCATCATGCGGAAACGAGGTAGTGTTGTCTAATACAACAAGATCCAAATATGGCCTAAGAGGCCTACAAATAAACAACCCATGCCAGCTTGTTCCACGGTCCCAAGCTGTCACCTGGGAACCCCGAACTACTCGACGACGTCCACAAAGAACCCACCTGTGTGCTCGGTGTCGCTCTCCTCTGAAACAAAATAATAGAGGCGGCAAAGAGAGACTGAGTACAACGTACTCACAAGTTTAGTAGGGCGATATAGGCCCAATGTTGACGGAGGCTCTAAAGCTGTATGTAGTTATTTTGCATAAAGCTAGTTTTTCCTTTATAAAAGACATACGTGACACAAGTGGCATCGTCTACTTAGAATGTTTTTCGAAAGGGGATAAGAGGATAACCTTTTCATCTTCGGTTCTCTTCGAACCAACTTGTAGCCAAAACATCTCTCATCTCCACCAAAGGCACCCCCTCGAATCACCCTCGAGGAAATGAACCTTTATCACACGTTGGTTATGCAACCTTTAGCTGCCATATCAATTAAGTTAAGTTTCTCTATGATCTTATCGTCTATTACCAAGTCATCCATAACCGCGGACACGGCTTTTCGAAAAGATTATACCCTGCAGGGGTGTACTAATTTACTCATTGGTACTGTCTGGCTCACCTGATTGGCCCTCTTCCGGGGAAGGCTGGCGAGTGGGCGCGGTTAAACCTTTACCTCGCGTGAGACTATCCAAGAGTCATCTGTGGCGACAGGACAAGTTTACCCAGCCTATTTTAGCCCCTGCCCCACCGCCACGTCCTAAACACCACCAACCTCATCATTTCTTTTTCCGCTCACACACACACGCGCAAATGGAAATAGCAAACTAATGGACCCTTGGATACGCCCGCACAAGTTATTCAGTTCGTAAGGAGCCCATACTCCCACCAATGGAAGCACGCTCGTCTTGGTTCAAGAGGTAAAGAACTCGCACCTAGGGGCAAGAATTGAGACAAAACACCATCCCCGATGGCAACTCATCCAAGCCTTCTTAGCATTTTAAATTTAGCACCACAGTATCCACCATGTCCGAAACATTCCATCAACATCAACAATTATGGAATTAAACAACAGACATAAACTAGCATTCGACTAAGCATGGCTAAGCATATAAATACAACAACTATATTTTTGTCTCGGGCCAACACATCAACCCTATGGTTCATAGGTAGGGATACATGCGATTGGTTCGGGGAAAAACATGCATTCATAGGATACTCTAGTATTGATCAAAAATTGTCATTTGAATCACATGCAATATTATGGTGGATAAAAATAAGTTTATAACTCAATAGGATGCTAGATGCCAAGAAGGTTAGGTTATCTCTTGCCTTGCTGCGGGGGCGTGTAGTACGGCTCGTCGGGGTAGGTAGAGAGACCCTCGACTCCGAAATCTATCGATCCCAAATAATACAAAAGAACAAATAAATCACCCGAAGAAAAGTTGCAATGCACAATCACATGATGACATGACAAGATTATGCAAAGCTATCATCATAAGATTTATCTAACAAATTAAATGGAGCTCCAAATAATTAGTGCAATTATTTGGAAACAACCCCATATTTATCTTAGTGGCCGCATTATTTATAATTTATTACATTACAACAGATGTGGCTCAAATATGCATGAACATGACATAATTAAATAGGTTTTGTTCTTCCGATCATTTTGGTACCTTATTTGTAATTTTCCGAGTTTCGATGGATAAATAGCGAATTAAATAATTAATTGAATTTAATTCTTTTAACCAATTTATGAATAACATAAAATAAATATTTGTGATCATGATGTTGATATTACCATGATTTGATAGCATTTGAAGCACTGATCATTTGGATATTTTACTCATAATTTTTGGTTAAATATTTATCGAAATAGGATTTTTCCCAAATTAGGTATTATTTATACCATTTTAGGAATTCTTACAATAATGGAGAAAATAAATACTCAAAAGGGTTTGGCAATGTTACCACATGATAGGTATTGTTTTTCTGTATATAGTTTGGTATTTGATTTGTCAAATTTGGATCATTATTTAAAAAGATATCAATTATTCAAATTGGTTTGATTTTCTAAAAGGGAAAACAATTTCCCAGACAGGCCGGCCTTGTGCCGGCCAGGCCGGGCGGCAGGCCGGGTGGGCTCCCGAAGCCACCGGCCTTTGGCCGGCCCAGGCTGGGCTAGGAGGCCGGGTGTGTGGCCGAAGCTGCCGGCCCTTGGCCGGCCCAAGCCGAACGCAAGGCCGGGCACCTGCCCGAGCCGTCCGGCCCTAGGTCGGACAGGCCGGGGTCCGGGCCGGGTGAGCTGTGACCGCGACGCCGGCGACGGCCGATGGCGGATCAACGGCGAGCGAGGGAGAGGGGGAACGGGAAGGCGCGCACGCGATCGTGGGACTCACCCTGGCAAGTTGGCGCGGTCGGGGTGGCCGGAGAGGGGAGAACGGCGGTGAATTCGGCTCGGCGGAGAGCGGCCAATGCGGGAGGTGTCGAGGACGGATTCGTCGGAACCGAGCTACCCCGGCTCGATTCCTTGTTCCAGGAGGGGGAAGAGGACGAGGCGAAGCTCCCTGTCCGCTTCGATCTAAATGGGGAGTACCGGAACGACGGCGGCGAGCTCGGCAATCGCAGCGGACACGGAGGAGCTCGGGAGGGCAAGAGAGAGAGAGAGACGGGGAAGGAGGCAAGTGGGGAAAATGGGGTGAGGAGCAGGTGGGGGTCCTCGTGCTCTTGTCCACTGGGGCGGCACGGCCACGAGGGAGTGGGGCGGCGGCATGGGCGCGGAGAAGGTGGCGGTATGGCGCCAGTGGCCATGGCCGCCACTGTGCGGGAAAGGGAATTTTCGCAAAACCCCCTGCCTCAATTTTCTGAAATTGCAACATGGTCCAGCAGCAATTTGTTGAATTTAATTGAGGCCCTAAAGCATTTTATAAAATTCAGCAAAAATTCATGTGGGCTCTCAACACCATCTAGAACCCCCACAAAAATTGGTGCCCCAGAATAAAATGTTTTGACCCACATTGGTTCATAGGTTTTAATTAAGGTCAATTTTGATAATTACAAGATGTATTTATTTGGAGCACTTAAACCATTCCAAAAATAATGAAAATATTCATGGAGACTCTCACAGTAATATTGAAGCTCCCCATTATTTTAGTTTGAATTTTTGAAAAGCTTAACTTGGTTCCAAAAATAGAATGGAATTGCACCAATTTTGGATTCTCATATTCATTTCTTATTTGACAATATTTGGAAATTGAGAATTGGTTATATCATGTCAATTTGGAACTTCCTAAACAATTTGGAAGTCCAAGAACAAATTGGTTGACAAGTTAAGCATTTGTATTTGGTGTGAAATCTTGGGAAGGTTTGCTTCCCCCATTTTAGCTGCTTGCATAAGTGGATAGTTAGAATAGCGAAGTTCATATGGATGCCATGATGCAAACAAGAAAGCAAAAAGTGGAAATATTCTTCGTATTTTTCATTACATAGCTGGGGCTGTTACACCAATGGTATTAAGTTGCAAGCAACAAACAATTGCATTAAGTAAAGTGCATGATGTAAGCAATACTAATATCAAAATAGACATTAACGCCGCTGTTTTACCCTTAGTAGCAACAACACACCCTCGCCCTTAGACGTTTCTGTCACTCGTGCCCAGGAACAAAAGGGGGCATGAACCCACTATCTAGCATAAATACCCTCTCTTGGAGATACACACAATCACTTGGCCAAAGTAACCACGCACATCGGAGAGCATGCAAGAACATAAATTACTCATATAAGAATCATGCACAATCTGAACATAACTTCATAATCCATCGGATCCCAGCAAACACATCACATAGCATTACAATAATCGATCTTGATCATGTTAGGCAGCTCACAAGATCATAAGACATGAAGCACAAGAGAGAGAGACTACCATCTAGCTACTGCCATGGACCCGTAGTCCAATGTGAGACTACTCACAAATCATCCCGGAGGAAGGCATGTCGATGAAGAGCCCTCCGGGTTCGATCTCCCCTCCGGCAGAGTGCCGGGATCAGCTTCATATTGGACCCCAAACTAGAGTTTTCGGTGACGGCGCGTCGGGGTCGACTTTCTGGAAAATAATCGCCGCCTCGACGTTTTTAGTTTAATTGTGATTTTATATGAGTCGGAGGGGGCCGAGGAGGTGCCCACAGGGCAGGGGCGGGCCGCACCCGTGGGTCACCCCTGGGCCGCGGCTGGCACCCGCGTGTGCCCTGTGGGTCGCCTCCCAAGCTGCCCTTCGGACTCCGTCTTCGTCTTGACGTAAAAATAATCCCCGTAAATTTTCGTCCAATTCCGAGAATATTTCCAGAAGTAAATTTCTGAAACAAAAAGACAGCAAAAACAGGGAACTGGCACAGGGCATCTTGTCAATAGGTTAGTCCGACAAAATGTATAAAAATGATATAAATAACAGTAAAAACATGTGACAATATCACAAAACTAGCATGGATCACTCAAAAATTATAGATACGTTTGAGACGTATCAGCATCCCCAAGCTTAACTCCTACTCGTCCTCGAGTAGGTAAGTGATAACAAATAATTTTTGATGAGACATGCTACCAACACAATCTTGATCAAGATAGTAATGCAGAGCACATGAAGTGAATAAGGTGATCCAAAACAATTGTCTATAGTTGACATTAAGCAAACAATGATTAACAAACGCTATCTAACAAATGCTAGAAACTTTTCATGAATAAGTGCATTGGAGATATGGAACCATACATAAGGTTTAGAAAGAAGAATTGCGAATTATGTCTCCAATGTAAAGTATCAATCATTCTTCAAAGCATCTAATTAGTTATTCATGAAAATAGTCAAGCTCAAGTCAGGTGTCCTAATCCATCTACTTCATAAATCAACTGTTTTGAAGTCTACTCAACTAGTGCAAGTAAGAAGTGGCTTTGGCACCATGATGTTATGGCAAAGAGAACAATAATGGAGGTTTGGAAGGTCAAAAAGAAATGCTCAAACAGTGGAGAAGGTAACCACAAGACAGAAGGAAGTCCCGTAGTTGACACTGTATGAGGAGTAGTGATTGCCATGCAACGGATGCACATAGAGCTATAAGTGTATGAAAGATCTCCAATGGAACTAGTGGGGGTGCATCCAACTTGCTTGCTCATGAAGACCTAGAGCTCACTTGAGGAGTCTCATCCTTGGAATATACAAGCCAAGTTCTATAACGTTAATTCCCACATAGTTATACAAATGAAAACATGAAAACTCTCTATAATAAAGTGTAGGTGCTACTAGCACAAGTGTGGAATAAAGGATAGTAGTGCTGCCCCCTCTCTCTTTTATATTTCTCTTCTTTTTTTTTAATTGTGGCCTCCGTGGCTCTTTTAAATTTTCTCTCATTGGTCTCTTTTGGACTCTTTTATGTGGCCAATTTGGACTCTTTTCAATATGCTCACAGGTAGAGGCAACACTCTATTTTTACAAGATGATCATCACACTTTTGGTACTCATAACTCATAAGACTAATACATGATGTATAAAAGAAGATATGCATGATCGAGCGTAGTGTGGAAAATGTAGAACATGTGGCAAGCCACGCTGCACACTAACTCAAATGATCAAGAAAACTATATGGCAATGAAGAACGACATCAAGTCATGTAATGATGAATGTTGCATGGCAATGTATCTCAGAACGGCTATGGAAATGTCGTGGTAGGTAGGTATGGTGGCTGTTTTGAGGAAGATAGTTGGCTTATGTGTGGGAGAACAGGATGAAGTTCTCCCACGGAGTTGGATGTACTCGTGAAGTATGCACCAATCTCAATGTGAGAGAGGGCATTGCGCAACACCGAAGAGGCTAGCAAAATATGGAAGTGGAAGTGCCAAAAACCAAAGCTCACAATGCATTTCGTATATTGCAAACAACTAGCAGTTTCAATGTTCCAAAAATGGTTAGAGACACCCCGAGAGGGATCGTGGCGGCGACACAAGTGCCCCGTTGGCTTCCCCGACCGTTGCAGTAACTACCCACTAGGGACTTATTTTCAACTTAGTAGAATTCATGACACATTAGCATTGTTGACTTAGGTTGTTTAGTTCAGAAAAGTACAGCTCCATGCTTTAATAACACCTCTCCACTAATCAACTCTAACACCATTAACCAACACATTTTAACCATTAGTCATTTTAGTGCCTCAAAGCAATTGAAGAGTATCAAATTAACCACACAGTGATCTACAAGACTATGCAGGTTTTTTCTATTTCATACTACTGCCACATGCATAGCATTTTTCCGATCTAACACATTAACCAATCAACCAGAACAACTCTCCAACAAATATAAGTGAAGAACAAGAGAGTTTAGCTTAACAACTAGCAGCTCTAAACAAGATAAAAGCTATAAGCGAGAGCTTACTAGAAAACAGACAGTAGCTAAGAATACTCAAAAAGATATAAGCGAAGCAAAGGAGTATTCAAACGACAAAGCGGAGCGTGTCTCTCTGCCACACAAATAAAGCTAGGATCCAACAAAGATATGACCAGCAAACAAACAAATAAAACTGAAAGTAAAAAGACGCTCCAAGCATAGCACATAATATGTAAAGTGATAAAAATGAAGTTCAACGAAGACGACCTTATGATAGTCGATGAAGATTAGGGGATGCCTTGGGCATCACCAAGCTTTGACTCTTGATAGTTCTTGATATTCAGAGGGGGTGCCATGGGGGCATCCCCAAGCTTGAGCTTTGATCCATCCTTGATTTCTTCATGTTCCTCTCCTTTGGAACTTAAAAACTCCCTTCACACAAAACTTCTCATAATTTGATTAAAGGGTTAGTGCTCATAAATTAAAACGCACATGTGTTCAACTCATGAAAAATTGCAAACCAACTTTATTAGACATTAGCTACAGTTTACTAAGACTCAATGTGGCACTCCACCCCTAGAGTATCATATATGATGATGGTAAAGAGACAAATGCAAAATAAAAGCAGAATCTGTCAAAATCTGAATAGTCTGTAAAAATCGAATTTTTCGAGGTACTTATGCAGCTCAAATCAAAAAACTTAAAACTAACGAAAGATATATAAAAGCATAAGGATTGCTGTGAAAAATTATCAGAAAAAGATAAAATTCTGGCGATTTTAGGATTTTCTCGCAACAGGCGCACAGAATCTGTTTTTGGACAGCAACACAATACCTCGCACTTTCAATGCATTAGAGGCTAAACTTGGCACAAAAAACTAAAAGAAAAATATAAAATGAAGTTGCTACAGAGGTAATAACTTCATAACTCAAGAAAAATAAAAATAAAACTGAAAGTAAAAGATGGGTTGCCTCCCAATAAGCGCTTTTCTTTAACGCCTTTTAGCTAGGCGCAATGCCAAATATCAAGTTTTTTCGGAGGCCTTTGCAACATCAAGAGCATAGCTTGACCTTATGATTGATTCAAAAGGAAGCTTCTTTCTCTTTCTAGGGAAGTGTTCCATCCCTTTTCTAAGGGGGAACTGAAACTGTATATTTCCCTCTTTCATATCAATAATAGCACCAACGGTTCTTAAAAACGGTCTTCCCAAAATAATGGGACAAGAAGCATTGCACTCAATATCCATAACAATAAAATCAATGGGAACATAATTATCATTAACAACAATAAGGACATCATCAACTCTACCCAAAGGTTTCTTTTTAGAAGAATCAGCAAGATGAACATTTAAATAGCACTCTTCTAAAGGATTTAAATCAAGCATAGCATAGAAACTTTTATGCATAACGGAAACACTTGCACCAAGATCACATAACGCATTGCAATCAAAGTCATTTATTTTCATCTCAATAGTGGGCTCCCAACCATCTTCTAACTTCCTAGGGATAGAGGTTTCAAGCTTTAGTTTTTCTTCCCTAGCCTTGATAAGAGCATCGGTAATGTGTTTGGTAAAGGCAAGATTTATTTTACTAGCATCCGGTGTCTTAGCAAGTTTTTGTAGGAACTTATTGACTTCAGTAAGATTGCGATTATCAAAATCAATTTCATCATCTTTAAATAAACTAGGAGGATCCTCTTTAGTTGTTTGGATAGTATAAACTTTAACAGTTTTCCTATTCATTTCAGCAATTTTAGCTTCTTCAGCCTCTCTAGCCCACCTAGCTTTCAAGAGAGCCATCATCCTTTCATTTTCATTAATTTGAAGAGAGATAGAATTTAAAGATTCAGTATGTTTGTCTTGATTTGGAGTGGTTCTAATTTTCAAAATTTCAACATCATGAGCAAGAACGTCTACTTTAGAGACTAGACTATCAGTTTTTCCAACTTCTCTTCAACAGTTTTGTTAAAAGCTTTTTTGAAGTGATAAATTCCTTTAAAACATTTTCAAGATCAGAGGACACATTTTTATTAGGATTATAAGAATTACCATAGGAATTACCATAAGAGTTGCCATTATTGGGAGGATAAGGCTTATAGTTGTTGCTACCAAAATTATTTCGATAAGCATTATTGTTGAAGTTGTTTCTATTAAGAAAATTAACATCAACTTGATACTTTTCTTGAGCAATTAATGAAGAAAGTGGAACATTATTAGGATCAATATTGGACTGATTGGTAGCAAGCATAGACATAATTATATCAACCTTATCACTCAAAGAGGAGATTTCCTCAACAGAATTTAACTTCTTACCACTTGGAGCTTGTTCGGCGTGCCATTGTGAATAATTTTTCATCATATCATCCAAGAGTTTAGTTGTTGCACCTAATGTTGTGGACATGAAGGTGCCTCCCGCGGCCGAGTCCAAAGGTTCCTTGAAGAAAAATTCAAACCTGCATAAAAAGTTTGGATAACCATCCACATAGTTAATCCATGCGTGGGACAATTCTTAACCATATATTTCATTCTCTCCCAAGCTTGAGCAGCATGTTCATTATAAAATTGTCTAAAGTTCATAATGTTACTCCTTAGTTGTATGATTTTAGCAGGTGGATAATATTTTCCAATAAAAGCATCTTTGCATTTAATCCAAGAATCAATGCTATTTTTAGGCAAAGACAATAACCATTCTTTTGCTCTCCCTCTCAAAGAGAAAGGGAAAAGTTTCAGTTTTATGATGTCACTTTCCACCTCTTTATACTTTTGCATATCACATAACTCAACAAAGTTATTTAAATGAGAGGCAGCATCATCAGTACTAGCACCAGAAAATTGCTCTTTCATAACAAGATTTAGCAAGGCAGGTTTAATTTCATAAGATTCCGCTTTAGTAGTGGGTGGAGCAATTGGAGAGGAAATCATTGTTATTAGTGCTAGTAAAGTCACACAACTTGGTGTTTTCAGTAGAAGACATAATGATAAGATAAAATAACAAGATAGAAATAAAGACTACACTAATTTTTTTAGGTTTTAAAATTTTGAAACAGGAAAATAAACTAAACGAGATATAAAGCAAGAAAGACAAAAACAAAGTAAAGAGATTGAGAGTATGAGACTCCCCTTGCTGTAGCTCCAAAGTCCCCGGCAACGGCGCCAAAAAACTGCTTGATGGTGGATATTGATAAGTTGGGTGGTGCCCCAAGCGAAGGCGGAATTGTAACTATTAGCAGTTTTCACTCGTTTAACGAACTGAGGTTTATCGAACCAGTAGGACTTTGAAATCAACAACGAGGTGAATGTTGAAGATCTCTGGCGCTTAACCTTCAACAGACGTGGACCTACACACACTCAACCAAAATACTTTGCCCCCAACGGCGGAGAGGTTGTCAATCTCTCCGGTCTCGCGGAACACAAAGCGGTTAATTGTATGATGAAATAGATAAAATATGAAAAGTGACCAGAGGAGTAATGATAATTAAAAGCAAGTAAATAAGGTTGAAAATAATGTAAAAAGATGGACCGGGGGCCATGGGTTCACTAGTGGAGTCTTTCAAGTAGATAAAATATGCATGTGATGGGTGAACGAATTACAGCTAGGCAATTGACAAGATCATGACACAAACCCAATTTAGCTATGACAAAAAGAACATGATAATATTTATGGAGGCATCATGACAAGGAACAAAGACCGTTGAGTCCAACTGCGTCTTTGTCTAAATAGTCCACTGTGGGATCGCTATCCAGCCTGTCATCCAACAGTATTAAATTGCAAGCAACAGACAATTGCATTAAATAAAGTGCATGATGTAAGCAATACTAATATAAAAATAGACATTAACACCGCTGTTTTACCCTTAGTAGCAACAGCATACCCTCGCCCTTAAACGTTTCTGTCACTCGTGCCCAGGAACAAAAAGGGGCATGAACCCACTATCTAGCATAAATACCCTCTCTTGGAGATACACACAATCACTTGGCCAAAGTAACCACGCACATCGGAGAGCATGCAAGAACATAAATTACTCATATAAGAATCATGCACAATCTGAACATAACTTCATAATCCATCGGATCCCAGCAAACAAATCACATAGCATTACAATAATCGATCTTGATCATGTTAGGCAGCTCACAAGATCATAAGACATGAAGCACACGAGAGAGAGACTACCATATAGCTACTGCCATGGACACGTAGTCCAAGGTGAGACTACTCACAAATCATCCCGGAGGAAGGCATGTCGATGAAGAGCCCTCCGGGATCGATCTCCCCTCCGGCAGAGTGCCGGGATCAGCTTCAGATTGGTCCCCGAACTAGGGTTTTCGGTGATGGCGCGTTGGGGTCGAGTTTCTGGAAAATAATCGCCACCTCGACGTTTTTAGGTTAATTGTGATTTTATAGGAGTCGGAGGGGGCCGAGGAGGTGCCCACAGGGCAGGGGCGGGCCCCACCCACGGGTCACCCCTGGGCTGCGGCTGGCACCCGCGTGTGCCCTGTGGGTCGCCTCCCAGGCTTCCCTTCGGACTCCGTCTTCGTCTTGGCGTAAAAATAATCCCCGTAAACTTTCGTCCAATTCCGAGAATATTTCCAGAAGTAAATTTCTGAAACAAAAAGACAGCAAAAACATGGAACTAGCACTGGGCATCTTGTCAATAGGTTAGTCCGACAAAATGCATAAAAATGATATAAATAACAGTAAACATGTGACAATATCACAAAACTAGCATGGATCACTCAAAAATTATAGATACGTTTGAGACGTATCAAGACCCTTTTTGCCAACGAGCTTTGCGGCTTACTCGCCTGTTTGGAGGCGACTAGCCCTGGATATGGCAAGGAGATTGCTTGCGTCTTGGCAGGGAAAGCTTCGGAGGACTTAATCAGGAAGGTGGAGAAATCTCTCAAGAGGGTTACTATCAGGGGTCAAAGAAGAAAGAGGGGATTAGCAAGAAAAGCTTCGGCAGCTACATGGTCATTGAGTTCTCGTTAGTTTGCGGTTGGCTTAGGTAGGGGGAGGTTGTTGTTTTGGTTGTTGGCTTGTTGCTTTCCATGGTTGTGTGGGCTCCTCCCTGTGGTGTTGGTATTTGTTGTATGGTTTTCGCCTGGTTTCTACACATTTCATCATATAGCTCCATGTGGGCACCAAGCTTTACTTTTATATCTAAGGACCCAAAAATATTCAAAGTATTTGTGGATGACATGGGAATGTGTCGCTCAACAGTTCTCGAATATTGGAAAGCGGTGATCAACACCGCCTCGGTACACCCCAAAGGGGTCAAGTCTGCACTGACCCTGCTTGTCTTGCAAGAGATAATTAATGTATAGAAATACCCATGTGAGGATATATAGATATGAATCAGTTAAATCGGAATTGTTCAGTTTCATTAGGAATGTGAACGTCACTTCGTCAGAATATGTAGGACATGAGATTTTTTTATGTAATGATATGGTCATATGGAGCTATATGATGAAATGTTTTTTGATTTATGGGGAAACAACATTTATTTTAACAAATCAAATTGTATTCCAGTCAGAGCATCACATAGTTCTGCAAAATTAATTAAAAAGAAGAATATGATAAAACCATTCTCTAGCATGTGAAAGAAGAATATAAGAAAATCTTTCTCAAGCATGTGAAATATGAAAGGGAAACGCTGGAAAACCCCGGGGGATCACGCGACTCCATCCTCCTGCGCGAGCGTGCACCACGCGTCCTCTGGCGTGCCGAAAGAGCAGCAGGGCCCACCTTAACTCACCGCTCTTATCCCCTTCTCCTTTCTCCTCTTGCCTTCGCCTCCGCAGCGCTACTCCTCCCACCGCTGCAAAATCAACAAAACTAGGCTGCTCCACCGCAGCAACACCATGCCACCGCCGACCTCAATCCTGCACTCTCTAGCACCGCCGGCCCCACGCCCCTCCTTCCCCTCTCTATCCTTCTCAATTTACCTCCCCCATTGACCACATGAGCACGGAGATGCGGCGGAAAATTGAGCCCTTCGATGATGGCTGCTGGATGTGGGAGCATCTCTTCGGTGCCGGATGGGTGCCGGATGCGGGGAGGATCTACTCGGCTACCTACATGCGGTTGGCGATGCCGGGGCTTGTTGTGAATACCTCTACACACTACTACAAATACATGTCGCCGATGCTGCAATGTGTCGCCGCCGTCGCCGTGATACGAAATGTTGGCTGCTAAAAGGGCGGAGTCAGGAGGCTGCAAGAATTGGGAGGAGGTGCTACCAACCTTGTACGGTGGTGCTACAATCCTTGTACGGCGGTGCTACCATGCCTCGGCGGCAGAGCTACAATCCTTGGACGACGGTGCTATCATGCCTCGGCGGCGGTGCTACAAACCTTGTACGGCGGTGCTACCATGCCTCGGCGGCAGTGCTACCATCCCTGGACGTCTCTGCTACAAACCTTGTACGACGGTGCTACCATCTCTTGACGGCTGTGCTAGCAGCTTTGGATGGCGGTGCTAGTCGTCGGTTGGTTCAAACTTCAAGCCGTAGGCGACGGTGCTGCCAGGAGCACGCGACACTGCAGGGAGCAGTAAACCTCAATGGTCAACAAAGGTGCGAGCCACGAGCTTCTTCCTTGGCAAGCTGGAGAGGTCGTCGATGAAGGTGCAAGCGGTGAGCGACGGAGCTACATGCAGTAGACGCTGATGCTCCCAGGCCGCTGCCAATGCTACCTGCGGAGGGCTGCTGCAAAGGAGGGACGGCGAAGCTTCAAAGGAGGGACGACGAAGCTGCAAGCAGTGCTATGAGCGGCGAGTGACGGATGCGGCCCTGTTGCCACCGGTGGCTGCCGGTGCTGCGATGACGGTGCTTCAAAACGCTAGGGTCGCCGCAAGCTTTTTCTCCGGCGACGATAATTGAAAACGGATCGCTGCACAGGTGCAGTGGATTGTTTGCTTTATTTTGATGCATATTTTTTGGGTGCGGCTGGCTCCACCCATGTGAGGGGAGGAAAGCGACATCAGCACGTGGTGGGCCAGTACCAATTTAATGGACGCGATCTGTTTGATCGAACGGTTCGCGAACCGGAGGATGCTAGCGCGGGATCGTCCGGGGGACGCCTAGCGCTGCCCAATATGAAATATGGCAATGTTTTTCGTCGCAACACAGTAATGAGCCACGTGGGATGTACATATTGCGAATTACAATACTGTTTTCATCAATATCTCTATGTCTGAGTTTATTTTACATATTGGAATACATATGCATTCACAGTGGCGGAACCGGGATTCGAGTATAGGGGGGCGAAGAAGCTAATAATCCTATGTTGCGCTTTTGATTTAGATTATCGTGAAATTTCTACCGCCACCGCCATTTTTTCGAGTTGCATATCAACTAATGCAAGTCTTTGGTCGGTTAAAAATTTAAACATTAGAAAGGTGCTTCATTGTTTCCTCTTGTTTCGAAACATAACAATTGAAAATTAGATATACTAGACTTCAAAAAATCATGATTTTTGCCTTAGGTAATTCTATGTTATGATATAGACCAGACTGAAAGATCCTAGTAGCTTGTATTGATCTAAACAAAATACTAGTAACTATTAGTATGTAACTTTCAATCAATCTAACGGAGGATAAAACTGATTTTATAAATCTACTATCAGTATGTGATGAAAAAACGCGAGAGTACCTTAGATTTCAGACTCAGGGGACCGGGTTCCGGGGCGTCGTGCGGCACTCACACGCTGTCGTGGAGGTCGCCGCGGAAACGTCAGTCACGACGATCATGCAACAACCGCGTTGACCTGCAGGTCGCCGGCGGCTGGATATGCCCTAGGCCAAGACGGCGACAATCAAAGTCGCACGGCAATCAAGTAGAAACCAATTGGGAGGCCACGATCTGCCTGTACTGCTGAACAGACCAAGCTATATTTACCAGAACGGCCTATGGGCTTGTGTTTGGGCTTCAGGTACACGCGTAACTAGCAAATTGAGCTGGGCTAATTAAGTATCCACGGTCATTAGAACGTGTATACGTGCATGTATTACATACGTATGCTGGGTAGCATGTACACTCAGAGAGAAACCACGTCAGTTTTTGTACGAGGTGGAGGAGAGAGGAAGGGGAGAGAGAAGGGAGGGCGTCTGCAATTAGGCAGACGGTCGGTTTCCCTAAATATCGCTAACTATAGACAGCCTTTTCCACGTTGTACGAGCTGGTATCTGTAACTTACGGTTTCTTCCACCCAAATCGACACAAATCCCATGCTCGGGAATAGCAGGAATCAATCTAGAGGAAATATTTCCGCCGCCGACGATCCTGGTCGATCGATGACAGGAAGAGACTAGCAGGTGTGTCACCGTCGTCCTCACGGTCTCGTTCACCTGCATAATATGGAGCCCGCTCGAACTGGGAGGCCATGGCCATAGCCATGGAGAGGTGCGTCACGTCCGTTCAGCAGCCAATGGTGTGACCATGGGCAGGCGCTTTACATTATCCATACTTCATGCAATGCGGTTTCTTGTACAGACACCTGAAAAGAGTGCGCCGTTGTACGGGCTGTCTATATTACTGTCTATAGTTGACATGGATACATGCTACAGACGATAGCTGTCTAAACCAATGAGCATCTCCACGGGGTCGTAATAGGGCCCTAAAGTCTCTTTATGGTCCCGGATAGAAAAAACAGTCATACCGGGGGTCGTAAAGTCTGTGTCCGCCTAAATTTCTGTCCGGCACTGCGAACCCAGCCCCTAAAGTTAGAGGCTCCCTTCACGGTGCCGGACAACATTTTGCCGGACAGTTTTGTGCTCTGACCCACGCATCAGTGAGACAACCACTCTTTCCCCTCTCCATTACTCTTTTCGTGTGCGTCGCCGCCGGCCGCTCCCATCCACGGTCGCTGCTAGTTCCTCCTCGCCACGCCAGCCGCTCCGGCGGCCGCCATGCTCTGGCGGCCGCCATGCTCTGGCAGATGGAGCTCCCTCTGCCTTCTGCCTCCCGCTGCAGGTACCTCAACGTCATAGCAAGCTCGGTGGAGGCCAGGGTCATCGCGCCTCGCTCGCTCGGCATGGGCGCGCGACCGGTTGACCCGCGCTGCCATGGTTGCCTCCCGCTGGTGCTGCTCATTGCGCTGTTGCTGCTCGCACACCACGGGCGCCTCCCGCTTGTGCCGCTTGCTGCGTTGCTGCTGCTGCACGCAAGGGCGGCTTGGCGCGGCGTGCACGCAAGGGCGACTTGGCGGCCATGGTGCGGTCCGCACGCGACGGGGGCTGGTGCTGCTACACTCAACAACGGACTCGGCGGGCGGTGTACACGCTACGCCGACCTCGGCCTCGCACTCAAGGCGGAGCCGCTCCTACTCGAGGCTGGGTGAGCTCTCGCCTGCCAGTGACGGAGGAGCTCGAGGCGGCCATCCTCTCTGCCTTGTGCTGTCTTGGGCTAGCGAGTCTCTGAATGTCCACACTCGTCTACTGCTTCTTTCCCATTATTCAGTTAGCAAGATCTTACACATTCATTCACACTAACCACATGAAGAACCTTACTACTTCCAAACAGTCACCAACAAACACACACAGTCCATCCATACGAAAATATCACATCGGCTCCCGAGTTGCTTATGCTATATTAAAATAAAATAAAAATAACAAAACATTTAAAATAAAATTGAAAAAAATTGAAGACAAATATATACTCCCTCTGTTCCATTTTACTTGATGTATCTAAACGAATTTCACGTCTAGATACATTCATTTGAGATTCATCTAATATGAAATGGAGTGAGTATAAGTTTTCAACATACGTATAAAGTTTCGGAACGAAAAAACATATTTTAAGCTGTGTGAAAAAAACAAAATCAGTGATCAAAATGAGATTTAAAAATACATGTTTGAAAGCACTGATTTTATTGTTTTTGCACAAAGTACAAAAATTGTCTTTTCATTATGAAACTTTGCACATATGTTGAAAATTTGTATATGCCTTCTCCAAATTTTATTAGATTTAAAAAAATGTTTTACTATTTTTAATATTGTTTAAATATCAGGAGCATGCACCATAAGGTCCCACTGGTCCGAAGGAAGCAGGAAAGCCCATAACTGGATCCAGCGCACCGCCGAGTGATTAACCTATAAGACAAGAAAATTTCGTGAATAACCTGTAAGATATGAAAATTTCCCTTCTGTTAAACACAATATTATTCCTACAACTGGACCTCGAAGTGGAGGTGGGGGTAATAAGTTGAATATTACACCATCAAGATCCTCTGTCACCTTGAACCTCTTACTACGTCTAACAACCTCCTGTCTGAAATAATGATCCATCTCCACAAACTTGATAACACCATTGTAGCAAATGACATCCCGGACTGGCTTTGGGTCACCGCTGCGGGGCAAGTTGAATGGATATTCATTACTAGTCATTGTATATTCACACGATTTTTCCTGAATTTTAGTGAGTGAAAATTCTTGGAAAAACCAGAGTGAATGTGCATTGCTATTCATTGAACACTGTCTTCTTTTATCCTCGTTTTAAAATTACTGAAAATTCTAGGAAAATCACTGGATGTGCATTTCTATTCACTGAATATTGCTTTATTTTTTTCCTGATTTTAACTTTTAAGTTACTGGAAATTCTTGGGAAAAAACACTGATTGTGCATTATTATTCACTTAATAATGCTTTTTTCATGGTTTTTAAGTTAGTGAATATTTTTGGAAAAAATCTTGCAGAAAAAATGCACATGTTTGACTCCCAAGAGTACAAGAGCCTTTGATTCATCAGAGACTGCTCTTCTCCGGTCTCCTCCGTCGCGTCCGGGCCTGCCAGCGATGGCTCGTAACCTCTGTGACCTCCGCTTCCTCCTTCTCGCCGCCGCCGCAGCCTTCATCTACATCCAGGTAGCCCCACCATCCCTCCCTCTATCTGCGAATCAGATCCATTCGGGTCAGCTAGTCGCAGGGGATCTGAACGCCTCTTCTCGTCCTCCTTCTCTGTAGATTAGATTCGAGTAGAGATGACCGTGGAATCCGGGTCTCCTGGCCTACTTTACCAAACCTCTCCCTTATGAATTGTTTTCCCTTTGCATCTCCAGGTGCGGCTTTTCGCTACCCAGTCTCATCACGCCGAACGCCTCGCACAAGCTGTGACCAAGCATTCCCCTGCTCCCCTGTCTCTTCTGTCTACCATGCTCATCTTTAGGGGTTAACACATGTAGTTTGGTGCAGGAAAAATCAGAGAGCAGATGCACCAGCCAGTTGCGCTCCATGATCGATCAGGTCAGCATGCAGGAGGAGAAGATTGTTGCACTAGAAGGTACTGATACTAATTTGCTGTCACAACACTGATGCTGTCATTCCAGGGGCAAATGCTTCAACACGTATATAATTAGTTCCGTACTCTTAAGGTTACTTAGGCCAGTATAATATTGCTACTCAGGGATTGTTGTACACTTGTATTACAAATCCAGATGATGTTTTCGGTTTTTGCTACTCGAGCCATATGAATTTCTTTCTACACCTCCTAGATTGCTCTGTTGTGTGCAACCATCAACCAAAATCTGAACATAGGCACTACAGTCATCTTTATCCTGCTTTATGAAGAAATTTCTCCCTTTTCTGACCTGTGTATGTATAAGCATGGATAGCTTGACTGTAACGGATCCGGTAGGCATTTTACAATTTTAACCTTTTGTGAATGCAACAGAGATGAAGATACGCCAGGACGAGGAGCGTGTGCAGCTCAAGATTTTAATTCAGGACCTTGAAAGTATGAATCTGTTACCCCTGTTTAGCTTTTAATTGTTGTTTTCAGCTACAACAGCTTTTTTCCCATGCCTGTCTATGCTACTTCAGTTGATTTTCTCGGGCCTCCTGCTGTTTAGTCAATCATAGCTTGATACAATCATTTAGGTCATCAGAAAACATGTTCTATTCATCCACACTTTGCCATACTTTTTTGAACAAAAACTGTAGGGGAGGCCTCAGGTATTTTTTTTTCAGGGCCAGACTTGAATGGAAACCTTGCCATACTGGAGCCTCATCACATGCATGCTGATGTTTCATGTTTAAATTGGCATGTTTTCTTCTTGAAGCAATATAGATTCAAATATTGTTTGCTGGAACTTCTACATATGAAAGTATTTGGACCGGTTTCATAAAAATAAAATTATCTGTAAAAAAAAAACAAGTATGTTAACCTTTGCATGCTTCCAGAAATATTGTTCAGATATGGCTTTGCGATAAATAGCACTGTATTTAACAATTAGTGCAAGTACATTTAGTTTGGGTCGAATGCCAAAATGCAACTGATACATCGGGAACATGAAAATCTAATGCTATCTTAAAATTTCTTTTGGATGCAGAAAGGAGTGTGCAAACCTTAGTAAACAAGAACGTGGTATGTAATCTTGGTAACTTTTTCATCTATACAGTATGAATCTGATCTCTTTCTGTACAGCAGGTTCCTGTTGCCGCTGTTGTCATAATGGCTTGCAATCGACCAGATTATTTGCAGAGGACAGTTGAATCTATCCTGAAGTATGCTTTATGTTTCCATTCCTTTATTTTGAAAAGCTGAAAACTTCAGTTGTCTGTTGTTTTGTTTAAATCTTTAGGGGTACCAAGATTCCACTCAGTGGATGACACCTGCGGCAGTTATATATGGAATCAAGTTGCCCTGTTTTTTTTTTTTTTAAGGATTACTGCAGGGGAGCCCCCCCACAACCTTTTATTGAAAAAAGAGAATAATTACAAAGTATTTACATATATACAGAGCCAGTAATGAAGGTTATCTAGCCATGATTGATATCTAGCCATGATTGCATGCAGAGGGGGAGGGGTGGGGGTTGGGGGGGCCCTGCAATCATGGCTAGATAACCTTCATTAGTGGCTCTGTACCAAGTTGTCCTGTTGACCACAATGCCATTCAATTTTCACACAACATACTAAGGATACTTAGACCGTATTATTTCCCGAGTCCATTTATGAAGCCTATTTGCTCCATCTGGGTCCACATAGGTTCAGTTCGTAGAACACCCTCATGACCGATAACTCTTCAGGTACCAGAAAACAGTCGCTTCTAAGTTTCCACTATTTATATCTCAGGTACTGGTGGTAGCAATTTCAGCTCTTTCTCTCAGTCTCTTCAAGTGTGCGGGGAAGACATTTTACATTGCCTTTTCCATTCGCAGGATGGAACAAATGGAGAAGTAAAAAAGAAAGCTTTGAGTTATACTCAAATAACATTTATGCAGGTCTGGAAAGAAATACTTACCTTCATAGCATTTCCAATACTTTTTTTGTAAGCATACCAGAAGTTAAATTGTCCAGCTAACACTCTTTAGTGTTCCTTTTGCCTTTGATGTGTTGCAGCATGTAGATCTTGAACCTGTGCGCACAGAAAGACCAGGAGAATTGACAGCATATTACAAGATAGCTAGTAGGTGCTCCTCAATTGATATGGTTTTTTTAAGACTGGTGATATTATCGATTCTCATCCTAAAGATGTTTCTTAATTCAGAACACTATAAATGGGCCTTGGATGCGCTATTCATCAAGCATAATTTTGATCGAGTAATCATTTTGGAAGGTTTGATCTCTGTGATGATCCATTGACTGTTTTGTTCTTAGATATTTCCGCATACCATTTCATTTCCATGGCTAATTGGTTAACAGATGACATGGAGATAGCCCCAGATTTCTTTGACTACTTCGAGGCTGCAGCGAAACTACTTGATAATGACAAGTATGTCACACTATACTCTGATTATATTTGGCAAGTCAATGAATTAATATTAAATCTGTGTAATTATGTGGTTGTAAATTTTGTCATTGTGGTATTGAAGGACGATAATGGCTGTTTCTTCTTGGAATGACAATGGGCAAAAGCAGTTCGTTTATGATCCAAGTTAGTATGATGATAGGCCCCTGTTCAACATTCTTTCTGCATTAATAGGTAAAGGTTCTCATTTTGCTGGATAACGTTTTGCAGAAGCTCTTTACCGTTCGGATTTCTTTCCTGGGCTTGGATGGATGTTAACAAAGCCAACATGGATGGAGCTGTCACCAAAGTGGCCCAAAGCATATCCTTCCTGTTGCCTACTGATTTTTGGATTAGCAGATATGCCTTTTCTAGTACCTTCTACTCCCTCTGTTCCATATTACTTGACTTCTAAATGGATGTATCTAGACACAAAATGAATCTAGTGACATCCATTTAGGAGTCAAGTAATATGGAACGGAGGGAGTATCATCTTGTTTCCCTTGACACGAGTTTACTTATTGGGATGATTGGGTCAGGCTGAAAGAGGTACACAAAGATCGGCAATTTATTCGGCCAGAAGTATGCAGAACATACAATTTCGGCAAGCATGTATGTTGGCTATTCTACACCAATACAAATTTATGGTCGCAATTTGGCATGCACTAACCAACAGATCAGCACTTTAATATTTGAGCCATTGGTTCTGGGTTGCTGGCATTTACACTTTGGTTTTATACTTCCATTCCAGGGATCAAGCATGGGACAGTTCTTTGAGAAATATCTGGAACCAATCAAGCTAAATGATGTTCATGTATACGAATCCTCCCACATTTTCCATTTTGTAGAAATGTTTTAAGCTCTTCGTTGCTGAGATTTACTCGTTCCGTTTTGTGACCATAGATTGACTGGAACTCCGAGGACCTGAGTTACCTCAAGGAGGTAAGAATTAATCTGTTCTTCAGAAAGTATTATTGTCCATAGGGTGTGTGCCTAATATTTGTGCTGGTAACACTAGGACAAGTTCTTGATCCAATTTGGTATGGATGTGGCTAACGCCACACCTGTGCACGGATCCGATGCTTTGTTGAAGGCCCACAATATGAATGCGGATGTCAGGATTCAGTACAGCGACCAGGGAGATTTTGAGCGTATAGCTCGTCATTTTGAGATATTTGAAGAGTGGAAGGTTACTTGCTAACTCAACTTAATTCGTACATCTTTCTCAAGTATGCCAAGGGAGAATCTCTGTGTGTTGTTTTTGCAGCAATTCTTTGCTTTAATACAAAATGACATGCCTTACAATTTTGCTGGACACAATTTGGATTGGAAACTCAATACAACCCAGAGTCTCTCAAATGATCTAGAGTCTCTCCCACGTGAAAAAAAGAAGTATCTTCAGCATTATGTATGCCATATAGTGTATAATGATTGTTGTTTTGTTTTTTACTTCTTCCAGGACGGTGTTCCACGGGCAGCTTACAAAGGAGTAGTGGTGTTCCGGTACAAGAGCAGCCCGAGACGGATATACCTGGTTGGCCCCGACTCTCTTAGTCAGCTTGGTGCTAATCAGGGCGGGAAATTTACGACGTGAAAGTCCACACCCTGATTTACTAAAATGTGGGATGGTGGCGTTTCCTCCCCCTCGAGGGGGTGCAAACAAGATGTAATGATGCCAAAGTTTTTTTTTTACAATGGAGGGTGGCGTTTCCTCCCCCTCGAGGTGCTGGAGTAAGAGAAGCTTGCCCAGTTGTAGAGAATTTGGCTGGGATTCATTCATGTTTAGTTAGCACAAGAATTTACTGAAATTTGTGTTTGGGGTATAATTACCCGATCCTCACCTCACTTGCTGACCTGACCCTGACATTTAGTGTACATGACAAAAAAGATCTGAGCTATGATTCAGTGACATGCAAAGCACAGTCCTATATTTCTTGCGATATTAATTTTTATGTTAAGCGCATAGCTGAGTATGTTAAGAAATGGAAGCAATATTAATTTTTATGGTCACTTGCATCAAGTAAATTATTTCTTCACTAACATTTCTCCACTTAACCAATTCTTGCAAAGAGTATTCGAGAGGGAGAGCTATTCTTAGGTCAGTTCTTGAAGTCCACTTTTTCTTTAGTCTTTAGCTAAGCTAAGTAGTCCTTCATCAAACTTGCTAACCAAAACAAGGCCTCAGATACAAATAAATCAAATGAAAATGATTTTCCTTGTGCTCGCAAAGTCGTTTCATGGTAAGGACCTGAAAATAAATTGGAAAACGCGATTGAGTCCTTCTCCAGCAAGTAGCGACGAGATAAACTCGACGCCCGAACTAGCAAAGCTCTCCGGGGACGAACCACTTGAGGCAGCGCCACTTAGTTGGGTTCGGATGGAGTCGAAGATCCTGCGCATCGGCATGGACCATGGAGTCTGCACCGCCTTGTGGCTGAGGAGGCCTTTCGGCCTGAAGAAGGTTTCAGTAAAACTTGACATAAGTATATAAAATGTCGAGACGAACCCACCAAATTTTGTACTTATAATATTTTTTTCACTGACAGGAGTAGACAGGACGTATGATCTCGTGTGCTAAGATGAGTTTCACTCCAGAATAGAGTTAATTTTTCAACACCTAAATATATTCCTAAAAGCCAAACATGTGCGACGTACAACGTACTGGCACAAGCGGTCGAGTAGTCAATTTGATCGACACGTTTCGTTGGCCTAATGACGTGAAGGATCCCACACTAGCGAGTAGAGTCGCGTGCACTCGCACTACCGGAAACCGCGTCTTTGCCGTGAGGCCAGAAGACACGGCAAAGGTGTTTTGGAACACGGCAAACGCTTTGCCGTGATGACTCGCACGGCAAACCCCACACCGCATAATACGCGTCGGCAAAGAACTTTGCCGTGCGCTTTGCCCAAACAATCACGGCAAAGACTATGCCGTGTGCCTCCCATACTCGACGGCACAATAAATGTGTCAGAAGATGTCAGAGGAGGGTCAAACGGCGACCACTTCTTTGCCGTGTGTAACAGACCAGACGCACGGCATAGCGATGGCCACACGGCAAAGATAGTTTTTCCGGTAGTGTCGGAAGACTGAGGTCACCAGCCACCAGGAAAGGAAAAGATTATATTAGGGCGACCTACTTCGCGCATAGGTCGGTCCCGTCCGCACGCGGGTGCAAGGCCCATCTAGTTATCTTTTTTTTGCAAGACCATCTAATTATCTGCTTGCTCGCTACGCTCCCGTACGAATGCAAGATCTAGCTATCTCCTTGCTTTCTACGCTCCTGTACGTCCCCGTGTTCCCAGACCCAGCTAATCACATGCTTGCTCACTCTTTTTTGCCCCAAAACAGAGATTTTCTGGCCCATTTTATTATGTGAAAGAGGTCAACAGCCCCGTTAGTTAGCTAGACTTGTTTGTCAAGTTTTTTTTGGATTTTTTTGATATTGCATATATGCGATAAATTTGTAACAAAACGCGAATGAGATTGTTGTGAAGGCACACACCAAAATTTTTCAGTTTTTTTGGCATTTTGTACAAGTTTATGTTCCCTTTATTTTTTCGATGTTGCGTACGTTTTTCAAATTGTAACAAACAGGTATAGTTTTTATTGGGGAATCATACGCCAGATGTTGCAAGGTTTTCTGAGCGTTTGCAAGTTGGGATGTTCCCTGTTTTTTGGACGATGTATTTTTTCCAAATGTTGTAAATGTATGTTTATTTTGTTGTCGTCACTTGTGTATTTTGTTGAATTAGTTGGTTATTTTTGTTGTGAATGAATATGTGAAAAAAAATTATTGCTCATCTACTTTTCAATTGATACAAACAAATGGTTTTTTGTTGTAAAAGTTTGTAATTTTTGTTGAGATTATTGTTAAATTTTGTTGCAAAGCAATGTGCAGCAAAAAATTTGTTGGTTAACCACTTTTTGTAACCTTACTTTTTTTCGGAAGGTTGCAATGATTTGTTACAATAATATATATTTTTTGTTGTATTCGTTTGTTATTTTTGTTGTAATTGTTTATAATTTTGTTGCAAATCAATCTGCAACAAAATAATTGTCGCGTAACAACTTTTCTATAACATTAATTTTAAAAAAATATTGCGATGATTTGTTGTAATAGTATTTATTTTTTGTACACTGCGCGAGAATTTTTGTTTCAATACTTAGTAATTTGTTGTGACAGTCAGGGCAAATCACCACAGTGGCATTTTTGTAGTAAATATCGAGAAGGTCAGGGGCAAAACGATATACCCCTTCATTTAAGTGGACCTAGTATGGACTGCAGGTTTGATTTCGAAAAATGTGAAGGGCTAAAAAGCAAAAACATGTATAACTGATTCCTGAACGTACGATGACGATCCAACGGTTTCGGAGGGGACCTAAGTTTCCCCTTTTCTAGGGGGACCTACGCCTAGCACTGCCCAAAGATAAAGCGGCAGCCACCGTCTAGAATCTCTGGGATGACAACATGGTGTCAACACCCTGCACGGCTGCACATGTAACAGGAAAGGCAAATGGCGTTACGATTTCTGCTTAAATACGTATGTAGGCGTTAGCCGTTGCTAGCTGAATAGCTGATGTGTGTTTGGTTATCCTCTTTTGTGTCAATTATTTTGCTGAAGTGCAGGGTGGTCTGTTTCAGGGACGGAGCCAGGAATTGAGCTTAAGGGGGGCAAAGCTAGACCAATTAGTGTTGTGATTTGTATGAGGGGGGCTAAACTAGCTATAATCCCTTAAATTAGGACCAGCCATGGCTAAGATTCTATAGAAAATCATGAGTATGGGGGGCGGGGGGGGGGGGGGGGGGCAGCGTAGCCCCTGCTCGTCCCCCAATTGTCCCCGTACCTGGTCTGTTTGCGCATGTTACACAATGTCCCCTTTTGGTCTTCTGAGTTTTTTTTTTGCAACAATGGTCTTTTTTCTATTTAGGTCGAATTCTCGATGATGTTGCGCATTGCGATGCGCAACGGTGACGATGTAGAATTATGTTATTTCATAACTACTTTGGAAATTTTATTGTCTTTTAGGGAAAGAGGACCTTGTCCCCCATTCGGTTTCATTTCTACTTCCGGTGTTAGCGACATGTCATTTTTCTACTTTGTTGCGACCGCACAACTTTTGCCTCCTCATGCGCGATTCGGAGAATTCATTGTCGCATCCACATTGCCAGTCTACAGAAAAACTCGTTTTATGTTTAGAACAGAAGAACTCGTTGTTGAAGTATTTTTGGACTTAGTACCATTAGTTGGAGTATTTTCACGAAACAACGATCGTAACATTATTTTTTCTAGAAAACATCAACATTTGAGGCGATGACCCCAAAGCAAAATAAGAACCCATAATTACCTATTTTGACAACTAATTAGCCCATTGAATTATATACAAAAACTTATTAGCCTGTGTTGGGCCCACTGTCAAGAGATATGTTTCGGCCCCTTGACGTATACAGTGGCGTCTACTAATTTTCAACGCTTTTATCGTAGCACATTTATGATCATTTTCAAGTAGCTGGATTTAGGGGAGTTGACCTAAAATTTTAGTAGACGGTGTAGGTGGCTGCCACGTATCTCCGGATAGTGGGTTCAACGGGTTAATTAGTTGTCAAACAAGCTAGTTACCAAGTTTTCTATGCAAGTCACTACCCCAAACCCTAAACGTTGTTATTTTATGCAAAAGTGTTAGTTGAGATTTTGTTTAAAAAAGACCCAAAAGGTAGTGTTAGGTGCTAAAACCACGTGACATCGACATGGCAACAACATCCAACTCTAGAGCCAAGATAGTTGAGACCACGAAACACGAAAACAAAATGGAGGACAAATCACCACCATCCTTCATCGGTGAATATATAGTTGTTGGTGCTTCGAGATCCCTTCAGCTGCCTCGTCTTGGTCGGAGATCCCGCCGAAGCGCCGCGGTTTGCATCAGTTTCAGGGTCACAAGGGGAGTGTTTGGTTGCTGGCACGATGGTTGGTACGCTGCACCAAAATATAATCTTTCGCTTTACCTCTAGTTTGGTTGCTTGCACCGGTTCGCATGCAGGCTGATACGAATTTTAAAACGATCCAAAACAAGTAGAGCAGGAACAACTGAATCGGCCATTTTTACTCATGCGGCTCTTGGATACCATGTGGTGGGATTTTCCTTTTCTTTTTCAGTGCCACCCTGCATGCTCCTTTCACAGCACATACGGGAAGTCGCCACAACCAAATAAGGGGCATGAGTGCTACCAATCTCTACCAACCCCAATGTGGAGGAGCATTTTTTTCACCATTTCTACTCATACGAGCCGTCTCACTCCATGTAACCTCCGAAAATACATTCAATTAACCAAACACGCCCGAGTCGTCTATTACTTCCATTCCATATCAAACCGTCTCGGATATACTATATGTCACATTATCATAATATTTTGCACTCAGAAAAAAGTTAATGTAATTCAACAAATAGAATATTCCTGGAAAAACGATAGACCTTGCTCCAAAAAGATATTCTTTATGTGATAAACTTTCTAGAAAAATTAAGACATGACCATAGCTGAGAACATTTGTATTTTCCTTGATATTTTTCTTTTACTCGGTGACATGGTGGTTCTTGATAGTTTTTTATTCTATGTTTTTTCTTACAACAAGTTCTTCTACGATAAGCTTTATCCGGCTCCGATGAGGGAGGGGTGAGGACGGCGGTATGTTTTTGGCTCGTGCCAGCGATTTTTATCATTTTTAAATTTCTTTGTGCTCTTGTTGATGATTAATAGATCGGTTGTTTTCGCAAAAAAAAAAAAAACTCGGCGACGTGGTGTGTAATATTTGAGCAAAATTAAAGACTCGGACGAAACCAGTGCTCCACTGTGTGTCGGATAATTCTATAAAGCTTGAAGGCCGGCTAAAAGCAAGCATTCTCAGGCCATTTGCAGATTTTGTTGTCTCTGTGTTGTGGGCCCTCATTCTGTTGGCCAGTTGATTGTGGCTCTTCTGAGGCCATTTGACTCGTTCTCGCTGTTTGTGGGGTTGTGATGTCGTGAGGTACTGTTTGTGGGCCGCCAATTGTTTTGCTGCTTCTGCGTCGCAGCTGCCGTCCGTGGGCACCTTGAAAGAGCATGGTTGCCCCCATGTGTGGTTTTGGTAATTTATGACAATCCTTATGGACTAATGTTTGCTTTGAGCTATACTTGTAGGTTTGGCCCATAAGAAAATGCTTGATCTCCATATGTTGGAGTCAAGGCTAAAGAAGAAGATTATATGTTGATCAAGGCTAAGTACAAGTTGATCAACACACAAGACTAGTGATGTACCATGATGGATCGTATGATCTCATGGTAGGGTAAGCAATTGTCAATATAGCCTTGCAAATTAACCCATGATCTATGTGCTTGGTATCTCTATGGGGGGTTAGGTATCTCTCGATGAGCATGCATCAAAAAAGAAATCCTATGTAGCTCACGGAGGATGGCGACAAGTGGTGATCGTCATCAAGGTTGTGAGGTCAAGTTCAAGATGATCATCATGAAGGTATCACATGCTTGAAGCTTGGCACTCATTTGAAGATAAAGGCCAAGTGAAGATATGTTGAAGAAGTGTATCTCCCATATTGCTGTATGGGGGAGCAACATGAGAAGGTCAAGATGGTCATCATCAAGCTCAAGTGGATTATGCGCAAGGCAAAGGTATAATATTGATAGGTTTTTTATTTTACTGGTCTCATGATGTCAGTTGAGAGACCGGGTTATAGCATAGATAACCGTACTACCAAGAGGGGATCTTGAGCGAGTATCTTGATCGTATCACTAGTAGAGAGCTCCAACCTTTGCATCATTGGCATCATCTTTATTGCTTCTTATTTGGCTCTTATCATGGTGTGGTCTTGGTGATTGTCGTGCTCGTCATGACAAGGCCAAGTTCACCGAAAACGGATTTCGTATGCGTCTTCTACTACGTTTTCAGTGTTGGAGTTTTTGCCGATTCAACCGTTTGGAAGGTTTCACCATTCCAACCCTTTGAACAATCTCCCTTGCTTGTTCGTAATATTTCCAACAAAATTGGATTCATCTCGATCGGAGTTTCCTTGCAAACGTTATTCAGTTTCTAGCTCAGCAGTTTTCCTGGACCCGGTAGTACCAACTTACTAGCCGGTAGTACCGACCTTGGTCGATAGTACCGGGCCTAGTACCGAGGTTACTTACGAAGTCCAGTGTTTGGTACTGGTCTTTCTTCGTTTTCTACCGGAAGTGGCCCGGAAGTGATTTTCGGTAGTACCGGACATGTCCGGTAGTACCGGGCCTTTTTGCGGTAGTACCGGGCCCGCGGGATTCGCTAAGACCCATTGGTGGGATGATTCGTGTAGGGCGGTAGTACCGGACGTAGGGGCGTTAGTACCAGCCCTGCGCGAATTTGAGCCCAACGGCCAGATTTTCGGGCCACCTATTTAAAGGGGTTTCTTTCCCAATGGTTCCAATAACCTTTGGCACACTCTCTCTCCATTGTTGACCTTTTTAGAGCTTACCTTTCTCTCTATCCCTCCATGATTCTTGCCTCCTTGTGGAGCGAAAAGTGAAAGGAGATTTAGATCTACATTTCCACCAAGCCATATCTCCTCTAAATGAGGGGAACTCTTTAGATCTAGATCTTGGAGTTTCTTTGTGTTTTTCCGTTGTTCTTCCTCTCCTATCCCTCTCTAGAATTTGTTGCTTTGGTGGGATTTGGGAGTGAAGGAATTGACCATTTTGTGTGGTTTTGCCTTTTGCATTCGGTGCATAGGTTTGTGCTCTCCACGGTGATACGTGAAAATTGGAGTTCGAGAAGCTTATCGCTCTTGGGTGCATTGAGTACCCTAGACAGTTGGTGGGTGCCGCGAAGACCTTCAAGTTGTGAAGCTTCGGACAAGCTACGGGAGCCTCACATTGTGTGGAGGTAGGCTCAGGCTCATTGTACGAGTTTGGTCAACGCCCTCAAGTCGACCTCATTGTATGGGTTTGGTCAATGGCGTCAAAACAACCTCATAGTGGAACAAGCAAATCCCCCATCGGGTATTCCCCGGGAGGAGCTCATAGAGAATAAAGTGAGCATGTGCGTGCTTGTACGTAGGAGTGCCAAGGAGGCTCCACACCCCTCCAACATAGACGTACTTCCATTGGGAAGGAACTACAGGAAACAAACCTCCGTCTCCACTTGTCCCGGTTCTCTCTATAACCATACCCCTTTACTTATGCATTTACTTTGTGATAGCCATCGAGCTTGAAGTTATATATCTTGCTATCACCTTGTTGTTAACTTACTTAGCATAAGTTGTTGGTGCACATAGGTGAACCTAGTATATTAGGTTTTGTGCTTGATAAATTAAACGTTAGTTTTATTCCGCATTTATTCAAGCTCTAAACGTAAAAGTTTTAAATTGGCCATTCACCCCCCTCTAGGCGACATTTCGTTCTTTCACACCTATCGGGCAGTCCGCGGTTGGTCTTCCACGCGTTGGCCTGCTATTTCTTGGGTGCGGTCAATGCTCTTTGCTGTCCCGTTTTGGTGGCCCCAATTTTGGGGGCCCATTTGTTATTCCCTTTGTCTGGAACTCGCAGTTATTTTTTTTGGATGGGTCTAGGCGGCGCCCAAGCGCTATATGGGTGGATGAAGCGCTCACTTTATTTGGAAAGACTTTCTCCCACATGCTGATTAGATTCTTGTATGTTCTGTATTAATTGGACAACATTTATTTTTCGAAAAGCTATAACTTTTAATCCGAATGTCAGAATTAAGATCCGTTTTTAGGTTTGGAATCCTCACGATAAAGTCTTTAAAACCAGATCTCATTTGTATATGTTTCGACGAAAGAAAATTAGAACCAACTTTTGTTCGTGACAAAGCAACTTTTGACGGCTATGAAGCAACTTTATGTGTGACGAAAAAATAGATTCAGAACAACGGTAGGTAGTTTTATAACAGTATTGCGCAACTTCACAATGAGTAAAGCAACTTTGCAAGAACAATGGTCAGTTATTACTAGCAACTATATTGTTCCACAAAGCAAGTTCACAATAACGATATTCAACTCCACAAAAAAATAAAAACAACTTTGATACAATGTGAAGCAACTTTGGTGTTTGATGAGGCAACTTTACAACAACGGTAAGCAACTAAAAAACAAAATAAAAAGCAACTTCGGTATGATACGAAGAAACTTTGGTGTACGATGAGGAACAACTTCATAACAACGGGAAGAGACTCCAGAACAAAATAAAAAGCAACTTCGGTATAATACGAATCAACTTTGGTGTTCGATGAGGCAACTTTATTACAGCGGTAAACAACTTCAGAACAAAATAAAAAGCAATTTTGCTAGGATGTGAAGCAACTTTGGTGTTCGATGAGCCAATTTAGTAACAACGGTAAGCAACTCCACAACAAAATAAAAGCAACTTTGCTAGGATGTGAAGCAACTTTGAAAGTTTGATGAAGCACAATGTATCCTAGGGGTCATGTAAAACAACAACAAAATCCTTGGGGTGATCGTTGCTGACCCAATTTTTGGCCCAATATAGGCTCATTGCAGCCATGCGTACGCAATGGTTGTCTTCAGATCCTGCACGGGAGCTGCCTGGTCATCTTCTTCCCCAACCATACGCAATGAATTGGACCATCGTCATCGTCCTCCATCGCGATTCCCGACGCTGCCATGGTCGCCCCTCTAAGACGAGGACGCAGAGAGAACCTCGTCTCTCCCCTCTATCGATTCCACACCCCATCTCATCCTCTCTCTCGCTCCCTCCCTGGTGATCTTCCTGCGCCGAGGGAGTGCCTCGTCGGGGAGCTGGCCGTGGGAGGTCCGGCAGTTCGTGGGCACAGGTGGGATAACCTAGATGGCGCGGGTTGAGACTCCCTGCACAACTTCCCGCGACACGGTGTGTCAGGACACTAATACTATTCACCATCCTGCAGACGGACTCAAGGAGTAACTGACAGAGAAGAGAACGGCTACGACTACATCTCCGTAACGGTAACCTACTACGTCGTCTAATGGTCGTTAGCTGGAGTCTCATGTTTGCTTTGCCAGGCCCTAAAGCCTCGCTTCCTGTAACTCGAAAGGCATTGCTGAATCTGTATTCCTCCATTATGGAGTAGGTAGAATAGAGTAGCGTATCTAGATGAACTTGTACATGTGAACACACATCTGCAAGAAAATAGTAAAGTTTTATTTGTCTATGATGTACAGTTATGCACTTACTCGGAAGCTGGGCCCTCATTTCACCTCTAAGATCTCTTTGCAATATCTGTTTTTCTAGTTTTCTTATGATTTATAAACATATCAATTGTTGTTTGTTCTACTCTCGCAAAATGGTATTGTTGCTTGGAGGTCCAATGTTTCATTAGTTTCACCCATCACCATCCTGACTTTGTTATCTTCACAGTGTATTGAACTAAATTTAGTACAGTTATCAAGTCGACTTGGGGTAGGGGGGGGGGGGGGGAATTGCCCCCCCATCCCACATGGTATGGATGTAAAAACTATTAAACATAATTTTTTGTAAACCTGAATATGCAAATTTCATTATACAATGTTGTAAAACATGAAGGAGAGTGCGATGGCGGCGGAGCCAACTGTGTAGAGCGGATGTCGAGGCCCAAGAGCGTCCCGGGCATCTATGGCACATCATTCAACCTCACCCCATTGGGCTGCCCCACCAAAATTCCTGATGCTGGTGCCTCCACCTCCACCGGGTGTATATCTGGCCGGCTCATGTACCTTCATAAATGGCCCGCATATTAACAAAAACATGATTAACTAAGAGAACTGAATAGGATAAATTATTAGATATCGACTATGGAAACCAAAAAAATACATTGTTCACAAATAAATACAACATTTGAGTACCTTTCTTATATTTCGTTACAAATTTCACAGATTCACAAACAAGCTATCAATCCTATATTTTTTTAGACGGACAAGCCAGAGGCCTTGCTTTATATAGAAAGCTAGTCAGTCTTGCATGGCAGTTAACATGGATCAATCTGGGAACCGTAGGTTTGTGAGATGCAACACTGAACATTGCTTGAGATTTAAGTAGTTACCACAATGTCAGCATTCTATCTTGCCGTCTTGACTCCCATAGCCTCCTTTTCTAGAACATCAATTCTTTCTCATCTTGCTAGTTTCTAACTTAATTGGTTTTGATTATGTGAACCGGTGGTCTTAGTTTTGCGAAAATTGGTTATGTTCCAGTTACTTCTTTTCACTTTTGGAAAGTTACCAAGTGATATTATTATTACCAATTTTTATCATTCAAGCTTTCGCCTTTCGATTGTATTTATCCTGGTCATGTTACAACATTTACCCTGGGCCAACTATGATGTAGGCCCATGTGTGGACAACATCATGACCGACACGCTGATGCATGTAAAATGCATACATGAACTTTGCATTATATTACTCATATTTCAATCATATTTGCATCATATAAGGGTTATATCATTGTTTTATAATGATTTTGGGAAGATTTCACAATTTTCCTATTTTTCTGGAATTAACCTTGCACTGGCAGAAAACCCTATTTTCTATATTTTGATGTTTTAGGGACCCAAACGACGTCCAAATGACCTGAAAATTTACGAGCATCAGTTTTTGGAAGGAACAAAGCGTAGGGGCGAAGGAAGCGAAAAAGTGGAAGCCCGAAGGCCAAAAGAGGGGGGCCCACATGGCCAGATTCCTTGGCCGCATGGGACCCACCAACTTGGCCCTCGTGGCTCCGTTGCCATCGATCTTTCTTCCCAAAGCTTCCATTTGACCTAAAAACGACTATAAAAATAGCCCCCCGACGTTTTCCAGAGGGGGGCGCCGCCGAAACACAAAAACCACGAAACAGAGACCTGGAGCTACAGATTGGAGGGGGAAAACTCCGGCGGGGCGCTGCCGGGGTGGTCTCCATCTCCCCCAACGACATCTCCACCGTCTCCATGATGAAGAGGGAGTAGTCTCCCTCGGGGCTAAGGGCTCATGCCGGTAGCTATGTGGTTTATCTCTCTCTCCCATGGTGTGATCTTATAGGAGTCGGAGGGGGCCGAGGAGGTGCCCACAGGGCAGGGGCGGGCCCCACCCACGGGTCACCCCTGGGCTGCGGCTGGCACCCGCGTGTGCCCTGTGGGTCGCCTCCCAGGCTTCCCTTCGGACTCCGTCTTCGTCTTGGCGTAAAAATAATCCCCGTAAACTTTCGTCCAATTCCGAGAATATTTCCAGAAGTAAATTTCTGAAACAAAAAGACAGCAAAAACATGGAACTAGCACTGGGCATCTTGTCAATAGGTTAGTCCGACAAAATGCATAAAAATGATATAAATAACAGTAAACATGTGACAATATCACAAAACTAGCATGGATCACTCAAAAATTATAGATACGTTTGAGACGTATCAAGACCCTTTTTGCCAACGAGCTTTGCGGCTTACTCGCCTGTTTGGAGGCGACTAGCCCTGGATATGGCAAGGAGATTGCTTGCGTCTTGGCAGGGAAAGCTTTGGAGGACTTAATCAGGAAGGTGGAGAAATCTCTCAAGAGGGTTACTATCAGGGGTCAAAGAAGAAAGAGGGGATTAGCAAGAAAAGCTTCGGCAGCTACATGGTCATTGAGTTCTCGTTAGTTTGCGGTTGGCTTAGGTAGGGGGAGGTTGTTGTTTTGGTTGTTGGCTTGTTGCTTTCCATGGTTGTGTGGGCTCCTCCCTGTGGTGTTGGTATTTGTTGTATGGTTTTCGCCTGGTTTCTACACATTTCATCATATAGCTCCATGTGGGCACCAAGCTTTACTTTTATATCTAAGGACCCAAAAATATTCAAAGTATTTGTGGATGACATGGGAATGTGTCGCTCAACAGTTCTCGAATATTGGAAAGCGGTGATCAACACCGCCTCGGTACACCCCAAAGGGGTCAAGTCTGCAGTGACCCTGCTTGTCTTGCAAGAGATAATTAATGTATAGAAATACCCATGTGAGGATATATAGATATGAATCAGTTAAATCGGAATTGTTCAGTTTCATTAGGAATGTGAACGTCACTTCGTCAGAATATGTAGGACATGAGATTTTTTTATGTAATGATATGGTCATATGGAGCTATATGATGAAATGTGTTTTGATTTATGGGGAAACAACATTTATTTTAACAAATCAAATTGTATTCCAGTCAGAGCATCACATAGTTCTGCAAAATTAATTAAAAAGAAGAATATGATAAAACCATTCTCTAGCATGTGAAAGAAGAATATAAGAAAATCTTTCTCAAGCATGTGAAATATGAAAGGGAAACGCTGGAAAACCCCCGGGGGATCACGCGACTCCATCCTCCTGCGCGAGCGTGCGCCACGCGTCCTCTGGCGTGCCGAAAGAGCAGCAGGGCCCACCTTAACTCACCGCTCTTATCCCCTTCTCCTTTCTCCTCTTGCCTTCGCCTCCGCAGCGCTACTCCTCCCACCGCTGCAAAATCAACAAAACTAGGCTGCTCCACCGCAGCAACACCATGCCACCGCCGACCTCAATCCTGCACTCTCTAGCACCGCCGGCCCCACGCCCCTCCTTCCCCTCTCTATCCTTCTCAATTTACCTCCCCCATTGACCACATGAGCACGGAGATGCGGCGGAAAATTGAGCCCTTCGATGATGGCTGCTGGATGTGGGAGCATCTCTTCGGTGCCGGATGGGTGCCGGATGCGGGGAGGATCTACTCGGCTACCTGCATGCGGTTGGCGATGCCGGGGCTTGTTGTGAATACCTCTACACACTACTACAAATACATGTCGCCGATGCTGCAATGTGTCGCCGCCGTCGCCGTGATACGAAATGTTGGCTGCTAAAAGGGCGGAGTCAGGAGGCTGCAAGAATTGGGAGGAGGTGCTACCAACCTTGTACGGTGGTGCTACAATCCTTGTACGGCGGTGCTACCATGCCTCGGCGGCAGAGCTACAATCCTTGGACGACGGTGCTATCATGCCTCGGCGGCGGTGCTACAAACCTTGTACGGCGGTGCTACCATGCCTCGGCGGCAGTGCTACCATCCCTGGACGTCTCTGCTACAAACCTTGTACGACGGTGCTACCATCTCTTGACGGCTGTGCTAGCAGCTTTGGATGGCGGTGCTAGTCGTCGGTTGGTTCAAACTTCAAGCCGTAGGCGACGGTGCTGCCAGGAGCACGCGACACTGCAGGGAGCAATAAACCTCAATGGTCAACAAAGGTGCGAGCCACGAGCTTCTTCCTTGGCAAGCTGGAGAGGTCGTCGATGAAGGTGCAAGCGGTGAGCGACGGAGCTACATGCAGTAGACGCTGATGCTCCCAGGCCGCTGCCAATGCTACCTGCGGAGGGCTGCTGCAAAGGAGGGACGGCGAAGCTTCAAAGGAGGGACGACGAAGCTGCAAGCAGTGCTATGAGCGGCGAGTGATGGATGCGGCCCGGTTGCCACCGGTGGCTGCCGGTGCTGCGATGACGGTGCTTCAAAATGCTAGGGTCGCCGCAAGCTTTTTCTCCGGCGACGATAATTGAAAACGGATCGCCGCACAGGTGTAGTGGATTGTTTGCTTTATTTTGATGCATATTTTTTGGGTGCGGCTGGCTCCACCCATGTGAGGGGAGGAAAGCGACATCAGCACGTGGTGGGCCAGTACCAATTTAATGGACGCGATCTGTTTGATCGAACGGTTCGCGAACCGGAGGATGCTAGCGCGGGATCGTCCGGGGGACGCCTAGCGCTGCCCAATATGAAATATGGCAATGTTTTTCGTCGCAACACAGTAATGAGCCACGTGGGATGTACATATTGTGAATTACAATACTGTTTTCATCAATATCTCTATGTCTGAGTTTATTTTACATATTGGAATACATATGCATTCACAGTGGCGGAACCGGGATTCGAGTATAGGGGGGCGAAGAAGCTAATAATCCTATGTTGCGCTTTTGATTTAGATTATCGTGAAATTTCTACCGCCACCGCCATTTTTTCGAGTTGCATATCAACTAATGCAAGTCTTTGGTCGGTTAAAAATTTAAACATTAGAAAGGTGCTTCATTGTTTCCTCTTGTTTCGAAACATAACAATTGAAAATTAGATATACTAGACTTCAAAAAATCATGATTTTTGCCTTAGGTAATTCTATGTTATGATATAGACCAGACTGAAAGATCCTAGTAGCTTGTATTGATCTAAACAAAGTACTAGTAACTATTAGTATGTAACTTTCAATCAATCTAACGGAGGATAAAACTGATTTTATAAATCTACTATCAGTATGTGATGAAAAAACGCGAGAGTACCTTAGATTTCAGACTCAGGGGACCGGGTTCCGGGGCGTCGTGCGGCACTCACACGCTGTCGTGGAGGTCGCCGCGGAAACGTCAGTCACGACGATCATGCAACAACCGCGTTGACCTGCAGGTCGCCGGCGGCTGGATATGCCCTAGGCCAAGACGGCGACAATCAAAGTCGCACGGCAATCAAGTAGAAACCAATTGGGAGGCCACGATCTGCCTGTACTGCTGAACAGACCAAGCTATATTTACCAGAACGGCCTATGGGCTTGTGTTTGGGCTTCAGGTACACGCGTAACTAGCAAATTGAGCTGGGCTAATTAAGTATCCACGGTCATTAGAACGTGTATACGTGCATGTATTACATACGTATGCTGGGTAGCATGTACACAGAATCGTTGAGGGGGGCCGATGGTTGGGGGGGTCTAGCCCCTGCTCGCCCCCCTGGCTCCGATGTATTGAGATGTTTGGAGAAGGCACATGCAATGTAGTTTGGCTTGACATACATGTTTCTGTCGGTAGAAAATGGCGCCAACTCCTCGAGTGTCTTCTTCCGCGTGTCAATGGCGACGACCCAAGCCTTTCGGTCCTTTGCACTGACTTTGGACATGAGGTAGACGACATCATTACCATCGCCGTCGCCGACTCTGCTTTCGGATACTCCACGTCTTCCGTATTTGCCGAGTGGGACTGCCCCGTGGAACCACTCGTCGTTCCGCGTGGTGTACACTCAGAGAGAAACCACGTCAGTTTTTGTACGAGGTGGAGGAGAGAGGAAGGGGAGAGAGAAGGGAGGGCGTCTGCAATTAGGCAGACGGTCGGTTTCCCTAAATATCGCTAACTATAGGGACGCGGCTAGACAGTGCGCGTGCATTGTTTTGCGCTCCACGGTGCTCCCCTGTCCGGACCCGACAACATCAGGGCCCACGTCCTCCTTCTGTCGCCTAGCATGCCTGCGCTGGAAGAGACAAAAACGAGCGTGCAGCCCCGCGCGAGACTTCGTTCCGTCTGAATACCCTGGACCGGATCCCCAAACCGTAGTGATATCTCCCCCACACCCCATCTGCAGCCACCGCTACTACAAATCTCCATGGCCACAGTTGTCTGTTACATCTACGAGAAAAACAAACAAAGATCCCTAATCACCTGGAGCTGTTGATTGCTACAGGATCGATCATCTCCCTTCAGGTACTACAGAATCTCATTGACATGCTCTCAGCTCACCATGTAACTTCTGATGCAAAGCACATGGAGGAACACAAAAAGATCGAAAATAGCAGTTGTATGTAATTTCGTGATGCATCCCCATTGATCCAAACATGTACTCCCTCCGTTTTAAATTAGTTGTCTTCCATTTGCTAAAAATTGATGTATCTATACTTATAACATGTCTAATACATCCACTTTTTAGCAAATGGAAGACAACTAATTTAGAACGGAGGGAGTAGTATGTAACTTCCTAATCCATCTCCATTACTACCTAATACGAGCAACATAGATCTCCCGGTACATGTAATTTTTTTATAAAACAAGACTCATTTCGTCTGCTTTTTACATGTAGAAGATAGATCCAGCAAAATGTACTTGTTGATGATCTAGCACGTTACATCAGTAGCTGCTGCCTCTCCATCCTCTCATCAGCAGGTACTGAAGATAGCCCATGTACCCTCACGGCCTCATCCTGTACTTCTGATGTAGACATTGGATTCAGATCATGAAACTCTCAGATCTAAACCAGCAGCATGTAACTCCAGGTTACCTTAAAAATACATCCTGTTATTGTAAAAAGTACATCCTAATAGTAAAAAATACATCCTGATATTGTAAAAATACATACTGTTGTCAAACAAATTTGCAAGTGTAAAAAATACATCATGTTATTATAAAAGATACATCTGGTTATTATAAAAAGTACATCATGATATTGTGACAAATACATCCTAAAATTGTAAAAATACATACTGTTGTAAATAAATTTGCATGTGTAAAAAAATACATCCTGTTATTATAAAAAATACATCCATTGTGCGTATAAACTATATCCTTGCACCAAAACAAGCAAGTAATTCGTACCAAAGGTTCATGTACATGTACATAAAACCCTATGATGAAAAAATACATGCATTGTGTACAATAAAATACATCCTAGCACCCATAAAAATGGCAAAAACAGAGCAGGGGCAAAAAAAGCCACATACAGGTAAAAAATACATCCATCGTGTGTATAAATTATATCCTTGCACCAAAAAAAACATGTAATTCGTACCAAAGGTTCATGTACATGTACATAAAACCCTATGATGAAAAAATACATGCATTGTGTATAATAAAATACATCCTATCACCCAGGACAATGGCAAAAACATGGCAGGGGTAAAAAAAACCATATACAGGTATTTTGGATAAGTAAAATGTACATCCAATGTGCGTACAAACTATATCCTGCCGTTCAAAAAACTACTAATTCCTCCCATTGTTCATATAGACAAAAACATGGTGAGAAACTACTAATTCCTCCCATTGTTCATATAGACAAATCATCTTCATGCTACCATATAATCACACCCAACCCAGTGATCAAAACATAACCTACATCCCTGCTCATTGTGTCCATATAATGCATGAACGAAATAATCTGGGACGGTGGTATGGGCCTCATTATCTCCACGAAAACATGCAAGAGTAAGTACTGTAGGACGTCTGTAGGGCATCATTATCTCCACACAAAAACTATAGCAGGCTTGGATGTAAGAACCCATGTTGTGTTGAAGAACAACTACATCGACATTTCGAAATAAAAAAAATCCTCACACGAAGTGAACAATCATGGCTTTGTTTTCAGAAAACCAATTACAACCCCATACAAAATGAATCAAGCGATGCATTAGTTAAACATTTTGCTAGTAGCAAGTGCTTTTCGAAAAGGAAAAATCTTCCCTGCTACAAACTGAAATGTGAAGTATCTCGAGGATGCCAATCTGTCAAATGAGTCGAGTGTGTGGATTCATTAAACTAGTCTTGGATTTGGAAACACTCCAAGCACGGATGAAAAGTGAAATAAACAATCCACTTATCGTACAGTTAACTATCTAAGACACGTGATTAGTGAAGTTAGGCAGGTCCATGAGAAGTGATTAGAGCGAATGAGCCGCAGGAGATGGCAAAAGTAACTATAAAATCATGGACTGGAGTGACTGGAAGGATCATCTCCAGATCGAAGCGGAGCACGCACCGCAGAGGCTACATACAGGAGGGATGAGAGCACATACTCAATTCCCGGAGGGACGCCTGCCCCTCGTACCCAACCTCCACCTCCTCTCCGAGAAGCTCCAGTCGGACGACCTCCGCGTCGGACCGAACCAATAGAATGCACATGTGAACTCGCAAGTTGGGCGCACGCCAGGTAACGTGCTCGTCGGCAAGGACAGCGAAGTCGTCTAACAAGCTGACGGCGACGGCGAGGTTGTCAAAGAGCCGGCGTAGGGCCTCCACGTCCGCATCCACTGCAGAGACCCCGTAGGGGGAGGTGGCGGAGGGCGAGCAGCAGCTGCAGGGGGCGGCACGGGAGGACGCCGAGCGGAGAGCACGTGGACGGGGTTGTGGGCTGGCGGCGGGCCGGAGAGAAGTGGCGGCGGAGCAGCAGCTGATTCAGGAATGAAAGGAAGTGGATAAGGTTGAGCGTGTCATGAGTTGATCACATCCGACGGCTCAGCTTTGTGCGCACTTTGTAAGCCAACGGAGTGCCCCCGCACGAAATAGATTTTGCGTAACTATAGACAGCCTTTTCCACGTTGTACGAGCTGGTATCTGTAACTTACGGTTTCTTCCACCCAAATCGACACAAATCCCATGCTCGAGAATAGCAGGAATCAATCTAGAGGAAATATTTCCGCCGCCGACGATCCTGGTCGATCGATGACAGGAAGAGACTAGCAGGTGTGTCACCGTCGTCCTCACGGTCTCGTTCACCTGCATAATATGGAGCCCGCTCGAACTGGGAGGCCATGGCCATAGCCATGGAGAGGTGCGTCACGTCCGTTCAGCAGCCAATGGTGTGACCATGGGCAGGCGCTTTACATTATCCATACTTCATGCAATGCGGCTTCTTGTACAGACACCTGAAAAGAGTGCGCCGTTGTACGGGCTGTCTATATTACTGTCTATAGTTGACATGGATACATGCTACAGACGATAGCTGTCTAAACCAATGCGCATCTCCACGGGGTCGTAATAGGGCCCTAAAGCCTCTTTAGGGTCCCGGATAGAAAAAACAGTCATACCGGGGATCGTAAAGTCTGTGTCTGCCTAAATTTCTGTCCGGCACTGCGAACCCAGCCCCTAAAGTTAGAGGCTCCCTTCACGGTGCCGGACAACATTTTGTCGGACAGTTTTGTGCTCTGACCCACGCGTCAGTGAGACAACCACTCTTTCCCCTCTCCATTACTCTTTTCGTGTGCGTCGCCGCCGGCCGCTCCCATCCACGGTCGCTGCTAGCTCCTCCTCGCCACGCCGGCCGCTCCGGCGGCCGCCATGCTCTGGCAGATGGAGCTCCATCTGCCTTCTGCCTCCCGCTGCAGGTCCCTCAGCGTCATAGCAAGCTCGGTGGAGGCCAGGGTCATCGCGCCTTGCTCGCTCGGCATGGGCGCGCGACCGGTTGACCCGCGCTGCCATGGTTGCCTCCCGCTGGTGCTGCTCATTGCGCTGTTGCTGCTCGCACACCACGGGCACCTCCCGCTTGTGCCGCTTGCTGCGTTGCTGCTGCTGCACGCAAGGGCGGCTTGGCGCGGCGTGCACGCAAGGGCGACTTGGCGGCCATGGCGCGGTCCGCACGCGACGGGGGCTGGCGCTGCTACACTCAACAACGGACTCGGCGGGCGGTGTACACGCTACGCCGACCTCGGCCTCGCGCTCAAGGCGGAGCCGCTCCTACTCGAGGCTGGGTGAGCTCTCGCCTGCCAGTGACGAAGGAGCTCGAGGCGGCCATCCTCCTTGTGCGGCCAGCTCGAAGCGGCCGTCCCCCGTCGCATGTCCAACTCGAGGATGCCGTTCTCATTGCTCGTCACCGCCGTGCACTCAACATGTTTGTTGTTTTGCCTCAATGGTTTTGTGCGGCCGGTTTAGGCAGTACCGATGGGAGACCAACAAAAAAAATTGACTGAACATGTGTCCGGGATCCTAAAGGAGAGAGTGCCGAACAATATTTATGCACTGCCGGTGAAGATGCTCTTACTCCGAGCTATTCAAAGGGGTTGTTGAACCGGTTCCCTTTTGCTCACATAGTGCATGGTCTAACTAATTCTGCTGGGAAACCAAACGTACCCCTGGTAACCCCCAGCCCCCTTACCTCATTTTCTCGCCCGTCTCCCTCTCTCTCTTCGCTCCTCACCCCCGCCGTCACCACCAGAAACCCCTTCCCCCGCCGCCGCCTGCCGCCACGAATCCCTCCCCCACCTCCGATTCGTGTTCTTCGCCGCCCCGCTGTCACCTCGCCGTCTAGCTCCTGCACACGCCGGAGGGCGGCCGCCATGAAGCTCGCATCGTTCTCGGCCTTCCCCGCGTGATCTCCATCGACGGCCGCCTCTAGCTGCAGGACCGGAGTAGCAGGTCGACGACGTTTCCCTGTCCCGTAGCAGCACTGCACGTCGTCCCCCACCTAGGACCAGATCTGTAGCGAGTCCTCACCTCCACTCCGACCGATCTGCACCTCCTCCTCACCTCCGCTCCGGCCGATCTGCACCTCCTCCTCCTCACCTCCACTCCGGCAGCGCCGTTTGACCCACTGAGGTAGCTCCTCTCTCTGCCTTGTGCTGTCTTGGGCTAGCGAGTCTCTGAATGTCCACACTCGTCTACTGCTTCTTTCCCATTATTCAGTTAGCAAGATCTTACACATTCATTCACACTAACCACATGAAGAACCTTACTACTTCCAAACAGTCACCAACAAACACACACAGTCCATCCATACGAAAATATCACATCGGCTCCCGAGTTGCTTATGCTATATTAAAATAAAATAAAAATAACAAAACATTTAAAATAAAATTGAAAAAAATTGAAGACAAATATATACTCCCTCTGTTCCATTTTACTTGATGTATCTAAACGAATTTCACGTCTAGATACATTCATTTGAGATTCATCTAATATGAAATGGAGTGAGTATAAGTTTTCAACATACGTATAAAGTTTCGGAACGAAAAGACATATTTTAAGCTGTGTGAAAAAAACAAAATCAGTGATCAAAATGAGATTTAAAAATACATGTTTGAAAGCACTGATTTTATTGTTTTTGCACAAAGTACAAAAATTGTCTTTTCATTATGAAACTTTGCACATATGTTGAAAATTTGTATATGCCTTCTCCAAATTTTATTAGATTTAAAAAAATGTTTTACTATTTTTAATATTGTTTAAATATCAGGAGCATGCACCATAAGGTCCCACTGGTCCGAAGGAAGCAGGAAAGCCCATAACTGGATCCAGCGCACCGCCGAGTGATTAACCTGTAAGACAAGAAAATTTCGTGAATAACCTGTAAGACATGAAAATTTCCCTTCTGTTAAACACAATATTATTCCTACAACTGGACCTCGAAGTGGAGGTGGGGGTAATAAGTTGAATATTACACCATCAAGATCCTCTGTCACCTTGAACCTCTTACTACGTCTAACAACCTCCTGTCTGAAATAATGATCCATCTCCACAAACTTGATAACACCATTGTAGCAAATGACATCCCGGACTGGCTTTGGGTCACCGCTGCGGGGCAAAGTTGAATGGATATTCATTACTAGTCATTGTATATTCACACGATTTTTCCTGAATTTTAGTGAGTGAAAATTCTTGGAAAAACCAGAGTGAATGTGCATTGCTATTCATTGAACACTGTCTTCTTTTATCCTCGTTTTAAAATTACTGAAAATTCTAGGAAAATCACTGGATGTGCATTTCTATTCACTGAATATTGCTTTATTTTTTTTCCTGATTTTAACTTTTAAGTTACTGGAAATTCTTGGGAAAACACTGATTGTGCATTATTATTCACTTAATAATGCTTTTTTCATGGTTTTTAAGTTAGTGAATATTTTTGGAAAAAATCTTGCAGAAAAAATGCACATGTTTGACTCCCAAGAGTACAAGAGCCTTTGATTCATCAGAGACTGCTCTTCTCCGGTCTCCTCCGTCGCGTCCGGGCCTGCCAGCGATGGCTCGTAACCTCTGTGACCTCCGCTTCCTCCTTCTCGCCGCCGCCGCAGCCTTCATCTACATCCAGGTAGCCCCACCATCCCTCCCTCTATCTGCGAATCAGATCCATTCGGGTCAGCTAGTCGCAGGGGATCTGAACGCCTCTTCTCGTCCTCCTTCTCTGTAGATTAGATTCGAGTAGAGATGACCGTGGAATCCGGGTCTCTTGGCCTACTTTACCAAACCTCTCCCTTATGAATTGTTTTCCCTTTGCATCTCCAGGTGCGGCTTTTCGCTACCCAGTCTCATCACGCCGAACGCCTCGCACAAGCGGTGACCAAGCATTCCCCTGCTCCCCTGTCTCTTCTGTCTACCATGCTCATCTTTAGGGGTTAACACATGTAGTTTGGTGCAGGAAAAATCAGAGAGCAGATGCACCAGCCAGTTGCGCTCCATGATCGATCAGGTCAGCATGCAGGAGGAGAAGATTGTTGCACTAGAAGGTATTGATACTAATTTGCTGTCACAACTCTGATGCTGTCATTCAAGGGGCAAATGCTTCAACACATACTCCCTCCGTTCCACAATATAAGATGTTTTAGCCAATTCACATGTTGTCTACATTTGGACTAAAAGTAGTGTACATATACACTAAAACATGTCTAGATACATCTGTCCCACTTTCCATTTCTAAAAGCTAAAACATCTTATATTTAGGAACGGAGGGAGTATATAATTAGTTCCGTACTCTTAAGGTTACTTAGACCAGTATAATTTTGCTACTCAGGGATTGTTGTACACTTGTATTTACAAATCCAGATGATGTTTTCGGTTTTTGCTACTCGAGCCATATGAATTTCTTTCTACACCTCCTAGATTGCTGTGTTGTGTGCAACCATCAACCAAAATCTGAACATAGGCACTACAGTCATCTTTATCCTGCTTTATGAAGAATTTTCTCCTTTTTCTGACCTGTGTATGTATAAGCATCGATAGCTTGACTGTAACGGATCCGGTAGGCATTTTACAATTTAAACCTTTTGTGAATGCAACAGAGATGAAGATACGCCAGGATGAGGAGCGTGTGCAGCTCAAGATTTTAATTCAGGACCTTGAAAGTATGAATCCGTTACCCCTGTTTAGCTTTTAATTGTTGTTTTCAGCTACAACAGCTTTTTCCCATGCCTGTCTATGCTACATTAGTTGATTTTCTCGGGCCTCCTGCTGTTTAGTCAATCATAGCTTGATACAATCATTTAGGTCATTAGAAAACGTGTTCTATTCATCCACACTTTGTCATACTTTTTTGAACAAAAACTGTAGGGGAGGCCTCAAGGTATTTTTTTTTCAGGGCCAGACTTGAATGGAAACCTTGCCATACTGGAGCCTCATCACATGCATGCTGATGTTTCATGTTTAAATTGGCATGTTTTCTTCTTGAAGCAATATAGATTCAAATATTGTTTGCTGGAACTTCTACATATGAAAGTATTTGGACCGGTTTCATAAAAATAAAATTATCTGTAAAAAAAAACAAGTATGTTAACCTTTGCATGCTTCCAGAAATATTGTTTAGATATGGCTTTGCGATAAATAGCACTGTATTTAACAATTAGTGCAAGTACATTTAGTTTGGGTCGAATGCCAAAATGCAACTGATACATCGGGAACATGAAAATCTAATGCTATCTTAAAATTTCTTTTGGATGCAGAAAGGAGTGTGCAAACCTTAGTAAACAAGAACGTGGTATGTAATCTTGGTAACTTTTTCATCTATACAGTATGAATCTGATCTCTTTCTGTACAGCAGGTTCCTGTTGCCGCTGTTGTCATAATGGCTTGCAATCGACCAGATTATTTGCAGAGGACAGTTGAATCTATCCTGAAGTATGCTTTATGTTTCCATTCCTTTATTTTGAAAAGCTGAAAACTTCAGTTGTCTGTTGTTTTGTTTAAATCTTTAGGGGTACCAAGATTCCACTCAGTGGATGACACCTGCGGCAGTTATATATGGAATCAAGTTGCCCTGTTTTTTTTTTAAGGATTACTGCAGGGGAGCCCCCCACAACCTTTTATTGAAAAAAGAGAATAATTACAAAGTATTTACATATATACAGAGCCAGTAATGAAGGTTATCTAGCCATAATTGATATCTAGAGGGGTGGGGGTTGGGGGGGGGGGGGGGGGGGGGGCTGCAATCATGGCTAGATAACCTTCATTAGTGGCTCTGTACCAAGTTGTCCTGTTGACCACAATGCCATTCAATTTTCACACAACATACTAAGGATACTTAGACCGTATTATTTCCCGAGTCCATTTATGAAGCCTATTTGCTCCATCTGGGTCCACATAGGTTCAGTTCGTAGAACACCCTCATGACCGATAACTCTTCAGGTACCAGAAAACAGTCGCTTCTAAGTTTCCACTATTTATATCTCAGGTACTGGTGGTAGCAATTTCAGCTCTTTCTCTCAGTCTCTTCAAGTGTGCGGGGAAGACATTTTACATTGCCTTTTCCATTCGCAGGATGGAACAAATGGAGAAGTAAAAAAGAAAGCTTTGAGTTATACTCAAATAACATTTATGCAGGTCTGGAAAGAAATACTTACCTTCATAGCATTTCCAATACTTTTTTCGTAAGCATACCAGAAGTTAAATTGTCCAGCTAACACTCTTTAGTGTTCCTTTTGCCTTTGATGTGTTGCAGCATGTAGATCTTGAACCTGTGCGCACAGAAAGACCAGGAGAATTGACAGCATATTACAAGATAGCTAGTAGGTGCTCCTCAATTGATATGGTTTTTTTAAGACTGGTGATATTATCGATTCTCATCCTAAAGATGTTTCTTAATTCAGAACACTATAAATGGGCCTTGGATGCGCTATTCATCAAGCATAATTTTGATCGAGTAATCATTTTGGAAGGTTTGATCTCTGTGATGATCCATTGACTGTTTTGTTCTTAGATATTTCTGCATACCATTTCATTTCCATGGCTAATTGGTTAACAGATGACATGGAGATAGCCCCAGATTTCTTTGACTACTTCGAGGCTGCAGCGAAACTACTTGATAATGACAAGTATGTCACACTATACTCTGATTATATTTGGCAAGTCAATGAATTAATATTAAATCTGTGTAATTATGTGGTTGTAAATTTTGTCATTGTGGTATTGAAGGACGATAATGGCTGTTTCTTCTTGGAATGACAATGGGCAAAAGCAGTTCGTTTATGATCCAAGTTAGTATGATGATAGGCCCCTGTTCAACATTCTTTCTGCATTAATAGGTAAAGGTTCTCATTTTGCTGGATAACGTTTTGCAGAAGCTCTTTACCGTTCGGATTTCTTTCCTGGGCTTGGATGGATGTTAACAAAGCCAACATGGATGGAGCTGTCACCAAAGTGGCCCAAAGCATATCCTTCCTGTTGCCTACTGATTTTTGGATTAGCAGATATGCCTTTTCTAGTACCTTCTACTCCCTCTGTTCCATATTACTTGACTTCTAAATGGATGTATCTAGACACAAAATGAATCTAGTGACATCCATTTAGGAGTCAAGTAATATGGAACGGAGGGAGTATCATCTTGTTTCCCTTGACACGAGTTTACTTATTGGGATGATTGGGTCAGGCTGAAAGAGGTACACAAAGATCGGCAATTTATTCGGCCAGAAGTATGCAGAACATACAATTTCGGCGAGCATGTATGTTGGCTATTCTACACCAATACAAATTTATGGTCGCAATTTGGCATGCACTAACCAACAGATCAGCACTTTAATATTTGAGCCATTGGTTCTGGGTTGCTGGCATTTACACTTTGGTTTTATACTTCCATTCCAGGGATCAAGCATGGGACAGTTCTTTGAGAAATATCTGGAACCAATCAAGCTAAATGATGTTCATGTATACGAATCCTCCCACATTTTCCATTTTGTAGAAATGTTTTAAGCTCTTCGTTGCTGAGATTTACTCGTTCCGTTTTGTGACCATAGATTGACTGGAACTCCGAGGACCTGAGTTACCTCAAGGAGGTAAGAATTAATCTGTTCTTCAGAAAGTATTATTGTCCATAGGGTGTGTGCCTAATATTTGTGCTGGTAACACTAGGACAAGTTCTTGATCCAATTTGGTATGGATGTGGCTAACGCCACACCTGTGCACGGATCCGATGCTTTGTTGAAGGCCCACAATATGAATGCGGATGTCAGGATTCAGTACAGCGACCAGGGAGATTTTGAGCGTATAGCTCGTCATTTTGAGATATTTGAAGAGTGGAAGGTTACTTGCTAACTCAACTTAATTCGTACATCTTTCTCAAGTATGCCAAGGGAGAATCTCTGTGTGTTGTTTTTGCAGCAATTCTTTGCTTTAATACAAAATGACATGCCTTACAATTTTGCTGGACACAATTTGGATTGGAAACTCAATACAACCCAGAGTCTCTCAAATGATCTAGAGTCTCTCCCACGTGAAAAAAAGAAGTATCTTCAGCATTATGTATGCCATATAGTGTATAATGATTGTTGTTTTGTTTTTTACTTCTTCCAGGGCGGTGTTCCACGGGCAGCTTACAAAGGAGTAGTGGTGTTCCGGTACAAGAGCAGCCCGAGACGGATATACCTGGTTGGCCCCGACTCTCTTAGTCAGCTTGGTGCTAATCAGGGCGGGAAATTTACGACGTGAAAGTCCACACCCTGATTTACTAAAATGTGGGATGGCACATGCACATATACACTGCACAGAACATTAGGGGGTGCAAACAAGATGTAATGATGCCAAAGTTTTTTTTACAATGGAGGGTGGCGTTTCCTCCCCCTCGAGGTGCTGGAGTAAGAGAAGCTTGCCCAGTTGTAGAGAATTTGGCTGGGATTCATTCATGTTTAGTTAGCACAAGAATTTACTGAAATTTGTGTTTGGGGTATAATTACCCGATCCTCACCTCACTAGCTGGCCTGACCCTGACATTTAGTGTACATGACAAAAAAGATCTGAGCTATGATTCAGTGACATACAAAGCACAGTCCTATATTTCTTGCGATATTAATTTTTATGTTAAGCGCATAGCTGAGTATGTTAAGAAATGGAAGCAATATTAATTTTTATGGTCACTTGCATCAAGTAAATTATTTCTTCACTAACATTTCTCCACTTAACCAATTCTTGCAAAGAGTATTCGAGAGGGAGAGCTATTCTTAGGTCAGTTCTTGAAGTCCACTTTTTCTTTAGTCTTTAGCTAAGCTAAGTAGTCCTCCTTCATCAAACTTGCTAACCAAAACAAGGCCTCAGATACAAATAAATCAAATGAAAATGATTTTCCTTGTGCTCGCAAAGTCGTTTCATGGTAAGGACCTGAAAATAAATTGGAAAACGCGATTGAGTCCTTCTCCAGCAAGTAGCGACGAGATAAACTCGACGCCCGAACTAGCAAAGCTCTCCGGGGACGAACCACTTGAGGCAGCGCCACTTAGTTGGGTTCGGATGGAGTCGAAGATCCTGCGCATCGGCATGGAGTCTGCACCGTCTTGTGGCTGAGGAGGCCTTTCGGCCTGAAGAAGGTTTCAGTAAAACTTGACATAAGTATATAGAATGTCGAGACGAACCCACCAAATTTTGTACTTATAATATTTTTTTCACTGACAGGACGTATGATCTCGTGTGCTAAGATGAGTTTCACTCCAGAATAGAGTTAATTTTTCAACACCTAAATATATTCCTAAAAGCCAAACATGTGCGACGTACAACGTACTGGCACAAGCGGTCGAGTAGTCAATTTGATCGACACGTTTCGTTGGCCTAATGACGTGAAGGATCCCACACTAGCGAGTAGAGTCGCGTGCACTCGGGAGACTGAGGTCACCAGCCACCAGGAAAGGAAAAGATTATATTAGGGCGACCTACTTCGCGCATAGGTCGGTCCCGTCCGCACGCGCGTGTAAGGCCCATCTAGTTATCTTTTTTTTGCAAGACCATCTAATTATCTGCTTGCTCGCTACGTTCCCGTACGCATGCAAGATCTAGCTATCTCCTTGCTTTCTACGCTCCTGTACGTCCCCGTGTTCCCAGACCCAGCTAATCAAATGCTTGCTCACTCTTTTTTGCCCCAAAACAGAGATTTTCTGGCCCATTTTATTATGTGAAAGAGGTCAACAGCCCCGTTAGTTAGCTAGACTTGTTTGTCAAGTTTTTTTTGGATTTTTTTGATATTGCATATATGCGATAAATTTGTAACAAAACGCGAACGAGATTGTTGTGAAGGCACATACCAAAATTTTCCAGTTTTTTTGGCATTTTGTACAAGTTTGTGTTCCCTTTATTTTTTCGATGTTGCGTACGTTTTTCAAATTGTAACAAACATGTATAGTTTTTATTGGGGAATCATACGCCAGATGTTGCAAGGTTTTCTGAGCGTTTGCAAGTTGGGATGTTCCCTGTTTTTTGGACGATGTATTTTTTCCAAATGTTGTAAATGTATGTTTATTTTGTTGTCGTCACTTGTGTATTTTGTTGAATTAGTTGGTTATTTTTTTTGTGAATGAATATGTGACAAAAAAATTATTGCTCATCTACTTTTCAATTGATACAAACAAATGGTTTTTTGTTGTAAAAGTTTGTAATTTTTGTTGAGATTATTGTTAAATTTTGTTGCAAAGCAATGTGCAGCAAAAAATTTGTTGGTTAACCACTTTTTGTAACCTTACTTTTTTTCAGAAGGTTGCAATGATTTGTTACAATAATATATATTTTTTGTTGTATTCGTTTGTTATTTTTGTTGTAATTGTTTATAATTTTGTTGCAAATCAATCTGCAACAAAATAATTGTTGTGTAACAACTTTTCTATAACATTAATTTTAAAAAAATATTGCGATGATTTGTTGTAATAGTATTTATTTTTTGTACACTGCGCGAGAATTTTTGTTTCAATACTTAGTAATTTGTTGTGACAGTCAGGGCAAATCACCACAGTGGCATTTTTGTAGTAAATATCGAGAAGGTCAGGGGCAAAACGATATACCCCTTCATTTAAGTGGACCTAGTATGGACTGCAGGTTTGATTTCGAAAAATGTGAAGGGCTAAAAAGCAAAAACATGTATAACTGATTCCTGAACGTACGATGACGATCCAACGGTTTCGGAGGGGACCTAAGTTTCTCCTTTTCTAGGGGGGCCTGCGCCTAGCACTGCCCAAAGATAAAGCGGTAGCCACCGTCTAGAATCTCTGGGATGACAACATGGTGTCAACACCCTGCACGGCTGCACATGTAACAGGAAAGGCAAATGGCGTTACGATTTCTGCTTAAATACGTATGTAGGCGTTAGCCGTTGCTAGCTGAATAGCTGATGTGTGTTTGGTTATCCTCTTTTGTGTCAATTATTTTGCTGAAGTGCAGGGTGGTCTGTTTCAGGGATGGAGCCAGGAATTGAGCTTAAGGGGGGCAAAGCTAGACCAATTAGTGTTGTGATTTGTATGAGGGGGGCTAAACTAGCTATAATCCCTTAAATTAGGAGCTAAGATTCTATAGAAAATCATGAGTATGGGGGGGGGGGGGGGGGGGCAGCGTAGCCCCTGCTCGTCCCCCAATTGTCCCCGTACCTGGTCTGTTTGCGCATGTTACACAATGTCCCCTTTTGGTCTTCTGAGTTTTTTTTGCAACAATGGTCTTTTTTCTATTTAGGTCGAATTCTCGATGACGGTGCGCATTGCGATGCGCAACGGTGACGATGTAGAATTATGTTATTTCATAACTACTTTGGAAATTTTATTGTCTTTTAGGGAAAGAGGACCTTGTCCCCCATTCGGTTTCATTTCTACTTCCGGTGTTAGCGACATGTCATTTTTCTACTTTGTTGCGACCGCACAACTTTTGCCTCCTCATGCGCGATTCGGAGAATTCATTGTCGCATCCACATTGCCAGTCTACAGAAAAACTCATTTTATGTTTAGAACAGAAGAACTCGTTGTTGAAGTATTTTTGGACTTAGTACCATTAGTTGGAGTATTTTCACGAAACAACGATCGTAACATTATTTTTTCTAGAAAACATCAACATTTGAGGCGATGACCCCAAAGCAAAATAAGAACCCATTATTACCTATTTTGACAACTAATTAGCCCATTGAATTATATACAAAAACTTATTAACCTGTGTTGGGCCCACTGTCAAGAGATATGTTTCGGCCCCTTGACGTATACAGTGGCGTCTACTAATTTTCAACGCTTTTATCGTAGCACATTTATGATCATTTTCAAGTAGCTGGATTTAGGGGAGTTGACCTAAAATTTTAGTAGACGGTGAAGGTGGCTGCCACGTATCTCCGGATAGTGGGTTCAACGGGTTAATTAGTTGTCAAACAAGCTAGTTACCAAGTTTTCTATGCAAGTCACTACCCCAAACCCTAAACGTTGTTATTTTATGCAAAAGTGTTAGTTGAGATTTTGTTTAAAAAAGACCCAAAAGGTAGTGTTAGGTGCTAAAACCACGTGACATCGACATGGCAACAACATCCAACTCTAGAGCCAAGATAGTTGAGACCACGAAACATGAAAATAAAATGGAGGACAAATCACCACCATACTTCATTGGTGAATACTGAATATATCGTTGTTGGTGCTTCGAGATCCCTTCAGCTGGCTCGTCTTGGTCGCAGATCCCGCCGAAGCGCCGCGGTTTGCGTCTGTTTCAGGGTCACAAGGGGTGTGTTTGGTTGCTGGCACGATGGTCGGTAGGCTGCACCAAAATATAATCATTCGCTTTACCTCGAGTTTGGTTGCTTGCACCGGTTCGCATGCAGACTGATACGAAATTTAAAATGATCCAAAACCAAGTAGAGCAGGAACAACTGAATCGGCCATTTTTACTCATGCGGCTCTTGGATACCAAGTGGTGGGATTTCCTTTTTCTTTTTCAATGCCACCCTGCATGCTCCTCTCACAGCACATACTGGAAGTCGCCACAACCAAATAAGGGGCATGAATGCTACCAATCTCCACCAACCCCCATGTGCAGCTGCATTTTTTCACCATTTCTACTCATACGAGCCGTCTCACTCCATGTAACCTACGAAAATACATGCAATTAGCCAAACATGCCCGAGTCGTCTATTACTTCCATTCCATATCAAACTGTCTCGGATATACTATATGTCACATCATCATAATATTTCACACTCAGAAAAAAAGTTACTAGAATTCAACAAATAGAAATTTCTTGGAAAAACGATAGACCTTGCTCCAAAAAGATATTCTTTATGTGATAAACTTTCTAGAAAAATTAAGGCATGACCATAGCTGAGAACATTTGTATTTTCCTTGATATTTTTCTTTAACGCGGTGACATGGTAGTTCTTGATAGTTTTTTATTCTATTTTTTTTCTTACAACAGGTTCTTCTACGATAAGCTTTATCCGGCTCCGATGAGGGAGGGGTGAGGACGGCGGTGTGTTTTCGGCTCGTGCCAGTGATTTTTATCATTTTTAAATTTCTTTGTGCTCTTGTTAACGATTAATAGATCGGTTGTTTTCGCAAAAAAAAAAAAAAAAAAAACTCGGCGACGTGGTGTGTAATATTTGAGCAAAATTAAAGACTCGGACGAAACCAGTGCTCTAGTGTGTGTCAGATAATTCTATAAAGCTTGAAGGCCGGCTAAAAGCGAGCATTCTTAGGCCAATTGCAGATTTTGTTGTCTCTGTGTTGTCGGCCCTCGTTCCATTGGCCGGTTGATTGTGGCTCTTCTGAGGATATTTGACTCGTTGTCGCTGTTTGTGGGGTTGTTACGTTGTGAGGTACTGTTTGTGGGCCGCCAATTGTTTTGCTGCTTCTGCGTTGCAGTTGCCGTGCATGGGCACCTTGAAAAAGCATGGTTACCCCCATGTGTGGTTTTGATAATTAATGACAGTCCTTATGGACTAATATTTGCTTTGAGCTATACTTGTAGGTTTGGCTAATAAGCAAATACTTGATCTCCTTATGTTGGAGTCAAGGCTAAAGAAGAAGATTATATGTTGATCAAGGCTAAGTGCAAGTTGATCAACACACAAGACTAGTGATGTACCATGATGGATCATATGATCTTATGGTAGGGTAAGCAACTGTCAATATAGCCGTGCGAACTGACCCATGATCTATGTGCTTGGTATCTCTATGGGGGGTTAGGTATCTCTCCATGAGCATGCATAAAAAAGGAGATCCTATGTAGCTCATGGAGGATGGATACAAGTGGTGATCGTCATCAAGGTTGTGATGTCAAGTTCAAGATGATCATCATGAATATATCACATGCTTGAAGCTTGGCACTCATTTGAAGATAAATGCCAAGTTAAGATATGTCGAAGAAGTGTATCTCCCATATTGGTGTATGGGGGAGCAACATGAGAAGGTCAAGATGGTCATCATCAAGCTCAAGTGGATTATGCGCAAGGCAAAGGTATAATATTGATAGGTTTTCTATTTTACCGGTTTCATGATGTCAGTTGAGAGACCGGGTTATAGGATAGATAACCGTACTATCAAGAGGGGCTCTCGAGCGAGTATCTTGATCGTATCATTAGTAGAGAGCTCAAAACTTTGCATCATTGGCATCATCTTTATTGCTTCTTATTTGGCTCTTATCGTGGTGTGGTGGTGCTTATCGTGCTCGTCATGACAAGGCCAAGTTCACCGAAAACGGATTTCGTATGCGTCTTCTATTGTGTTTTCAGTGTTGGAGTTTTTGCCGATTCATCCATTTGGAAGGTTTCACCATTCCAACCCTTTGCACAATCTCCCTTGCTTGTTTACAATATTTCCAACAAAATTGGATTCATCTCGATCGGAGTTTCCTTGCAAAAGTTATTCAGTTTCTGGCTCAGAAGTTTTCCTGGACCGGTAGTACCGACTTACTAGCCGGTAGTACCGACCTATGTCGGTAGTACCGGGCCTAGTACCGAGGTTACTTACGAGGTCCAGTTTTTGGTACTGGTCTTTCTTCGTTTTCTACCGGAAGTGGCCCGGAAGTGATTTTCGGTAGTACCGGTCATGTCCGGTAGTATCGGGACTTTTTGCGGTAGTATTGGGTCCGCGGGATTTGTTAAGAGCGGTTGGTGGGCTGATTCGTGTAGGGCGGTAGTATCGGACCTAGGGGCGTTAGTTCCAAGCCCTGCGCGAATTTGAGCCCAACGGCCAGATTTTCGGGCCACCTATTTAAAGGGGTTTCTTCCCTAATGGTTCCAATAACCTTTGGCACACACTCTCTCCTCCATTGTTGACCTTTTTAGAGCTTACCTTTCTCTCTATCCTGCCATGATTCTTGCCTCCTTGTGGAGGGAAAAGTGAAAGGAGATCTAGATCTACATTTCCACCAAGCCATATCTCCTCTAAATGAGGGGAACTCTTTAGATCTAGATCTTGGAGTTTCTTGTGTTTCTCCATTGTTCTTCCTCTCCTATCCCTCTCTAGAATTTGTTACTTTGGTGGGATTTGGGAGTTAAGGAATTGACCACTTTGTGTGGTTTTTCCTTTTGCATTTGGTGCATAGGTTTGTGCTCTCCATGGTGATATGTGGAAATTGGAGTTCGAGAAGCTTATCGCTCTTGGGTGCATTGAGTACGTACCCTAGACAGTTGGTGGGTGCCGCGAAGACCTTCATGTTGTGAAGCTTCGGATAAGCTACGGGAGCCTCACATTGTGTGGAGGTAGGCTCGGTCTCATTGTACGGGTTTGGTCAACGCCCTCAAGTCGACCTCATTGTACGGGTTAGGTCAACGGCGTCAAGACAACCTCATAGTGGAACAAGCAAATCCCCCATCGGGTATACCCCGGGAGGAGCTCATGGAGAATAGAGTGAGCACGTGCGTGCTTGTACGTAGGAGTGCCAAGGAGGCGCCACACCCCTCCAACATAGACATACTTCCACTGGGAAGGAACTATAGGAAACAAACCTCCGTCTCCACTTATCTCGGTTATCTCTATAACCATACCCCTTTACTTATGCATTTACTTTGTGATAGACATCAAGATTGAAGTTATATATCTTACTATCACCTTGTTGTTAACTTACTTAGCATAAGTTGTTGGTGCACATAGGTGAACCTAGTATATTAGGTTTTGTGCTTGATAAATTAAACATTAGTTTTATTCCGCATTTATTCAAGCTCTAAACGTAAAAGTTTTAAATTACCTATTCACCCCCTCTAGGCGACATCTCGTTCTTTCACACCTGTTGGGCAGTCCGCGGTTGGTCTTCCACGCGTTGGCCTACATTCTCAGTGATAGGAGTGATTTCGATTTCTTTAATTGGTTCATGGAACTTATTCCATTTTTGCTTAGGAGTATCAATGTAAGAAGCAAAAGCATTAAAGAGATCAACAATAATTTGAGAATCAAGACCATATTTAGCACTAAACTCAGGAAAGTCAGGAGTTTCACCAAAAGATTTAATGCATTCATAATCACAAATTATACCTGATTCATTACCTTTATCTATTTCCCAATCTTCAGTATTACGTTGAATTCTCTCAAGAAGATCCCATTTATAATCAATCTTCTTATTTGTGTAAGATCCAACTGAGGAAGCATCAAGCAAGTCCTTGTCATGACGAGAAAGTCTTGCATAAAAAATTGTAACTATAATGCTTCTGGGGATATCATGAATAGGGAACTTAAGCATTAAAGCTTTCAATCTCCCCCAAGCTTGAGCAATACTTTATCCTTTGCGAGGCCAGAAGTTATAAATATAATTCCTGTCTTGGTGAATTTCATGCAGAGGATAAAATTTAGCATAAAAGAGAGGCACTATTTTATCCCAATCCAATAGATGAGAATCATCCAATAGCCTATACCACTCCATAGCTTTGTCCTTTAGTGACAATGAGAATAATTTCCGCATGATTACTTCTATAGAAACCCCTGCAATCTTAAACAAACCACATATATCTCTCATAAATAGCAAGTGATAACAAGGATGAACCGTTCCATCTCCTGCATAACGGTTACTCATAACATGATCGACAATTCCCATAGGTATTTTAAATGGAACATTTTTAATAGGTGGAGGACCTCTTGCTGCCACAAGAGCAGCGGCGATGGTGTCTCCAAATGTTGCTTCAAACTCATAAGGCTCCATAATGAAGTAGAACAACAGGTAAAAATAAAAACAGCACTTGAAGTAAAAGTGTTCCTTACTAATTCTACTTGCCAACAACGCTTTACTCCCCGGCAACGGCGCTAGAAAATAGTCTTGATGACCACAAGTATAGGGGATCTATCGTAGTACTTTCGATAAATAAGAGTGTCGAACCCAATAAGGAGCAGAAGGTGTTGGCTTGTAGATTCGAGCAAGGTTTCACTGCAAACACTAACAGAAGGATTTTTTATGGTTTTTTATAATAACAAATAAATAAAGTGCGAGTAAATAAAAGAAAGCAATAATTATTGCATCAAGTGGCCCAATCCTTTTTAGTACAAAGGACAAGCAGGTGATTCTACTTATAATGGCTAAACGCTCTTGAGGACACATGGGAGTAATGTCAAGTCACTTTCGCTTCATACTGCTGATTAAAGTTTAACGGTTTGCTAAGTGTTGTGTGGGTGAACCTATGCTAATGAACCGCCCTTACTTGCACTAGAACACACTTGTGATTACACTTCCCTACAACCATCCACAAATGCAAAGAAGTATTTAATAATTAACTAACCACAGCTTTAAACTCTGAGATCCTACACTCCCTCATGCACTAGTTTACCGGTGGGGGTTCGGGTTTCTGTCATTCCTACAACCACCTCACATGCAAACTAAATACACAATGCATTCCCCTAGGCCCATAAAAGTGAAGTGTCATGTAGTCGACATTCACACAACACCACTAGAAGAATAGCACCACAACTTAAATATCAAACCATTAAATATTACTCAGCATAATTCACTACTTGCAACGAGACTCCCCATGTCCTCAAGAACTAAACGAACTACTCACAAGACATCATATGGATCATAATCAGAGGTGATGAATGAATGATTAACAATCTGGTAAAAGTGATCCCAATGAACTACAACAAGTATAACCCTAGATGAAGTGGCGGAACAGAGTGAAGCCATGGGGATGATGGTGCTGTCGGTGAGGATGATGTTGATGATGATCCCGATGAAGCCCGTGATGATGACGATGACGATGGCGACGATCTCCCCCCCTCCGGGAAGGAATCCCCCCGGCAGATTTCTCCCTGCCGAAGAGTTTTTTCTCTCTCTGTGGTTTCCGTCCCCGAGGCGGCGGCGGAATATTTCTTCGAAGCGTCCCCCGTGATTTTTAGGTCAAAGGGGTGATATACGTCAAAGGGGGGAGCCGGAGGCGACCCAGGGCCACCAGGTGGGCCCCTAGGCGCGGCGGCCAGGTGGCACCTGGTGCCCTGGTGGCTCCCCTCTGGCTCCTCTTCTGGCTTCTCTCGTCATCTGGCAAAATACTGATCCTTGAATTTTTGCGGAATTTTTGGCGATGCAGAAGTATAGTATCTTGACGGTGCTTTTTCCAACTGATTTCGGGCTCCGGCAGTCAAATCACCAACAATCATCAAACATGCAAAATAAGATAAAATAACATAAGCATAGCATTATAATAAGAAATATATCCATGAATAACAGTAAATTATGATATAAAATAGTGATGCAAAATGGACGTATCACCCGCATATTAACAAAACCATGATTAACTAAGACAACTAAAATAGGATGAATTATCAGATGTCGACTATGGAAACAAAAAAAATACATTGTTCACAAATAAATACAACGTTTGAGTACCTTTCTGATATTTCGTTATAAATTTCACAGATTCACAAACAAGCTATCAATCCTACATTTTTTTAGACGGACAAGCCAGAGGCGTTGCTTTATATAGAAAGCTAGTCAGTCTTGCATGGCAATTAACATGGATCAATCTGGGAACCGTAGGTTTGTGAGGTGCAACACTGAACATTGCTTGACATTTAAGTAGTTACCACAATGTCAGCATTCTATCTTGCCGTCCTGACTCCCATAGCCTCCTTTTCTGGAACATCAATTCTTTCTCATCTTGCTGGTTTCTAACTTAATTGGTTTTGATTGGGTGAACCAGTGGTCTTAGTTTTGGGAAAATTGATTATGTTCCAGTTACTTCTTTTCACTTTTGGAAAGTTACCAAGCGATATTATTATTACCAATTTTTATCATTCAGGCTTTCGGCTGTATTTATTCTGGTCTTGTTACAACATTTACCCTAGACCAACTACTTATACATCAGAAAATAGTAAAGCTTCGTTTGTCTATGATGTAAAGTTGTGCACTTCCTCGGAAGTTGGGCCCTCATTTCACCTCTAAGATCTCAATGCATTATCTATATTTTTTCGAGTTTCTTATGATTATAAACATATGAATTGTTGTTTGTGCTACTCTCGCAAAAAGATACTGCTGCTTGGAGGACCAATGTTTCATTAGTTTCACCAGTCACCATCCTGACTTTGTTAGCTTCACAGTGTATTGAACTTAATTTAGTTTAGTTATCTAGTTGACTTGGGTGGGGGGGGGGGGGGGGGGGGGGGGGCTTGCCCCCATGCCCCATGGTATGCATGTAAAAATAATTTAACATAAATATGCAAATTTCAATATACAAAGTTGTTAAACATGAAGGCGAGTGCGATGGCAGCGGAGCCAAACTGTGTAGAGCGGAGGCTGAGGCCCAAGAGCTTCCCGGGCTTCCCTGAAACATCATTCAACGGTTTCAACCTCACCCCATCAGGCAGCCCCAACAAAACTCCCAATGCTAGTCCCTCCACCTCCACCGGGTGTACACCTGGCCGGCTCAATCCCCTTCGTATATGGCCCACATATTAAAAAACATGAGTAAACAACTGAATGGAATAAATCATCAGATATCGCCTGTTGAAAACATATAAATACATTGTTCGCAAATAGATACAACATTTGACTACCTTTCTGAGATTGTAAATGATAATGCAATCTTACTGAAGTCATGAAGTTCCTTCAAAAAATTGCAAAGGCCCCTGATGCTAGTAAGTTGAACATTGCTTTCACTAAACATATCACTGATGCTCTTATCAAAGCCAGGGAAGAAAAACTCCAACTTGAAACCTCCATTCTAGAAGATGTTTGGGAGCCTACTATTAAGATAAAAATAAATGACTTTGATTGCAATGCTTGGTGTGATCTTGGTGCAAGTGTTTCTGTTATGCCTAAAAGTTTCTATGATATGCTTAATTATTTGAAGCCTTTGAAAAAATGTTATTTGAGTATACACGGTTTGCTGCTGAAGGTATGCCGATCTGTTTTCTTCTTTTCTCTGGTCTAATTAGTTAGCTAATTATTTCTTTTGTTTCGTTTTTGTATGGCTCCGTTGGTGACTTTGGTGGCTCATTGTTTTGCGGTTGCTGGTTTGCTGTGGGGTGGGTTCTTTGTTTGCAGCTTGTTGCGCTCGCCTCTCTGCCTGTTCGATTTGTTTTGTTGCTTCGTGGCGGTGCTGGTTGTTTTCTTTACCTAGGCGAGGTATGTTTCTGCATTGCCTTTTCCTGGTTGCTTACTGATGCTCGGTTGTGCTGATTGTTTTTTGATTAGGGCTTTGTTATCTTGCTGTTTTCGATGGCGGATATCGCTCCTTAGGTTTCGTCTTTGCCGCGGTTTTCTGTTGCCGGATCTGTTTCAGGCCGTCCTCTTGGTATGCGCATTTTGTCTTCCTATGATTTTTCTCTTGTTGCTTCGCAATTTTTTTCAGATACGAATTCCTGCTGTAGGCGTCTTCTGAAAAGGACTTATCTTTTCGGTGATGGATTCTCATGTCTGGCGTAGCGGCGTCGCGCATTGGCCTCTGGATGTTCAATCTGGCGCTCATGCAGCTGATGCAGGACAGTGTCCCAGACTCGGACCGGTGCGTGGTACGTGGGGGTGCAGATCTTGATGCAGTCAATGTTCGACATGCTTACCTACATCATGGGCATCATCATCTCTGACCTCAGGATACACGCACTCACCAATTCCTTTCAGTTAGTTGTTGCCAAAACGAGGAGCTAAATATACGATGGTTCGTATCTGAAATGTGTACAACCGAACAGTATTTTCAGCGAGTTAATCGTGTTGCCCTTCTTCCTAGTGACATGCGGGGCGCATGCTCATACGGAGGCATCTGTTAGAGCATCTTAGCACATCTTAGCAGAGCCCGTAAAACATGAAACTGAAAACACGGTTTTCAGTTCGCGTTTTGGGGTGTTTGCGCGACGAAAAATCTCGGCGCAGATCAGAGAATGAAAATGAAACTGGATATTTAATTTTTTTATTGCCGCGAACAAACGGACGAACATCGGCGGGGATCACCGATTTACATCCAAAATACGTCGACGATGACCACCGGAGATGCAAAAGAGACTAGCCTAGACCTACGCTAGCCCTAGCCCTTCGGTGGCGGGGCGGGAGGAGGCCTCGTGCTTCGGTGTGGACAGCTTCGGCGACATCACGCGGCGGCAGTGGTGGATCTGGTGGCGGGGGAGCTGGATTGCTCGTCGGAGAGCGGGCGGCGGAGGGGTGATTTCTCGTCGGCGCGCGGCGGAGCGAATGGGGACATGGACTGAGAACACCCCCTTGAACCCTACTTAGTTGGATCGATAGCTCGGTTTTTCAGGCGTCCTAAAAAAAATTTGGGCTGAGATGGCTTTACAGGATCTGTTCTAGCAAAACGGTCTGAACCCGTAAAGCCGACCGAATTTTTCTGTTCCCCGGCGTTTTAGGGGCTATGCTAGAGATGTTCTTACACCTGGACAAGATCATCGCCATCCTGGGATAGCAAGGGACTTTGCAACAACAATCCATCGGCCGGCCGGGTTTCCAGTTAAGCTCTGGGTCAATTAACTTCCTCATGCATCCTTTCTTAAATTCAGCTTTTGTTCCAAGAAAAATAATTCTAGATCTGGATTGCATTGATAAGTACTGAGCGATAGAGTCAGCTAACGAATCATTTGGGCCCGGTGCTGGTGACTGTAAATTTCCTTTTTTTTTTCCTTACATGTCAGGCTACATGGTAGAGATTGTTCTTTTCTTCTTGCAAGACGAATAGCCACTGCTTCGGTGTAACATTGTTCTTAGAGGATCTACGGGACCTTTAAACAACGCCCTTATCCCGTTTATATATATATATATGGCTGAGTCCTTCCATGTAGTAGGATATTTGAGTAGTAATGAAACTTCTATTTCCAACCAAAGCTAGAAGAGTAGCGCGTGTCTAGCTTGCTTGTCTTTCTAGGTTAGTACAAGTTTTGTTATGTCAGAGATAATTTATGTTGGTGATATAGTTTTTGATCATCATCATCATGGCATTAGGATTTATCTCACGTTAACTTCTGGTAATAAGATTAAAGAGTTAATGGAGCGTGCTTAAGTGGCATGTTCTGTCTGAACTAATGTGTTTTGGAAGTAGGTATTTTAATAATTAATATGGTATGGGAATCTATCTTCCATTAGTTTTTTCTGCTAAGATTCTCTAGACAGTTGAGAAAGTATCTAGAGGAGACAAAACATATCTTTGTGTCGTTCGTTTCAGGTTGGACATATCTTTAGTTCTTCATGCAATAGGCGACATGTGCTTCTTCTTCCCATGGCTGCAGCTCTCTACCGACACTACAGGAACGGCAAGAGAAGCCGACGGTCGACGCCCTCGGCGTAGACGACGATCCCCCTCGGCGTAGGCTAAGACGAGGGCCACCCTCGGCGTAGTCCCTCGGGCTAGATGGGCCTCGGGGTAGCCCACATGCCCTCGGCTTAGACAACGCCCTCGGCGTAGCCGCGTTAGGCCGACGGACTGCGAGGCCCTCGGCGTACATGCCCTCGGCGTAGGGCTGGACGGCCCAGCGACGGCCGTTAACGGCGCCACCCTCTACGCCGAGGGGGGTCGTCGGCTTAGCCTCGCCACGTGGCAACCTCCTGGGCGTCCTGGGGCTTCGTCTAAGCCGAGGGGGGCGTCGGCTTCTCCGCCTCCTGGGCGTCCTGGGCTCGTCCCTACGCCGAGGGCGAAGCCGTCGGCTTAGCCCATCCCCAGATTTTTTTTTGCAGTTTCTGTTTTGCTGCTCGTTTGCCAGCACCAAAATCACAGAAATTAATATAATTAATTAGAAATGCAACTAGCATCATATGATCATCCAAAGTGCAATATACACACAAATGACTAGCATACATAGTACCATCCAAAGTAGAGACATACATAGTATCATCATCCATACATAGTACCGTCCAAAGTGGAAATAGACAAGTAAAGAGACACATGCATAGTACATGATCTACTGACGCCGACGGCTGGGCCTCGACCTCCATGATGGGTCGGTGCAGACATAGTCATCTGGAGACGTGCTCGGGGTGAGCCCCAGATCTCCCATGGTCAAATTTGGCATCCTAGGGCTAGCTTGGTGTCCGGTAGAAGCTGCCGAAGAACCGTGCGGAGAAGCACCGGGAGTAGCATCAGCGGAAGGCCCACCGGTTTGGACCGGTGTGATCTCACGCGAGGCAGAGGAATGTCCCGTTCCCTGCATGTTTCCTAGATGTTAGCAACTTGCGAGGCAAAGGAAAGCGGTAACGAGTGAATTGGCACCGAGATATAACTTACCGGCGGCGCTGCGTAGTATGTCCTGGCAAACATCTCCCTTGTTGGCACGACTGGTGGCGCCCCGGAACGGGAGGCGGTGGCCCTAACTCCTGCAGCGAACGTCCTTCTGTCATAGCAAGCATCATCTCCCGCAAGATTGTTTAAATGTCAGACTTTGCAGAAATAAAACATCAAACTAGGGGAAAGTGAGACTTGTCATCATTTGCAAAAATAAAGATTCAAACTACATTCATATAAGCGTCACGGACCACGGTGCGCTGGTAGTGCTCTTGACTGACCTCCTGGAAGCGGTCGAGGGCAGCTTCAAAGGCCGCCTCGAAAGCAAGCTACAATTTCACAAATAATGAATCTCCTAAGCACTTAGCCATGCAGGAACAGAAGTAGGAAAGATGATGAAAACTTACATCGTAGCTGGGTCGGCGAGGCTGGCGACGAGGCGGGAGGGGGATGTCGGGAGCGGTTGTGGCCTTCACACGCGTGTAGGTCGTGCTGAGGGAATCCCTGACCGCCACATTAAAGTACTGTGTACGGCCATGCTCCAACCCGTGCGAGGACAGGAGCAACGACTCCTGGTCGATCTCCAGGTCCATGGGGTCATCCACCTCCGGGTGACGAGCCCGCACCATATCGATGTAGGCCTGTCTGGCCTCCGCGCTGTTGCCGAAGAACACGGGCAACGAGGGCTGAGGCTGGCTGAGATCGGGCCTCTTCATGCGCATCCTGTCATATGCCTGGGCATCAGTAATCACTTCCCCTTCTGATGCCTCGGCCACCTGCATCGCGAAAAGAAATGTTATGCATATCAAGTAGGAACATGACGAAAAACAAATGAATCTATGTATACACATACCAACTTCCCCTTGAAGCGCTGATAGCTGCGGTTTCCCGCGCAGTGTGTCCCACCGTCGCCTCGGTTCTCCGAGTTTCGCCTCGCCATGGCCGCAAACTCGCCGTTCTCCCTGAGCCACCTCGTCCTGACCAGCTCGGCCCAAGCGTCCTTCTTATTCTCAGCCCATACGGGGACAACCTGAAAATGCAATAATCAACTCAAGATAATGCAATAGCAACTTAGCAGCAATGTAGAATCTAATTGACATCTTACTCACCGTCATGTACTCATCCAGCGTCATATCGTACTCAGCCTTAGCATCGGGACCGACAATGTCCTGCTTCTTCACCCTCACGCCCTTTTGTGCCCAGAAGTGACTAACAGCCGTGGCCTTCTGGTTGTACCACACCTGCGGTGTCAGCTTCCGACAAGCCCGGAGCAAGGTCTGGTCCGCCCTTTTATCGTCCAGCTCGTTCACACGGTAAAATTTCTTCAATCATGCATAAAACAATTGTGAGAGCCATGAGTTAGCACATTAGGGTCATCAACTATGAACATAGCTCGAGAAATATGCCTTACCCAAAACTCGGTCATCACAGCATCGTCGGCGTTATAGTAGGGAGCTGAAGTAGGGGCAAGCTCGTAGTCCGCCCAAGTCAGGGCTAGCTTCCGCACGCGCGCGGGGACCTCCCCGCGAGGAGTGTAAATGCCTGGCCACCACTTCCTAATCAAAGCTGAAAGCATGCTGTTAGGAAGGCGACTCTTGGGCGACACACCCGGGGCCAAGGTCCAATTGCTGCACATAAATCAAACATTAGTACACATGCCAAATTGTTTATCTATACTACTATTAATCCACCCCATCCCCATACAGCGGCTCTAGAATTACCTTTGTTTACCCTTATACAAAGAAACATTAAAATCTGAAATTTGCTAAAGGCATATGCTTTTCTTTTTATATCTGTATCACTTAATTCAAGTTGTATTGTTGACATGACACTAGAATTGGCTAGCTGAGAGATTACCTTTTTAAGCTACATGACTATTTGGCAGATCAATAAGGTGCTGGCATTTGCTTACATGCTTGCCGCCATATGCATGGGTTTATAAATCATAACCGTACTTTAAATGACACATTTATGTGCATGAGATTTAGCCTGTTTGGAAGTGGGATCTTACTGCTGTGCTAGAAGCAAAATAACCTGCATATTTTAGTCGACCCAGGGATAACTATTTGTCAGGGCTTAGAGTTGGTGGGAATTTTATTTCTTCATGGCCATTGGTTACTGTGTGAATTCTTAGTTCCACCACCAACTCAAACCATTTTTGGTTCTCTTATATGTGACTCACACAACTTGTATCTTGTTAAAAACTTATCATTTTCCAGGCAATGCAATTGTTAACAAAAATGCATATTCACATTTTGTTTTCTATATTGCATATTTGTATAATGCCAATGCACATTTAGTACATAACAGAAGGTTTCAGTTGTGCCATAGATTTTGGTCTACAAGAAATAATCTTGCATTCTTTCTGCATGAAGAACTACAATCGGACTTCACCAAAATCCAATCAAAAAAGTGATTGCATTTACACTATTATTTGCTCCATTGATTTGGTTTAATTAGTAGTACATTATACTGTTCTGGCAAATGTATTAGTCAGTCAATGATACATGTTGGATTGGCAGGTACTATTTGATTAACAATCCTGTTGTCTTGACACGCAAGACTGTGAGGTAAGTACCAAACACAAGAAGGTGTGTCGATATGCAAATTCTATCTATATTATGAGCTGGTTCCATATACAATGGAACCATAAACTGTAGGCGTACATCAGCTTCTCTAATATATATATGCCCTCACTAAACATCTTTGTATGTTGATTACATGCATAGCATATTTATGAGATCAACTCGATTTAATTGTGTCCTAGGTAATTATTTGGCACGGCATAGAGAGTACACTGGCGCAGCAAAGCTGACTATCCAAATAATGCAACAGAAAAAACGGTGTTAGCAAAGCTGATTTATGTCGATTTGCAAGATTTCCTGGTTGCATATATAAGGAGGCGTGCATTGCACGTGCATACTAACTAGTGTTGACAAAATGAAATAAACATAGCTCGACATTGCAAAATTAATACACTTACTCAGCCTGCGAGGGAATAATAAGGATCTTCTCCTCCTCGGTCTTGGGCCAATCTTTCTCCTCGGGAACTCTGGATTCCCCACGAAGCTTCAATTTCTTCGGCGCCCCCGTCTCCGTCGACGTCTCCACCTCTGGCGCCTCCGTCTCCGTCTCCACCTCATCTGTAGACGGCCCCCCCTCCAGGAACAAGTCGGGAGCGACGTCCCCCTCAGCGGAGGGTGGTGGCTCAAAGTCCACTCCTCCCCCGCCACCTCCACCTCCCAGTCCGTCTCCCCGTCCTCCTCCTCCCCGTCCTCCTCGTCCTCGTCCCCGTCCCCGTTCTCCAAGAGAGGGGTAACGGCTAGTATTGGGAGCCCTCGGTCTCTCAGTCCGTCTAAGTGACTTAAGAATGCTCCCCGAGTCTGCCTTGCCGCTGCTACTCATATTGCCCTGCATTGAGAAAGAGAAACCAATAAGCATAAAGGCATAACCTAATTAAAAAACATGTTGACAAATAAAAAATAAGCATAAAGGCATAACGCAATTAAAAAGCATTGCTACAGATAAATACTAAGCATAAAGGCATAATGGAATTAAGAAGCATGTTGACAAATATATAAATACTAAGCATAACTCTCACCATTCGTCATCACTCTCATTCTCATTCTCATTCCGATTCTCATTCTCAATCTCATCCTCACTATCACTATCTCTTGAGTAGTAAGTTCTTCTCTCATTCTCGATGGGTGGAGGCTGAATGTCATCCTGCGCATGTAACTTCTCGAACAAATTCACATTTTACAATTATTACACAAATGCATTTCTACAATTTTCAATTTTATTGCATTTCTACTGCTATTACAAGATTACATATTCCTATAACAAACTAACTAACAAATTAACTAGAAACTAACAAACTAAATAGCTAAAAAAAAGAAAGAAAAAAAAAAGAGGTGGAGCACCTCACTGCCGGCCGCCATGCTCAGGGAGGAGGGGCGACGGCGTCCGGGGAAGGAGGCGACGGCGTCACGGCGAGGAGGGTGCTCGGGGAGGAGGAGGGTGCTCGGGGAGGAGGAGGGGCGCGCGACCGGGAGGGAGGCGGCGGCGGCCGGGGAAGGAGGCGACGGCGTCACGGCGAGGAGGGTGCTCGGGGAGGAGGAGGGTGCTCGGGGAGGAGGAGGGGCGCGCGACCGGGAGGGAGGCGGCGGCGGCCGGGGAACGAGGCGACGGCGGCCGGCTGCTGCTGGAGGCGCTCGGGCGTGGGGAAGGAAACGGCGGCGGCGGCGGGCTGCGGTTGGGGAGGGTCGGGGCAGGGGAGGGAGGACGGCGGCGGCCGGGGAGGGAGGACGGCGGCGGCCGGGGAGGGAGGACGGCGGCGGCCGGGGAGGGAGGGAGGACGGCGGCGGCGGGCTGCGCGCAGTTGGGGAGAGGTCTCGGGCGCGCGCGCGTGTGAGCTGCGTGTGAGGGATACCTGGCAATAATTAGGTTTAGCTCTACGCCGAGGGCTCCGTATACGCCGAGGGCAACCCTCGGCTTAGCTTTTCCTTTTTTTTCTTTCATTTATTTTTCTACTTCTTTTCTTTCATTATTTTTCTACTACTTTGGCCTAGCATTTTTATGACTACAATATATTAATAGATATTCTAATAGGTCCACATTAATTTTTTTTGGATCATTCCGGCGTCGACATTGAATTGACCGTGGGGTCTACCCCTTTGACCGGCGCACGGCAAAGAAAATATCGCACGGCAAAGATTCGAAGAGGTGCACGGCAAAGAAACCTGCACGGCATAGAAGTTTTAAATAAGTTTTACTTTTGTAGACTATTTGTTAGTGTTACTTGATGCAATGTGTATAATGTATACAAACACAACAAGTAATCTACATCTTCATCGACCCCCCCCCCCCCCCCCCCCCACATATATCAGGGTTTCGAAGCAAAACAAGTTTCGGCCAATCTGCTAAGTGTTATCGCCCCCCCATATTAGGGTTTCCAAAAACAACTTCGGAACGAAACAAAACGCCTGGGGAAAGAGGAACAACATATGAATAAAACATAGGTGGGCACACACAGACAACACTCAACATAGATGAGAACACACACAGTACTCAACATAGGTGAGAACACACACAGTACTCAACATAGGTACTCAAACTAACTACGACCAGGTCCTAAGCCGCGCGGAGCTGAGCCGCGGACGCTCTGCTTCCAAAGAGCCGGAACCATGAGAGACTCGCTCGCGTCATAAGGATTCTGAAGTAGCGACCAACGCCTGTTACTTGGATTATTGAACAAATGCATGTAGCGAAGGACGTGCTCGTCCTCCTCCCTAATACGGATCCCTGATTTCACCAAGTGTTAGCCCCACGTCTGCGAGCAGGGTCACGGATGGTACATGCAAGGTTACACATAAAATTACACCACACTTGTAATCATATGTTAGGGACACATGCAAGTTTTCTTGTGATTCCGACGCTCCGGGGGTCTGTGTCCGGGGAAACCCTAGACGGGGGGCCCCGCAGGTCTACCCCTATAGCTTTTCCCGTACGAGGGTTTACCAAAGGAGTTTTCTATTTGTTTTGGTTGGTATAGGCCATATGTGGATGGAAAGCATGGGTTGGACCTACCTTGCCATAAAATAGGCTCCGGTTTAGCCGCAGGGGGAGTTTCCACATACGGATCCCTGATTTCACCAAGTGTTAGCCCCACGTCTGCGAGCAGGGTCACGGATGGTACATGCAAGGTTAAACATAAAACTACACCACACTTGTAATCATATGTTAGGGACACATGCAAGTTTTCTTGTGATTCCGACGCTCCGGGGGTCTGTGTCCGGGGAACCCTAGACGGGGGGCCCCGCAGGTCTACCCCGATAGCTTTTCCCGTACGAGGGTTTACCAAAGGAGTTTTCTATTTGTTTTGGTTGGTATAGGCCATATGTGGATGGAAAGCATGGGTTGGACTTACCTTGCCATAAAATAGGCTCCGGTTTAGCCGCAGGGGGAGTTTCCACATACGGATCCCTGATTTCACCAAGTGTTAGCCCACGTCTGCGAGCAGGGTCACGGATGGTACATGCAAGGTTAAACATAAGACTACACCACACTTGTAATCATATGTTAGGGACACATGCAAGTTTTCTTGTGATTCCGACGCTCCGGGGGTCTGTGTCCGGGGGAACCCTAGACGGGGGGCCCCGCAGGTCTACCCCTATAGCTTTTCCCGTACGAGGGTTTACCAAAGGAGTTTTCTATTTGTTTTGGTTGGTATAGGCCATATGTGGATGGAAAGCATGGGTTGGACCTACCATGCCTTAAAATATTCTCCGGTTTAGCCGCAGGGGGAGTTTCCACATACGGATCCCTGATTTCACCAAGTGTTAGCCCCACGTCTGCGAGCAGGGTCACGGATGGTACATGCAAGGTTACACATAAAACTACACCACACTTGTAATCATATGTTAGGGACACATGCAAGTTTTCTTGTGATTCCGACGCTCCGGGGGTCTGTGTCCGGGGGAACCCTAGACGGGGGGCCCCGCAGGTCTACCCCTATAGCTTTTCCCGTACGAGGGTTTACCAAAGGAGTGTTCTATTTGTTTTGGTTGGTATAGGCCATATGTGGATGGAAAGCATGGGTTGGACCTACCTTGCCTTAAAATAGGCTCCGGTTTAGCCGCAGGGGGAGTTTCCACATACGGATCCCTGATTTCACCAAGTGTTAGCCCCACGTCTGCGAGCAGGGTCACGGATGGTACATGCAAGGTTAAACATAAAATTACACCACACTTGTAATCATATGTTAGGGACACATGCAAGTTTTCTTGTGATTCCGACGCTCCGGGGGTCTGTGTCCGGGGAAACCCTAGACGGGGGCCCCGCAGGTCTACCCCTATAGCTTTTCCCGTACGAGGGTTTACCAAAGGAGTTTTCTATTTGTTTTGGTTGGTATAGGCCATATGTGGATGGAAAGCATGGGTTGGACCTACCTTGCCTTAAAATAGGCTCCGGTTTAGCCGCAGGGGGAGTTTCCACATACGGATCCCTGATTTCACCAAGTGTTAGCCCCACGTCTGCGAGCAGGGTCACGGATGGTACATGCAAGGTTACACATAAAACTACACCACACTTGTAATCATATGTTAGGGACACATGCAAGTTTTCTTGTGATTCCGACGCTCCGGGGGTCTGTGTCCGGGGGAACCCTAGACGGGGGGCCTCGCAGGTCTACCCCGATAGCTTTTCCCGTACGAGGGTTTACCAAAGGAGTTTTCTATTGTTTTGGTTGGTATAGGCCATATGTGGATGGAAAGCATGGGTTGGACTTACCTTGCCATAAAATAGGCTCCGGTTTAGCCGCAGGGGGAGTTTCCACATACGGATCCCTGATTTCACCAAGTGTTAGCCCCACGTCTGCGAGCAGGGTCACGGATGGTACATGCAAGGTTAAACATAAGACTACACCACACTTGTAATCATATGTTAGGGACACATGCAAGTTTTCTTGTGATTCCGACGCTCCGGGGGTCTGTGTCCGGGGGAACCCTAGACGGGGGGCCCCGCAGGTCTACCCCTATAGCTTTTCCCGTACGAGGGTTTACCAAAGGAGATTTCTATTTGTTTTGGTTGGTATAGGCCATATGTGGATGGAAAGCATGGGTTGGACCTACCATGCCTTAAAATATTCTCCGGTTTAGCCGCAGGGGGAGTTTCCACATACGGATCCCTGATTTCACCAAGTGTTAGCCCCACGTCTGCGAGCAGGGTCACGGATGGTACATGCAAGGTTACACATAAAACTACACCACACTTGTAATCATATGTTAGGGACACATGCAAGTTTTCTTGTGATTCCGACGCTCCGGGGGTCTGTGTCCGGGGGAACCCTAGACGGGGGGCCCCGCAGGTCTACCCCTATAGCTTTTCCCGTACGAGGGTTTACCAAAGGAGTGTTCTATTTGTTTTGGTTGGTATAGGCCATATGTGGATGGAAAGCATGGGTTGGACCTACCTTGCCTTAAAATAGGCTCCGGTTTAGCCGCAGGGGGAGTTTCCACATACGGATCCCTGATTTCACCAAGTGTTAGCCCCACGTCTGCGAGCAGGGTCACGGATGGTACATGCAAGGTTAAACATAAAATTACACCACACTTGTAATCATATGTTAGGGACACATGCAAGTTTTCTTGTGATTCCGACGCTCCGGGGGTCTGTGTCCGGGGGAAACCCTAGAATGGGGCCCCGCAGGTCTACCCCTATAGCTTTTCCCGTACGAGGGTTTACCAAAGGAGTTTTCTATTTGTTTTGGTTGGTATAGGCCATATGTGGATGGAAAGCATGGGTTGGACCTACCTTGCCTTAAAATAGGCTCCGGTTTAGCCGCAGGGGGAGTTTCCACATACGGATCCCTGATTTCACCAAGTGTTAGCCCCACGTCTGCGAGCAGGGTCACGGATGGTACATGCAAGGTTACACATAAAACTACACCACACTTGTAATCATATGTTAGGGACACATGCAAGTTTTCTTGTGATTCCGACGCTCCGGGGGTCTGTGTCCGGGGGAACCCTAGACGGGGGGCCCGCAGGTCTACCCCTATAGCTTTTCCCGTACGAGGGTTTACCAAAGGAGTTTTCTATTTGTTTTGGTTGGTATAGGCCATATGTGGATGGAAAGCATGGGTTGGACCTACCTTGCCATTAAAATAGGCTCCGGTTAGCCGCAGGGGGGAGTTTCCACATACGGATCCCTGATTTCACCAAGTGTTAGCCCCACGTCTGCGAGCAGGGTCACGGATGGTACATGCAAGGTTACACATAAAACTACACCACACTTGTAATCATATGTTAGGGACACATGCAAGTTTTCTTGTGATTCCGACGCTCCGGGGGTCTGTGTCCGGGGGAACCCTAGACGGGGGGCCCCGCAGGTCTACCCCTATAGCTTTTCCCGTACGAGGGTTTACCAAAGGAGTGTTCTATTTGTTTTGGTTGGTATAGGCCATATGTGGATGGAAAGCATGGGTTGGACCTACCTTGCCTTAAAATAGGCTCCGGTTTAGCCGCAGGGGGAGTTTCCACATACGGATCCCTGATTATCACCAAGTGTTAGCCCCACGTCTGCGAGCAGGGTCACGGATGGTACATGCAAGGTTACACATAAAACTACACCACACTTGTAATCATATGTTAGGGACACATGCAAGTTTTCTTGTGATTCCGACGCTCCGGGGGGTCTGTGTCCGGGGGAACCCTAGACGGGGGGCCCCGCAGGTCCTACCCCGATAGCTTTTCCCGTACGAGGGTTTTACCAAAGGAGTTTTTCTATTGTTTTGGTTGGTATAGGCCATATTGTGGATGGAAAGCATGGGTTGGACCTACCTTGCCTTAAAATAGGCTCCGGTTTAGCCCGCAGGGGGGAGTTTCCACATACGGATCCCTGATTTCACCAAGTGTTAGCCCCACGTCTGCGAGCAGGGTCACGGATGGTACATGCAAGGTTACACATAAAACTACACCACACTTGTAATCATATGTTAGGGACACATGCAAGTTTTCTTGTGATTCCGACGCTCCGGGGGTCTGTGTCCGGGGGAACCCTAGACGGGGGGCCCCGCAGGTCTACCCCGATAGCTTTTCCCGTACGAGGGTTTACCAAAGGAGTGTTCTATTTTGTTTTGGTGGTATAGGCCATATGTGGAGGAAAGCATGGGTTGGACCTACCTTGCCATAAAATATTCTCCGGTTTAGCCGCAGGGGGAGTTTCCACATACGGATCCCTGATTTCACCAAGTGTTAGCCCCACGTCTGCGAGCAGGGTCACGGATGGTACATGCAAGGTTACACATAAAACTACACCACACTTGTAATCATATGTTAGGGACACATGCAAGTTTTCTTGTGATTCCGACGCTCCGGGGGTCTGTGTCCGGGGGAACCCTAGACGGGGGCCCCGCAGGTCTACCCCTATAGCTTTTCCCGTACGAGGGTTTACCAAAGGAGTTTCTATTTGTTTTGGTTGGTATAGGCCATATGTGGATGGAAAGCATGGGTTGGACCTACCATGCCTTAAAATATTCTCCGGTTTAGCCGCAGGGGGAGTTTCCACATACGGATCCCTGATTTCACCAAGTGTTAGCCCCACGTCTGCGAGCAGGGTCACGGATGGTACATGCAAGGTTACACATAAAACTACACCACACTTGTAATCATATGTTAGGGACACATGCAAGTTTTCTTGTGATTCCGACGCTCCGGGGGTCTGTGTCCGGGGGAACCCTAGACGGGGGGCCCCGCAGGTCTACCCCTATAGCTTTTCCCGTACGAGGGTTTACCAAAGGAGTGTTCTATTTGTTTTGGTTGGTATAGGCCATATGTGGATGGAAAGCATGGGTTGGACCTACCTTGCCTTAAAATAGGCTCCGGTTTAGCCGCAGGGGGGAGTTTCCACATACGGATCCCTGATTTCACCAAGTGTTAGCCCCACGTCTGCGAGCAGGGTCACGGATGGTACATGCAAGGTTAAACATAAAATTACACCACACTTGTAATCATATGTTAGGGACACATGCAAGTTTTCTTGTGATTCCGACGCTCCGGGGGTCTGTGTCCGGGGGAACCCTAGACGGGGGGCCCCGCAGGTCTACCCCGATAGCTTTTCCCGTACGAGGGTTTACCAAAGGAGTTTTCTATTTGTTTTGGTTGGTATAGGCCATATGTGGATGGAAAGCATGGGTTGGACTTACCTTGCCATAAAATAGGCTCCGGTTTAGCCGCAGGGGGAGTTTCCACATACGGATCCCTGATTTCACCAAGTGTTAGCCCCACGTCTGCGAGCAGGGTCACGGATGGTACATGCAAGGTTAAACATAAGACTACACCACACTTGTAATCATATGTTAGGGACACATGCAAGTTTTCTTGTGATTCCGACGCTCCGGGGGTCTGTGTCCGGGGGAACCCTAGACGGGGGGCCCCGCAGGTCTACCCCTATAGCTTTTCCCGTACGAGGGTTTACCAAAGGAGTTTTCTATTTGTTTTGGTTGGTATAGGCCATATGTGGATGGAAAGCATGGGTTGGACCTACCATGCCTTAAAATATTCTCCGGTTTAGCCGCAGGGGGAGTTTCCACATACGGATCCCTGATTTCACCAAGTGTTAGCCCCACGTCTGCGAGCAGGGTCACGGATGGTACATGCAAGGTTACACATAAAACTACACCACACTTGTAATCATATGTTAGGGACACATGCAAGTTTTCTTGTGATTCCGACGCTCCGGGGGTCTGTGTCCGGGGGAACCCTAGACGGGGGGCCCCGCAGGTCTACCCCTATAGCTTTTCCCGTACGAGGGTTTACCAAAGGAGTGTTCTATTTGTTTTGGTTGGTATAGGCCATATGTGGATGGAAAGCATGGGTTGGACCTACCTTGCCTTAAAATAGGCTCCGGTTTAGCCGCAGGGGGAGTTTCCACATACGGATCCCTGATTTCACCAAGTGTTAGCCCCACGTCTGCGAGCAGGGTCACGGATGGTACATGCAAGGTTAAACATAAAACTACACCACACTTGTAATCATATGTTAGGGACACATGCAAGTTTTCTTGTGATTCCGACGCTCCGGGGGTCTGTGTCCGGGGGAACCCTAGACGGGGGGCCCCGCAGGTCTACCCCGATAGCTTTTCCCGTACGAGGGTTTACCAAAGGAGTTTTCTATTTGTTTTGGTTGGTATAGGCCATATGTGGATGGAAAGCATGGGTTGGACTTACCTTGCCATAAAATAGGCTCCGGTTTAGCCGCAGGGGGAGTTTCCACATACGGATCCCTGATTTCACCAAGTGTTAGCCCCACGTCTGCGAGCAGGGTCACGGATGGTACATGCAAGGTTACACATAAAACTACACCACACTTGTAATCATATGTTAGGGACACATGCAAGTTTTCTTGTGATTCCGACGCTCCGGGGGTCTGTGTCCGGGGGAACCCTAGACGGGGGGCCCCGCAGGTCTACCCCTATAGCTTTTCCCGTACGAGGGTTTACCAAAGGAGTTTTCTATTTGTTTTGGTTGGTATAGGCCATATGTGGATGGAAAGCATGGGTTGGACCTACCATGCCTTAAAATATTCTCCGGTTTAGCCGCAGGGGGAGTTTCCACATACGGATCCCTGATTTCACCAAGTGTTAGCCCCACGTCTGCGAGCAGGGTCACGGATGGTACATGCAAGGTTACACATAAAACTACACCACACTTGTAATCATATGTTAGGGACACATGCAAGTTTTCTTGTGATTCCGACGCTCCGGGGGTCTGTGTCCGGGGGAACCCTAGACGGGGGGCCCCGCAGGTCTACCCCTATAGCTTTTCCCGTACGAGGGTTTACCAAAGGAGTGTTCTATTTGTTTTGGTTGGTATAGGCCATATGTGGATGGAAAGCATGGGTTGGACCTACCTTGCCTTAAAATAGGCTCCGGTTTAGCCGCAGGGGGAGTTTCCACATACGGATCCCTGATTTCACCAAGTGTTAGCCCCACGTCTGCGAGCAGGGTCACGGATGGTAGATGCAAGGTTAAACATAAAACTACACCACACTTGTAATCATATGTTAGGGACACATGTAAGTTTTCTTGTGATTCCGACGCTCCGGGGGTCTGTGTCCGGGGGAACCCTAGACGGGGGGCCCCGCAGGTCTACCCCGATAGCTTTTCCCGTACGAGGGTTTACCAAAGGAGTTTTCTATTTGTTTTGGTTCGTATAGGCCATATGTGGATGGAAAGCATGGGTTGGACTTACCTTGCCATAAAATAGGCTCCGGTTTAGCCGCAGGGGGAGTTTCCACATACGGATCCCTGATTTCACCAAGTGTTAGCCCCACGTCTGCGAGCAGGGTCACGGATGGTACATGCAAGGTTAAACATAAGACTACACCACACTTGTAATCATATGTTAGGGACACATGCAAGTTTTCTTGTGATTCCGACGCTCCGGGGGTCTGTGTCCGGGGGAACCCTAGACGGGGGGCCCCGCAGGTCTACCCCTATAGCTTTTCCCGTACGAGGGTTTACCAAAGGAGTTTTCTATTTGTTTTGGTTGGTATAGGCCATATGTGGATGGAAAGCATGGGTTGGACCTACCATGCCTTAAAATATTCTCCGGTTTAGCCGCAGGGGGAGTTTCCACATACGGATCCCTGATTTCACCAAGTGTTAGCCCCACGTCTGCGAGCAGGGTCACGGATGGTACATGCAAGGTTACACATAAAACTACACCACACTTGTAATCATATGTTAGGGACACATGCAAGTTTTCTTGTGATTCCGACGCTCCGGGGGTCTGTGTCCGGGGGAACCCTAGACGGGGGCCCCGCAGGTCTACCCCTATAGCTTTTCCCGTACGAGGGTTTACCAAAGGAGTGTTCTATTTGTTTTGGTTGGTATAGGCCATATGTGGATGGAAAGCATGGGTTGGACCTACCTTGCCTTAAAATAGGCTCCGGTTTAGCCGCAGGGGGAGTTTCCACATACGGATCCCTGATTTCACCAAGTGTTAGCCCCACGTCTGCGAGCAGGGTCACGGATGGTACATGCAAGGTTAAACATAAAACTACACCACACTTGTAATCATATGTTAGGGACACATGCAAGTTTTCTTGTGATTCCGACGCTCCGGGGGTCTGTGTCCGGGGGAACCCTAGACGGGGGGCCCCGCAGGTCTACCCCGATAGCTTTTCCCGTACGAGGGTTTACCAAAGGAGTTTTCTATTTGTTTTGGTTGGTATAGGCCATATGTGGATGGAAAGCATGGGTTGGACTTACCTTGCCATAAAATAGGCTCCGGTTTAGCCGCAGGGGGAGTTTCCACATACGGATCCCTGATTTCACCAAGTGTTAGCCCCACGTCTGCGAGCAGGGTCACGGATGGTACATGCAAGGTTACACATAAAACTACACCACACTTGTAATCATATGTTAGGGACACATGCAAGTTTTCTTGTGATTCCGACGCTCCGGGGGTCTGTGTCCGGGGGAACCCTAGACGGGGGCCCCGCAGGTCTACCCCTATAGCTTTTCCCGTACGAGGGTTTACCAAAGGAGTGTTCTATTTGTTTTGGTTGGTATAGGCCATATGTGGATGGAAAGCATGGGTTGGACCTACCTTGCCTTAAAATAGGCTCCGGTTTAGCCGCAGGGGGAGTTTCCACATACGGATCCCTGATTTCACCAAGTGTTAGCCCCACGTCTGCGAGCAGGGTCACGGATGGTACATGCAAGGTTAAACATAAAATTACACCACACTTGTAATCATATGTTAGGGACACATGCAAGTTTTCTTGTGATTCCGACGCTCCGGGGGTCTGTGTCCGGGGGAAACCCTAGAAGGGGGGGGGGGGGCGCAGGTCTACCAGCGACTCCGACCCTCCGGTGGTCTGTTTGGGCATATGTTTGGGCCTACTTTACCATATGCCATGTACCAATACATAAAAAAAAACAAGGTTTAAGTAAGTGGTACTTATAAATAAAGCAAGTCAAATGTATCAAAAGATTAAAACTTGGAAAAAAGAAAGTCGGTTAGGCCGAGGGTGGCCGTCGGCGTATGAGAAAAAAAATGAGGGGGCGCGTACGCCGAGGGGGGCCGTCGGCGTATGCCTAACGCCGTGACCGCCCCGGCACGGTCCAAACGCTAACCTCCACCTACGCCGAGAGTTTCCTTTACACCGAGGGCGGCCCTCGGCGTACCACTGCTACGCCGACGGCATCCATACGCCGAGGGCCGCCTCCGTGGCGTATCCTGGCCACCTTATACGCCGACGGCACCCCTCGGAGTACATCCTGGCCGTCGGCGTATAAGTCCATTCCCGTAGTGATGAAATCATCAATTCAAAACTATGCACAAAGAACGACTTTTATTTTACACAATACAAAGGTTGCATGTGTGTTCATGGCATTCGTGATCAATTGTAGTGACGAGACAGACCGCTTGTCATCTTACTTCCATTTTTTTGACGAAACAAGTTAACTGCTGATACACGCAGCGGTGGGCGCGCAGGACATATCCGGCCGGTGACATGAAAAAAAAAAACGCCAAATTAATCGGTGCATGTTTATGTCCCAGATAGTGTAAACAGCAGCTGCTGGCATTAAGACGCGCGCCTTCGCAATCACTTGGACGGCCAGCAGAATACATTGATGAATGCTTCAAGCATGGCTTCACTTCCATCTGTTTCTTCTCGTTGGTTGATCGGTCCGTGTTTCGTCAGTTTGGTGCTTCCTAATCCTGCATGCAGCGTCAAGGTTGATCTACATTGGAGACTTTGAGTACATGTTTGAATGCCGATTCTGGCTTCTAGATGACCGGGACATGGTGGACATGACCGGGATCAGTTGATGATCAGTTGCTTTCGTCGATGGGCAACTAGCAATGACCGGGATCAGGAGCTAGCGCGATCACGGTGTCGTGTATTAGGGAACGGCAACAAGCGCCTCTCCCGCATTGTGTCTGTCTGATGTAGGCCCTAGTTGATCCCTGACGGCCGCGCTCCGGCCGGCAGGGTGCTCCGTCGTGGGGCGTCCGTGCTCATCTGCGCCGCGTGCCTGCATGTGGCAATGCCAACGCGTTGGTGCCTTGGTGGTGGTAGTAGTAGTTCCAGCTGATCAGTGCAATTAAGAACATTATTCAGAATTCAGATCGATGTTGGACTAGGGGAGGTCGTTTGGTCATCTCATGACCATGGTGAACAACTCATTAATCCTCAAGAGATCAAAGACATCCGCATATTGTCTTGTTGTTGAGTCCTGAAAGAAAGTTTCTAAATTCTCTATTTATTTTTTTCTGAAATAGGAGCGTAGCATGGCCTCCGCGTCGAAACGATGCACAGCCTCATTTTATTCCATAGTCTTTAGAATCGCGGTTTACAACTCAAGAATCGGCCAAAGTCTCGACGAGAATCAGCCAGCGGAACAAGAAATACAAAATGCATCTATGCATCATGCACTCTAAAGTAATCTAAGAGGAAGATATATGTTCCATTCACGGTGGGGATCTTTAGCAGAGAGAAAGGTCATTATGCGGTGTTGAGACCGTAATTTAAGATGTTGAAACGGTACGATGTGAGCGGCATGGACTTCTCAAGACAAGAATCCACAAACCCTTACATTTTAAGATGTTGAAACGTACGATGTGAGTGACATGGACTTCTCAAGACAAGAATCCACAAACCCTTACATTCTCAAAGCTAACACTACTTTTGTACTTGTCCACATTTGCTTGTCCTGATGCCTCCCAAGCGAAACTAATCGACATGATAGCCAGCTAGCAAAAAATAACACCATTCTTATGTTTTTGTTTCTTAATCGATCTGACCCAGTGAAGTATATATGTTTGAACTAGTCCCATATGGTTAGAGTTTACAAGTAAGGAGAGAAAGGAGGACTTGGATAAATAAGAAAGGAATGCAGTGGATCCGCAAATAAATCTTCAGGAGGAAGCGAAGACAATAATGACAAGAAAGCAGAGCAAGGTGCACACAAAAAAATGCTCCAGCTAAGCAAATTAAAGGGTTTGTTTAATAGAGAATGGGCCCGGCTTATGCATTAATCGATGAACACATGCAATTTGTTGTGAAATTTTAGAATTGAAAATTTTATATCACACAGAAGAGTGTGCAAGAATATGAACAAGCGGAAAAAGGCTGAAACAAGGCGTATATGCACCATATAGTTTTCAAGTAAGCGATCAGTCGCCCAGGTTATAGATATCCTGAATGACCATCTCCAAAAGGATGCACCCCGAATCCTTATGTCGCTGCTGGCTATCCGACAGAAGAAAGGATCACTCGCAGATTCAATGAGTAGTCATACGAATAAGCCATACACTACAGGAATGAGGCTAGGTGCCGACGGCCGCCCGCTACGCCGACGGCAATTTGTCGGGGCCGTCGGCGTAGTTTCCTGGCAGGCCAGCCGGTCGAGGTGGCCGTCGGCACACCTTTGCCGTCGGCGTAGGATGGTTGTGCCGACGGCCACCGTCGGCATAGATGGTCACAGGGCTACGCCGACGGCAAAGCCGTCGTCATATATATGATTTTTTTTCTATTTTTTTTAATATGAAATAATTCATATCTTTAAATCCGTAAATCAAAATTTAACAAATAAATGTCTAAATCGATTAGAAAAATGAGAGGAATCCAAATATGACATCCATATAATCTTTTTCACCATGTATATGACTTTTTGTAACATATTTTTGGTACTTGCTTACTTAAAAGTCATTTTTGGCACTTAAAAAATGGAAAATCATATTTATGAAAATCATTGTGGAAATTATTTTTGGCACTTAAACAATGCACTTAAAAGGTGGTCTACTATTTTCTATCTATTTGGATGTTCCTCTTTCGGTGAGCCGTTTTGCTAGTTGCTTCGTAAAAAAAAACCTGTTTTGACACTAAAAAAATGAAAAATGGGTTTTTTATTCAACGAAAACCCTAAACCACTTAGTCAATACTATTTTACAACCAAGATATACCAGTGTGTCAAATATTGACTCATTCCGACTTTTTTGCTATGTTAAATGTCATATCCTACCTCATTTCAGTCGAAAACCATACAGCTTTATACCTCGTATCTCATTTATGTGAAGGTTTTTATAACTCATGTTTCTAATTTTTTCCAGGTGGTAGGTAACATAAAAGGATGCCGTGTGAAGGTTTCAATTTTTTGATTTTTTTGAATTAGTTATGTCTAACCCTATCCCGAAATCGAGACCGTAAACCCTAACGATAAACCTAAACCTAACCGTAACTTCGATACAGAAAAAACCGTCAAAGATCTCTAAAGAAAGTATACATTGTGGATCTAAAAGTGATTTTATCAAAAAATCATGGCCAAACTATGTGGCACTCGTAGTTCAAATCAGACCCACTTCAAGCGAAATCGGTAGGAACTTATCTGAATTGTTTGAAATACCTAATTATGTTTTTATATCCAAACCCAGGGTTAAATGTACTTATAAGGTGGTCTACTATTTTCTAACTATTTGGATATTTCTCTTTCAGTGTGCCGTTTTGGTAGCTGCTTCACAAAAAAAGGCTGTTTTGACAGTAAAAAATGAAAAATGGGTTTTTTATTCAACGAAAAGCCTAAACCCCTTAGTCAATACTATTCTACAACCAAGATACACCAGTGTGTCAAATATGGTCTCATTTCGACATTTTTTGCTATGCTAAATGTCATACCCTAACTCATTTCAGTCGAAAACATACATCTTTTTACCTCGTAGCTCATTTCTGTGAAGGTTTTTTATAAAAACCTTCATAACTCATGTTTATAATTTTTTCCAGGTGGTAAGTCACATAAAAGGATGCCATGTGAAGGTTTTCCATTTTTTTGATTTTTTTGAATTAGTTATGTCTAACTCTAACCCGAAACCGAGACCGTAAATCCTAACGATAAACCTAAACCTAACCGTAACTTCGATCCAGCAAAAACAGTCAAAGATCTCTAAAGAAAGTACACATTGTGGATCTAAAAGTGATTTTTTTTCAAAATAGCATGACCAAACTATGTGGCACTCGTAGTTCAAATCAGACCACTTCTAGCGAAATCGGTAGGAACTTATCTAAATTGTTTGAAATAGCTAAGTAAGTTTTTATATCCAAACCTAGAGTTAAATGCACTTATAAGGTGGTCTACTATTTTCTATCTATTTGTATGTTTCTCTTTCGGCGAGCCATTTTGGTAGTTGCTTTACAAAAAAGCCTGTTTTGACACTAAAAAATGAAAAATGGGTTTTTATTCAACAAAAACCCTAAACCCCTTAGTCAATACTATTCTACAACCAAGATACACCAGTGTGTCAAATATTGCCTTATTCCGATATTTTTTGCTATGTTAAATGTCATACCCTAGCTCATTTCAGTCGAAAACCATACATCTTTGCACCTTGTAGCTCATTTCTGTGAAGTTTTTTTTATTAAAAACCCATTTTTTGAGTATTTTCCCAATTTTCTAAAACTATCAAGGTTTTTGTGACGCAAAAGATGATATGGATGAAATATTTGAATTCCTCTCATTTTTCTAATCGATTTAGGTATTTTATTTGTCAAATTTCGATTTACGGATTTAAAGATATGAATTATTCCATATTAAATGTAAAAAGGAAAAAAATAAAGTAAAATTCATTTTATTGTTATTTATTCAAAATATACTATTACATAATCATTGTTACTTTACTCAAACAAATTTTAAAAATTTAAACAATGAAAAGTGTACCATCATAACCGAGAGGCAAATATGATTGATAGGGTACTAATATCAGTAAGTTTTAATTTCTCATTTGGAAGCTAGTTTGGAAAGAACTCAAAATCTAAGCATGCTCGGGTTGGAGGATGGGTGACCAAATGGGAAGTTTGACTAGGGTAAGTACTTTAACCTATATTTAAGTGTGCAATTAAGAATTAAGTATGTGACTAAGTCGGAAATTTCGAAATACAAATAAAAAGAATTAAGAAAGATAAAAAATAAAAACAAAAAAGTTAAAAAAAATTCTAAAATTAAAAATAATTGAAAAACCTAAGCCGGCGATAAAGCCGTCGGCGTATGGGAAGCTACGCCGACGGTATTTTTACCTATGCCTACGGGGTACTACGCCGACGGCCATACGCCGACGGCAGCCGTCGGTGTAGACCTACGCCGACGGTAAAGGGTGCTAGGCCGACGGCAAAAGGCCGTCGGCGTAGCGGGCGTTTCTGTAGTGATAAAAGGTTAACATTTCCGACCTTGTTAAAGATCAAGTTAATTTCTACAATTCTATTATGCCTAAGCTACGTTCAAAATATCACACGAAACTGAGCATTTATATGTTTATCCACAGCACTTGACGAATTGGATGAATGTGCTTTCATTCACACACAAAATTGAGCTGTCTTACTGGCATCAGAGTATTAAGCATGTATTTGCTATATGTGCGTCGCTAGAACGTCGAACGAGAACATGAGCAGTTCTAAACAATTAAGGGAATGGAAATATTACTAGTGGTATAGACGAAATCATCAATTCAAAACTATGCAGAAAGCACAACTTTAGTTTTACACAATGCAACGGTTGCATGTGTTCATGCATGCGTCATGCGTGATCAAACAAAACGAAGACTTTTGACGAGTCAACCGCTAGTCATATACTCATATCCTCCTCTTCATCCTCACTAAGCAGCGTGCCTGTCAGATTGCCACGGCGCACATGGCATGCGTAGTGCAAAACCGCCCACCACTACTCCGTATACTCACCATCGCTGTCCTACTAACTACCGTATAAAATGTGTTGAGCTCTCTTATGCTATAGAGTATTGTACTGATTTCACAAGAGTGTTAAGCATGTGTTTTCTATATGTGTGTTGCTAGAACGTTGAACAAGAACATGAGCAGTTGAAAACAAAAACAAAATTCGAAAAAGAGTTGAAAACAATTAAGGCACGCAAATTATATATACGAGTGGTGCAATGAAATCACCATTTCAAAACTATGCAGAAAGCACGACTTTGGTTTTACACAATACTACAAACACTACAGGAAACTACGGATATGCCGACGGCAAAAAGTCGTCGGCGTAGGTCAAATTGCCGTCGGCATAGGTCTACGCCGACGGCTGCCGTCGGCGTATGGCCGTCGACGTATCAGCCCGTAGGCATAGCCAAAATGTTGTCGGCGTAGCGAAAGCCGTCGGCATAGTACCGTCGGCATATTTTTTCTTTCCTCATTTTTTTCATCATTTTTTTTAAAATTTTACTTATATTTTAATTCTATTTTTATTTATATTCTGAAATTTCCTACTTAGCCACACACTTAAACTCTAATTCCACTCATAATCCCAAGTCAAACTACTTACCCTGGTCAAACTTCTCATTCGGTCACCCATCCTTCAGCCCAAGCATGCTTAACTTCTGAGTTCCATCCAAATTAGCTTCCAAATGAGAAATTAGAACTTACTGATATAACTATCATATCAATCATATTAACCCCTGGGTCACGATGTTACACTTTTTATAACTTAAATTTGAAAATTTATTTGAATAAATAGCAATTATTAAGTAATAATATTTTTGAATAAATAACAATAAAATGAATTTTAATTTATTTTGTCCCTTTCTACATTTAATATAGAATATCTCATATCTTTAAATCCGTAAGTCGAAAATTGACAAATAAAAATGTCTAAATTGATTAGAAAAATGAGAGGAAATCAAATATTTCATCCATATCATCTTTGCATCACAAAAACCTTGATAGTTTTACAAAATGGGGAAAATACTCAAAAAATGGGTTTTTAATAAAAAAAAAACTTCACAGAAATGAGCTACGAGGTACAAAGATGGATGGTTTTCGACTAAAATAAGCTAGGGTATGACATTTAACATAGTAAAAATGTCGGAATGCGGTAATATTTGACACACTGGTGTATCTTGTTTGTAGAATAGTATTGACTAATGGGTTTAGGGTTTCGTTGAATAAAAAACCCATTTTTCATTTTTTTAGTGTCAAAACAGGCTTTTTTTGTGAATCAGCTACCAAAACGGCTCACCGAAAGAGGAACATCCAAATATATAGAAAATAGTAGACCACCTTATAAGTGCATTTAACCCTGGTTTGGATATAAAAACATACTTAGGTATTTCAAACAATTCAGATAAATTCCTGCGATTCGGTGGAAGTGGATCTGATTTGGACTACGGGTACCACATAGTTTGGTCATGATTTTTTGAAAAAATCACTTTTAGATACAAAATGTATACTTTCTTTAGAGATCTTTAATGGTTTTTGCTGAATCGAAGTTACGGTTAGGTTTAGTTTTATCGTTAGGGTTTACGGTCTCGGTTTCGGGCTAGGGTTAGACATAACTAATTCAAAAAAATCAAAAAAAGGGAAAACCTTCACATGGCATCCTTTTATGTGACCTACCATCTGGAAAAAATTATAAACATGAGTTATGGAGGTTTTTATAAAAAACCTTCACAGAAATGACCTACGAGGTATAAAGATATATGGTTTTAACTGAAATGAGCTACGGTATGACATTTAACATAGCAAAAAATGTCGGAATGAGATAATATTTGACACACTGGTGTATCTTGGTTGTAGAATAGTATTGACTAAGGGTTTAGGGTTATCGTTGAATAAAAAACCCATTTTTCATTTTTTTTAGTGTCAAAACTGTCTTTTTTTTGTGAAGGAGATACCAAAACGACTCACCGAAAGAGTAACATCTAAATAGATAGAAATAGTAGACCACCTTATAAGTGCATTTAACCCTGGGTTGGATATAAAAACATACTTAGGTATTCCAAACAATTCAGATAAGTTCCTGCCGATTTCGCTAGAATTGGGTCTAATTTGAACTACGTGTGCCACATAGTTTGGTCATGATTTTTGAAAAAATCACTTTTAGATGCACAATGTATACTTTCTTTAGAGATCTTTGACGGTTTTTGCTGGATCGAAGTTACGGTTAGGTTTAGGTTTATCGTTAGGGTTTACGGTATCGGTTTTCGGGCTAGTGTTAGACATAACTAATTCAAAAAAAAAGTCCAAAAAATGGAAAACTTCACATGGCATCCTTTATGTGAACTACCAACTGGAAAAAATATAAACATGAGTTATGGAGGTTTTTATAAAAAAAGCTTCACAGAAATGAGTTACGATGTATAAAGATGTATGGTTTTCGACTGAAATGAGCTAGCGTATGACATTTAACATAGCAAAAAATGTCGAAATGAGGCAATAATTGTCACACTGATGTATCTTGGTTGTAGAATAGTATTGACTAAGGGGTTTAGGGTTTTCGTTGAATAAAAAACCTATTTTTCATTTTTTTTAGTCTCAAAACAGTCTTATTGTGAAGCAGCTACCAAAACAGCTCACCGAAAGAGTAACATCCAAATAGATAGAAAATAGTAGACCACCTTATAAGTGCATTGTTTAGTGCCAAAAATAATTTCCACAATGATTTTCATAAATATGATTTTCCATTTTTTAAGTGCCAAAAATGACTTTTAAGTAAGCAAGTACCAAAAATATGTTACAAAAAGTCATATGCATGGTGAAAAAGATTATATGGATGTCATATTTGGATTCCTCTCATTTTTCTATCAATTAGAGCATTTTCTTTGTTAAATTTCGCTTTACAGATTAAAGATACGAATTATTTCATACTCAATGAAAAAGAAAAAAAATAGGTATGCCGACAGCAAAGCCGTCGGCGTAGCCCCATACGCTAGCCTACAGCCCACCTATGCCGACGGTGGCCGTCGGCACAACCACCCTACGCCGACGGCAAGGTTATGCCGACGGTGGCCGTCGCCCTAATTTGACTCCCCGACGGCATTCTTTGTGCCGACGGCCAGCTCGACCGGCTGACCTGCCAGGAGGCTACGCCGACGGCCCCGACAAATTACCGTCGACGTAGCAAGCGGCCGTCGGCATATAGACCCATTCCGATAGTGAAAGGTTGCATGTTCTTGGCATGCGTGATCAATTAATGATGAAGAAGAAGACGACTTTTGACGAGNGACCCATCTGAGACCCCCTTCTCTGATCGAGGAGCTTCGCTCAGTCCTCAAGCTCTTGCACGGCGAGGACGACGACCATCATCTCGGCATCGTCGTCTTGAAGCAAATCATCGATGTCCGAATCGTCCGACGACGACCAACCGGAACCATCGGTGCTAGAATCATCAGTGTCCATCTGCAATATACAAAGTATAATCAATATTTGAGTAAATACAAATTAAAACAAGCAAAAAAAAAGGAGAGAAAACATACCAGTGAGAACCGGGAGCAGCCGGGGGCGAGCGGGCGGACTGGCGCGCGCGCGGGGCGGACTGGCGAGCGGACGGCGACGGGAGGAGCCAGGAGCGAGCGGACGGCCAGGGGCGAGCGGCGTCGGGGGCGACCAAATCGCGGCGGCGGCGGCCGGACTGGCGCGCGCGCAGGGCGGCACGGGAGGAGCCGGGGGCGAGCGGGCGGCCGGGGGCGCGTCGGCGATGGCTGGATCCGGCCGTGGCGGGGTCGGGGGAGCTCGACCGGCGCCGGGGGCGACCAAATCGCGGCGGCGGCGGCCGGACTGGCGCGCGCGCGGGGCGGCACGGGAGGAGCGCACGCGAGCTCGATCCGGCGGAGGTGAGGTCGGGCGGCAGGGCGCGACGGCGGGGGCGGCCGGAGGCGGCAGGGGCGCGGCGGCGGCGGGCGAATCGCGGGCGTGCGCGGTGAGGGCGAAGCTGAAGCTTCAGCCCGCCGAGTAGGGGTTGCCCTCTGTTTCTCGTCCCAACCCTCAACTGTACAGGTTCGGAGGGGAAAATAGGGGTCAACCCTTAATTTTTTTTACGGTTTTAAGGGTTTAAGGGTTCTGCTAGTTCGTGTTTTCCATCCGGAACCGGAAAAAAAGCGGTTATTTTTAAGGGTTGACCCTTTTAAGGGCTCTGCTAGTGATGCTCTTATCTCACAACCCACAGAGGCCACACGTACATACGCTGCCCTGCCTACTGGTGGAATCGCCACTCCTAATTTCAGTGTCTGCTGCTTTTCTCTGAACTACCAGGGTGGCCCTCGCAAATGCGAGAGCATCATCTTCAACTTATGGAATACGTTCGTGTACTAAATTTGTGCTTTCATAGATAACGTAAAAGACCGAAATCTCAATAAGAGCATCCTATGACTATCATGAAATTACTGTTGATAAAATCGCACATACGAGAAGGTGTTCTGATATTTTAAAAAGATGTCACATATTCTAGATGCTTGTTCATTTTTAATCGTAGGTAATGCTATTTGAATATATATACTTTTATTCTCTTTCTGTCATCCCCAATTCTTCATTGTTCTCTCTTAGTTATACTTTTTTTTTTGTCATGTAGCAATGACTACAGTGACTTACATGCCACACAGTTTCATGTAACATACTAAAGTTTAAAACATACTTAGATGGTACGTACATAGTTTCAATATTTTAATAAATCACCAATTTACTTTAAGCCATCCCAAAAATAATATTTTAAATTGCACCACAAAACTCTAGCCATTATGTTATCGCTCTTGTCGTAGCCTTATAATAACCAATAGTTTTGGTCAATTATTTGATATGCATGATTTAAAACTCTCTCCCTGCCAAACGCAATCTTTAACAAATAATTATACTATGCCGCCCACTTAGATATGTCCTGTCATGAGGCATCACTACGTTGTTATTGAAAACATTGTTTTGCCATCTTCTTCAGTCATAATGTTTTCTACAACTTGGCAACAAAAATTGGTGATGCCTCCTGTTAAATTTTAAGAAAACAAAACGAAATAAAATTCCTTGAAAATTAAATCTAAAGAGACTTACATAAAGTATAATCACCCCAAAGGAAAACCATATGAGGTTGATGCAAACTCATGAAAACTTTCGATTGTGAAGATGTTAAGTTACTATGATTACTATGGTGTACATTGATCGTGATTATTTTTCTTAATGCCACTATGAAAATCTGTTGACTTGTGATTTTTACGACACAATTATTCTAATATGTTGGTTGTTATCTTGTTCATTAATAATTATGAACATTATGATCTACTAATAAAAAAAGGTTCTGCTAGATTAATGGGCAATTTTTTTTCTTCTGGGAACTTGTAACATGTGTGTATTTCTCTACCATATTATGCTTATATATTATACTTTCAATGTAGAATTTTTGTGACATGAATAGTTAAAATTACCCAGACACATATGTAGACGTTTGTTATACTTTAGAATTTCCTTTGCTCAAACTTGATCTCCAAAATTTTATTAAATAAGAATTTGTTCCAATCTTTACCAAGCTTCATTCACCCTCGACTACACATAAAAGGCTCTTAGAGGTATGACAGGCCCTAATCAATTTGCTAAATGCATTTTGGATATGTTATGTTATTGTGTTCTTTATGAACATGTCATAGGAATGAGATTGTGTCATTCAGAATAAAAGTCTATTGGGTCCCTCTAATTCTTGGTGTTTTCTAATGGATCAATGCTCATCGGGCAGTGGTACGATACAAATGGTTATCGTGGCTTGTCATTTTTCTTATTTTAATCAAACCTCACGCTTTGCACCATAGAGGTATAATTGAAGACGGTTAACTTTTCATTATGAGTCGAAGCTTTTGTCGATAGCGAGCCAATGGTGGTAGGTTTTTCAATATCAAAGCTCCTCGATCCAAGTCGTCCGTGGACGATGTAGTGTAAATACGTCTATATATACTGTCGTAGTAGGCTCATGAGTATATCTACATCATACTCATGTGTCGAAAAATTGTATTTATCTTGTGATTAATTCTTTATTTCTCAAATATGCACATATACATAAGCTACTACACTTTTGTCGCTCAGTTTTTGTTTGGGCGCATGAAGGAGAAGAGTAACGTTTTGACACGTTTAAGCTGAGTACGATAAATCTTCTTTACAAATTGACCGATAGGGTTGAATTCGTGACCTCAGAATCGTGTTGGACAATCCTTTTTTAAAGCTAACCGTTCCCATGTCACTAAATACGTGATAGTAGCAGAATCATGTTGGACAATACTAATTAAACACTAGTGGAGACTGGACCTATTGTCCCGGGCCGTGAGGGGCATTTGTCGGGGTTGGCCAACCGCGACAGCGGAGGCGGGACTAAAGGTCGAACCATTAGTCGCGGACCTGTCACCAGCCGGGACAAATGGTCCTCATCCTGGGTGTGCTAGGGGCAGAACCTTTAGTCGCGGTTCGTATAACAGGCCGCGACTAATTGTTATCTGCCGCGGCAGAAATTTGGGCACTTTCTGTGTCGCGGTAGAGAGTTCTTTTTGGTTAGGGTTTAGGGTTTACTAATTCTCTGCCGCGGCAGAAATTTGGGCACTTTCTGTGCCGCGGCAGAGAATTCATTTTGTTTTATTTTATTCATTTATTTTCTTTTCTTTATATCAAAATAGTTTTCGTATATTTCTACGCTACCACATACAGTACACTAGTAGAAAAAGGGGCATTGGTCCCGGTTCCAAAGGGCATTGGTCCCGATTCATACATAGAAACATAAGCCCACACGTCGAGATCACGTTCAAGTTACTAGACCGACATCACGTTTCTCACACGTCCAGATCACGTCAATTACATTGGAGGCAAAAAATAATTGCTTTTGTGATAAAATTCTCCAGTTTTCTTCAGGACCTCCGAGTTCAAAAATCCCGCCAATTCCTCTTGAATTGCTTTTAGGCGCTTCGCTGGTATGAGCAGGTCCCGCATTCGCTCCATCTAGATCAATATGAATATGTGAGTTGTTTATAACTGTATATATGAAATCATAATAAAATAATTTATGAATGGAACTCAACACAATATGGTAATAAAAAATTGCGCAAAGTGTATACATACATAAGCTGTTCTTTATTCTCTATTCCGCTCACTGACAAAAGAGCGCATGTACTTAAAAACGTAGAATGCACATAAATTTGTCCCCTGTTGCTGCCTCTCACACCACTTTACAGAAAATAGAATTTAATCAAATAATAATCAAGCATGATAATGGTATTGAAACTACAATTAAAGAGTTGTGCGGACCTATATATATAGTACTACTTACCTTGGAACCCACGCTGCTTTTCCGCTGATCAGATGGGGCGGCTTCAACATGACCTTCTAGCTGCAGCTGAGATGCCTTTTGCTTACTAATTGAGTCTAGTTGCTCCTGCTGCTGCTGCACCTTGCGTTCCAGTGCTGATAACCGGTCAGACTCCTTCTTCTTTTTTCTCTGACGACTTCTATAAGTATGAGCGTCTTCCGGAAAACCTTACTTCAAGGTGACACCGGCTCCATAGCCTCGTAATCGTGCAACGTGTTCAGGATTCCCGAGTGCTAGTGACAGCTCGTCATTCTCTCTGTCGACCACGTACTCTCCCCTTCGAACTTTATCTATTGCGTCCACGAGTTGTTTGGTTATATACTCAATTTTTCCTTCCATTTTCCCTGAGCAACAATCAACCCTGTCTGTGGGTCCAACCCTGCCCCATGCGCGAACAACCAAAAACTTGGACCTCTCGGGCCAGTCATGTGTCTGTGGAATGATCCCGTTATCAAGCAGTCGTGCTTCCAAGGCTTCCCACTTAGGCACGGCAGCCCTGTAGCCACCTGCCCCCAAACGGTGCTGATATTCCTTCTTCGCAGCATTTAACTTATTCTGAACCGATCGGGCCACAGCGGCCTCCGATTTTCTTTGCTCCACAAATGTGGGCCACTGCTGTTGTATCTTTAGTAGTGGTCCAGTGAAAACTGGATCTTTCTTCTCCGCCTTTAGATAAGCTTTTCATAAGTTTTTCTTCCAGGTCCGGAATTGTTCGGCCATCTTACTAAGAGACCACTCCTTCACTTTTGTCTTCAAGTGCTCGGGTAGATCTGGCGGTAGGCTGACCTTTGTCAAGAGCGTGTCCCAACACAATTTTTTTAGTCCCTCGTCGACATAAGTAGTTGGGTTGTTTTCATCCTTCGGCTGAATCCATTCTTCAAGGTTGATCGGGACAATGTCCTTAACAATAACCCCACATTGATTAATGTATTTGCGGCGGCAATCTATGGGTTCCAAAGGTTCGCCACTAGCACTAACTTGGTCGATCACTATCCTACGACCCTCCTTCAACGGCTTCGTCGGGACTCGTTTCGGCACTACTGTAGATTTGCTCGATCCGGAGGGCTAAAAGAAAAAATGGTTCGTTAATAACTGCAATACAACTCAAATAATACATCTAGTGTGATCGATGTACAGAGGCTTAATATACCTTGTCGGAGTTTGTTAAGGGCACTTCTCCTCTCTACAAATTTCTTCTTCGTCAACTCCCTCACCGGATTCGTTCAGAAATTGGGAGCCGTAATCTTCTGCAGTTACGGCATCTTCTTCACCGACAGGCGCGGCCGCACATCCTGCTATAATCTGCAGCATTCGCATTTCGCACTCCTCGTCTCTGCCGGCGACGTCCGGACAAGTTAGATCCATCTGCTCTTCACGCTCCTCGTCTCTGCCGAAGGCGTCCGGAAAATTTGGATCCATAGCTCAATGTCCCTGCAATCAATTTTGTAAAAAGAATATGAATATCAAAATTTGCATCTAACACTATTTGTGAATGCAAAATTATAGCAACTACTTAACAATGTTAGCATTAGCAGAATAATGGTAATAACATTTGAAGAAAATTTGAATGTTTGCTATCAAAATTTGAATGTTTGCTATCAAATTTGAATGTTTGCTATCAAAATTTGAATGTTTGCTATCACAATTTGCTATGCCACGAACTTTGCAACTTTGCAACTTTCCTAACAAAAATTTTCCAGCCACGAACCTAAATACTCACCTAGCCTAAATTACACTAACCTAAATACTCACCTAGCCTAAATTTTTCTAACCTAAAATTACACTAACTTAAATATTCACCTAGCCTAAATTACACTAACCTAAATTTTCACTTAGCCCAAGTTAAACTCACCTAGCCTAAATTTTCACTTAGCCCAAGTTAAACTCACCTAGCCTAAATATTCACCGGGCATCTACAAAATTCCTATGCCACGAACTTTGCAACTTTCTTAACAAAAATTTTCCAGCCACGAACCTAAATACTCACCTAGCCTAAATTACACTAACCTAAATACTCACCTAGCCTAAATTTTTCTAACCTAAAATTACACTAACTTAAATATTCACCTAGCCTAAATTACACTAACCTAAATTTTCACTTAGCCCAAGTTAAACAAACCTAAAATTCTACAAAATTTTCCTAAAAATTAGAGGAGGAGAGAGGGAGGAGAGGAACCGTACCTTGCAAGGATCCCAATTGGGAGGGGATCGGCGGCGGACCGTGGAAGGGGAGGCGACGGAGACACGGCGGCGGTGGCTCGTGGGAGGGGAGGACACGGATCGAGTCGCGGCCGATGTACAGAGGAGGAGGCCGGGTGGGGCAGCTCGAGAGGCAGGGGAGGAGGCCGGGCGGTGCAGCCCGCGGCCGATGTAGAGGAGCAGACCAGCGGCGCGGGCGTTGGACGGCGTGGGCGCGGCGCGGGCGGGCGTGGGCGCGGCGTGGGCGGGCTGGGCGCGGTGCGGGCGGGCATTGGGCGGCGCGGGCGGGGCGACGGCGGCGACAGAGGCGGCTTCGAAAAAACGGCGAGGGCGAAACTTGTGAAATTTTGGGCGGAAGGAACCAAATCGACGAGGAACGGACCTTTGGTCCCGGTTCCAGCCACGAACCGGGACCAAAGACCCTTTGGCCGCTGTTGGTAACACCAACCGTGACCAAAGGTCCGTCCGGGCCGCGAAATATTGCGCGCGAAGCCCAGCGGGCCTTTGGTCCCGGTTGGTGTTAAGAACCGGGACCAATGGTCTTTTTTGTTTCTTATTTCTAGTTTCTTTTTCTGTTTTCTTTTTTGTTTCTTTTATATACTTTGTTTTCTTTTTAAATATATGAATTTTTACATGCTTTTGGAATTGTTTTTTCTAGTTTATTTTAAAATGTTCCAATATTTAAAAAATGTTCCAATATTTGAAATTCATTATCTTTTTATTATTTAAAGATTCATATATTTTTATAGTTTCATTTAATTATTTGAAAATCATGTTATAAATTCAATATCTTTTCATCTGTTTATCAGAAAAATGCAATTAAAATATCAATATTCATTAATTAAACTTATATATTCATTGAAGTCCGAAGGAGGCGGGCCGTCCCCCTCGTACCTGGCGAGACCCAATATTTTGCATACATATGCATGAATATCACACACATCTCCGGAAGTTGATAGTTTAGGTCGCAAGTTTTCAAAAGCAAGTAGTAAACTAAACTACGATCACAGACAAGAGAACTGCAATGGCGATCACAGATTCTGAAACTAACTTCGACCGGTTCCTGAGCCGCGGGGTGCTGAGCCGCCGGCGCTGCGCATCCAAAGAGAAGGAACCCTCACAGGGTCATAGCTCACGTGAGAAGGAACCCTCTGAAGAAACGACCACCTACTGTCATACTGCCTATCCAATAGATACATGTAGCGATGGACATGCTCATTCTCCTCCCTGATACGGCGATGTACCACCTCCTCGGAGGCCGGCTCCCTCTGCACCGAGCGTGGCCCACGCGACTGCCACCACAGAAGATCCGGGTCGACGACGTCACCCGGATTCCTCACCAAGTTGCGCGTCCCAGAAGGTAGCACCTCCTAGTGCCAGCCCGGTGGAGCCCAGCCCCGCACATCGCCCCTCTGGTCCAACATGGACATCGTCGCCGACCCCTAAGTCAAAATTTTGTTACAATGGAAGAGTGATGAGGTTGCAGATATGAGTTTAGATGTGATATGGCAATGGCGGCCAAGCCTACATATATATAGTGAGAAATTACGGGAAGACGAAGGCGGGAAGCGGTGGAAGAAGCACACGGATCGTGTGTTTACTTCGAGCACTTGTGGGCAGTTGGATCGGAAGCACACTGATCGTGTGTTTCCTTCGAGCGCTTGTGAGCCATTGGATCAGGGCCTTTAGTACCGGTTCGTGTTACCAACCGGGACTAAAGAAGCACACGGATCGTGTGTTTCTTTCAAGCGCTTGTGAGCCGTTGGATCTGGGGTGTGTTTCTTTAGAGCGCTTGTGAGCCGTTGGATCAGAAGCACACGGATCGTGTGTTTCCTTTCGAGCGCTTGTGAGCTGTTGGATCAGGGCCTTTAGTACCGGTTCGTGTTACCAACCGGGACTAAAGAAGCACACGGATCGTGTGTTTCTTTCAAGCGCTTGTGAGCCGTTGGATCAGGGGTGTGTTTCTTTTGAGGGCTTGTGAGCTGTTGGATCTGCACTCCCACCTCATCCACAGGTACACCTTTTAATCGCCTATAAATAGCGACGTCCCTGCAGCGAAACGGCACACAACAAGCGTCTACCTTTGCCACCGAACCCAATGGTTGGATTTAGCCTACCCGCTGGCATGTTCCCTAACACAAGCCCTCGGGTAGGTTGAATCCAACCACTGGATTAGGGTGACACAATGATGAATTGCCGAGGAGGTGGGAGTGGTGGTGGTGGAAGTGGTAGCCATGCCCCTCGGTCGGATCCAAGCAGCTCCAAGGCTCTCTGATGATCTACAACATTCCCAACACTTTGCTGTTTGGACGGTCGTTAGATCATCAGAGACGTCTTGGGGTTGTTTGGATCGAAGGTCGATTTGCTGCTCACGACGACGCGAGACGGATGCGCAAGCTTCCGGATCGGCAAAACCAGTGTTGGATCAGCCACATGACCCTATATGCAAATCATTCGGATTCCCGTCATACAGCCCAACGGTGCATTTGATATGCAGGCACTCACAAGCCACCGTTGGGCTGTATGACGGGGAAACCGTGTGCATTTGATAAAAAGTTTAATACATTAATTATTACTTGCGGCTGCTTGGATCGAAGGTCGATTTGCTGCTCACTTCACAGCCCTCAACAAAATACTTGCGGCTGTTCTATCTACAAAATACTTCAGTTCATCGACCGAATACAAATCATTCGGATTCCCGTCATACAGCCCAACGGTGCATTTGATATGCAGGCACTCACAAGCCACCGTTGGGCTGTATGACGGGGAAACCGTGTGTAATTGTAATGCATAGTCCTCATAAAACATACATTAATTGAAACTAACATACAACTATCTAAATAATTTAAATCCAACACCAAATGCGATCAAAATCGCAACTAAGGTAACTACTGAACCAACAACATAATGGTACCAAGCCTCCTGACTAATGGCATATTTTCTAATCTTTTTAATCTTCAAGCGCATTGCATCCATCTTGATCTCATGGGCATGTGCGACGTCGGCAAGCTTCAACTCGTGTTCATCGATGATGTCGGCAAGCTTCAACTCCAATTTCATCTTCTCTTCTAGGCATTGCAGACGAAGATCTTCACTTCTTTCCAATTTTGCTTTCAAATCATTGTTTTCTTTTACAAAAAACTCGACAATAGGGTCGGTTGGAATTTCCGGTTCAACTACCTCCTAGATAAAAGTGTCTATGTCAAGTTGGTAGGTATAGTTGTTATAAACACGAAATGAAACAAATAGTTATGAAAATATACCACATCCGAATCATAGACCGGACGAGGGACGACGGGGGCGGATATCAAAACCATGACACTATACATATAAAAAAAACATAAGAAAATTATACAAGAAATAAATATGCTTTTAAATCATACAAATCATTTTTCTTAAAATAGAAGATAAAGAAAAAAAGGCTCACCAAGGTGGTGCCGGTGACGAGACGATGCGGGCTATCGACAACGGTGAGGACGGGACGACACTAAAATCCACAAATAATAAATTAATTTGGCTCAAAATGCATATAAAAAAATTACTCTCTAGCTTAGGCATTTCATCAAACACCTTGCTAGCAACACAAAAAATAAAATGAGCTAAAGTTGCAACTTCGGAGGAAAGGATGATGTTGCTAACCCTTGAATAGATGGGGTGCCTTCAATGCTCACAAATGGAGTAGAAAAATGGGCATTTACTTGAGTGAGTGAGAGGAAATGGAGGAGAAATAAGTGATGAACTCGATCTCAAAAAATGGTGGTGGCCTCGGGTGGAAGAAGATATATGTGCAGGGAATACCTTTGATCCCGGTTCGGGTCACAAGCATTTGTCGCGGCTCGTATACCAGGCCGCGACTAATGCTCGCGGCAGAAATTTGGGCAGTTTCTTTGCCGCGGCAGAGAATTCATTTTCTTTTCTTTTATTTATTTATTTTCTTCATTTCAAAATAGTTTTCGTATATTTAGACACTACCACACATACAGTACGCTTTTTCATAAATATTAATGATTAAGTAATAATAATTGTTAACAAATAATAATCGTTGATCCACTTGGGCAAATTCAACAAATTTGTAGTCATTTAAATCCTTAGAATGTATAGAACACTTTATAATAAAAAAATTCATACGAGCACAAACTTGCTATTGCTGAATATTAGTACGGACCAGAGATATTTATCAATATAAAGGGAAAACAAGTGCTAAATAAATCCAAAGATCACACAACTTTTTATAATTTCAATCAAACGTCTCACATATGACAATTATTGTTGAGACGATCTAGATCGACACATTGAGACATACGCACATACCACCGAGACACCTCCTAGCAATCTCGTAGCCTAGGCGAGCGTCCAGAGCGGCATACTTGATGCGATAAAAGCTCAATGGAAAGTTGCCCCAACCTCTCGTGAGGTCCTCTTCTTCCTCCTTTTTCTTCTCGTCCTCCTTCTTCTTCTTGTTGATCTTCTTCTTCTTCTGAAGCGTTGTGCCAATAGTAAAATTGGCTAGAGCATAGAGACTCGGAAGATTAGGGTACGTTGGGTTAGGGTGAACGGCCCGCTGGAGGTCGACGGCGGATGGAATATGAATTCCGTAAGGCTCCAGCATACGCTGATCGTTGTTGATAGCCGCGCCGCAGAATTTGATGGTTTTGTCCACCAAGAAGTCCTTGAGGGCCTGCGGGACCCGATCAGCGTAGCAAATATGGAACACCAACGTGTCGGTCTCCACGGAGAGTTGCAGGACGGCGGCACGCTGCCTCTCCTTGGGTGCGGCGTCGGTGAACTCGCAGTCGAGGCCCACGATCTTCTTCGGTGCGGCGTCGAGGTAGCGCCTCTTGACGTCGCGGATCCATCTCTCCACGGTTGATGCGCGGAGAGTGACCACGACCTTGAAGTTCATGTTGACGGCGTCGTCCTTGTAGTGGAACACCTGGGATCGAGGTGGGCGCGCAAGTGGCTCCATGACGCGCGGCAGCAATTCGAGAGAGGATTTTTGAGTAGAGATTAGAGAGAGGAGATGGTGCATTTGGCAAATGGCACTGTAGCTCTCTATATAGAGCTAGCAGGGGAGATGAGGAGGCTGGCGCGCCGTGGTAATTAATCGGGCGTGTTTCAACTTCCAAATTCCTAAGCGTTTTGATCAACTTCCAAAGACATTAATCGTTCTCTTCATTCCCGTTTGATCAACGACTGGCGGCGTGAACTCAAAGGGTTCAAAATACACGAACCGTCGCGGTGCGCGGATTCTAGTCCCGGTTCAAGATACGAGCCGGGAGAAATGGGGGGCACCTCCTCGTAGCGGGACCGCAGGCATCTTTTGTCCCGGTTCGTATACCAAGCCGCGACAAATGGTTCCTAACGAACCGGGACAAATGATTCGCCGATTTTGGGGCGACGTGGCCGCACTTGTAGTCGCGGGTCGATACACGTCCGCGACTAAAGGCCCGGGCGAAAGGCCTATTTTCTACTAGTGAAAGGATCCCGTCCCTATTTATCTTTCATTAAATCTTAACCGTGTATTTTTATCCAAGTGTCAAAATCAATTTGAATGATTCGGCCGGTGACTCCTGATTGGTGCATGCATGTTTGTTTCCCTTGTACACGCGATCGGCAACGTTTCGGCCGGCTGGTTCGGAACCGCGGAACTGGTCGTGTTTCCTGGTACGTGTCAACTGTGCATATATTTGTACGTGATTGATGTTGTAATGCAATTGTTACATAATTTTTTGTTTAATCCTAACCATTAATTTTAGATCTAACTATTGAAAATAATTTGGGTGATGTGGATCAAGTGGTGACTCTATTCTAGACCTTTATATTGCTTTTAGTATATAATAGATTTTTGTGAATGCAAACTTAAAAATGAGTGTATATACAGTTCACGGACTCTCAATTCTTCGTATAAACTACAGTTTTAACCGAATCAGAACTTCTATCGAACCAAACTATGCTCATTAAAACACGTTAAATCACACTGTTTTCCACTTAAACGTGATTGGAAGACGAAGACTGTGCTAGTGCTAAGGTAACTAGCAAACTTAGGCTTAACTGGAAAGCATCAAGCAAAGAGTGCGAAAAGAGCAGCTACAAGAGTGTGCGATAGCAGTTAGGCCAGGCAGCTCGCTAGCTACTATCATTATTTTTCGCAGACAGTGCAGTGCAGATCATAGTGCAGCTAGCAGCATCTCTGACTATATATGAACTAATCTGGTTCTAAGCATATTTCTCCCTCGGAATGATGGTACGGCAACACCGAAGGACGGCGAACACGGGAGGGGTCATATGCTCCGGGATATTCTGCACGGCAACGCTCGTCGGTGCAAGAGGCAATGATGATGATGGCCGGCCGGGTAGCACTGTAGTATAGTCGGGTACACAACACAACGAGCTGTTCTTGTTGTCTGCTTCTGGTTTCTGACTAGGCCCCCACTCCACTCCCTGTAAAAAGGTTCAGATGTCTCGAAGACTTTGTACTGTGAACTCTCAAGTTTCTGACGATCGATGCGCCGCCTCCACTAGCAACAGGGTGAACCACCATGGCACAATGTACGGCGAACTTATCCCTAGAAAACTCGAACAATTCGGATGCACACGAAGTACAGATCGAGCAAAACTAAGGACGGAATTAGTACAGAGTATGACTTATTATTCTGATGTGCTACATGAAACGTCTTGTAATTCCAAAATGCACACAGATTGATAAGACAGAGGAACATCTATGCTATGCTGGCTAGTGACCAGCTATAGTCTGCAGGTTGAGAATATGGTGACGAGGACGAAGGCAGGAAGAGCACAAACTTTCGGGTCACCACCCACCCCCTACGGCTACGGCGTCGAGGCGCCGCAACAAAACCACAAAGCGCGCGCACTCTCTTTTGGAAAGTAGTAGTGGGCTGCCGCAAGGGCCCGCGTGACCTCACTTTTCGTATTGACAGTTGCCATTGGATTTGGACCTCTCTATCTATTTTTTTTTGTTTCCTTTTTCCTCTTACTTTTCATTAGATATATATAGAGAATAAGTATCTCTTCAGCTCTACATTGATTTGGAACTTCTATATGGAGATGACACACAATGGAACTCGAGAGAAGGAATCAGTCTGTCATTTCGCCATTTCTTTACTGCTTCATAGAGTACCAAGGAATAGGGATCGGGGCACCTTTTGCCAAAGGAGTTGTTTTAGATAATGGATATTTGATGAGCTAAGCAAAACGTATATGGTTGATCTCGATTACAAAGTCGCAACAGAAAAGTGTTAGCATGTGAACTGAACGGCGGGCATACGTGGGGTTTCCAACTTCCAAGTGCATGCCTTTAATCGATCCGACTGATCAGGTACCAGGAAGAACATGAGTTGCAGCACGTTACGGTACAGAAAAAAAATGCAGCGCGCAGGAACTCCAAAGTAATTAGAAGTACGAGAGGAAGGGAAGTGGTTGCATCTCAAAGTACCAACATATAGGTCGTGTTTGGTTATCTGCATGAAGGCTAATCAGGTTGATGTGATAATATTTTCAGTGTTTACGTGTCTGCAAGTGGTTGGACTAGAACCAATGGACGGTTCTCAAGATATTTCGTTTTAAAATTCGGTTTAAAAAAATAAAATAGAAAAACTCTACTTCCACCTCCCGTCTCCCTTTTTCTCTCATCCTCATCCTCATTTTCATCGTCATTACGACACTTGACAGACATGCATACAACCGTAGGGATACCATGCGAAGGAAAAGGCGAAACTTGGCAAGACGGGAGCGTATGGGTAATAAGAACACGCCAAATGGCGCGACGAGAGCGCGTGCGGGGACCTTCGCAAAAGGTTTCCTTTTTTCTAGTGTTTTCCGTCTGATTTTATCGTGTATAGCACAACATTCGATCCGTGTAGTACACATTTTATCTAGACAAACTAGGCCTCTTTGCAGCCTCATCCATCAATCCATCTAACGGAACCAAACAGACGCCGAGCAGCATGACATGAGTACTCACCTTTCACCTCAACGAGGACAACACGATGGTAGTTTTTTATGTTAGGAGGAGAACTGCTAAATTCATTCAATAGATAGAAGATTGATCGAGTTTATGATTGAAATCGGACCGAAAAACCATGTTGATGACGTCTTTCGGCTGATGACGTCTTTCGGCATACAACATACAACCATAAACACAAAACAAGGTCTCGCCTTGCATAACCCTAGCCGAGAAAGCGAGGGGTCGACACAAGAGCCACTATACCGCTTCACAACCAAAGCAAGACAAATCGGATGCACAACCCTAACTTCATAAAAGCAGTGTCAACTTACCGCCTACCCAGAACGCATAGAAGAAGTTGTGGTGAGTGGACGGCAGGACCGGATCGCACCTGAGGAGAGCGTCGTCGAATAGATGTCGCATTAGTTTACATTGCGTCCTAGAGGCTCATGCTTCGAGAAGCGGCCAACTTTGTCTCCAACTGCCTCATGGAACTTCTCGAGTAACTCGGACAACGCCTCTAAGGAGGGGACGACACCAAAACAGCATCACTACCTGATCCAGCAAGAGGGATCTAGGGTTTCCAAGTGCATGCCTTTAATCCGACTGATCAGGTACCAGGAAGAACATTAGTTGCAGCACGTTACGGTACAAAAAAAAGAAACATGCAGCACGCAGGAACTCCAAAGTACTCCCTCCGTCCTGATTTAATCTACATCCTGGCTACATAATTTGTCCCCAATTAGTCTACATTCTGGGTGGGGTCCACCTCGGTAATTGAGATGGAGAGAGTCCACACACCATGCATGCACCGGTTTGCTTTTTCCCATGCATGGATTGCATTAATTAATCTTGATTTAACCAATGGGTGTTTTGTTTCTTATGAGACTAATTATTATGCATGGTGGGGTGTGCAAAAGTAGTACTAATAAACGCTAGCCTGAAATGTCTGAATTTTTTTAGGATGTAGACTAAATCGGGACGGAGGGAGTAATGAGCAGTACGGGAGGAAGGGAACTGGTTGCACCTCAAAGTACTCCCTTCGTCCTACAACGTACGACATATAACCTTGACCATGATTTTTTAATTATAATATGTCAACAAAATTAGTATATAGGTGTATGAAATGAAAGAATTTTGCAAGACGAATTCAACGGTACCATTTACACATTTTTAATCCCTATAATTTATTATCTATTATTGGTCAAAGTTGAGCACCAAATACCATCACAAAAATAGCGTGCCATATATTTTGGGACAGAGGGAGTACCATATATTTTGGGACGGGAGCGCATGGGGAATAAGAACGCGCCAAATAGCGCGACGAGAGCGCGCGCAGGGACCTTCGCAAAAGGTTTCCCTTTTTCTAGTGACTTCCGTCTGCTTTTGACATGTATCGCGCAACATTCAATCCGTGTAGTACAAATTTTATCTAGACAAACCGGGCCTCTTTGCAGGCTCATCCATCAATCCATCCAACGGAACCAAACAGATGCCGAGCAGCAAAGAAGCCATCATCTCTCGACGTGATTCATCCTTCTTTTAAATCCGAATTCCCGATGCATACATCATGCATGCTAAATATGATTGAATCCGTACCCAAAAACCATACGGACGACGTCTTTCCGCTTACAACATACAACCATAAACACATAACAAGGTCTCGCCTTGCCAAACCCCAGCCGAGAAAGGCGAGGGGTTGAGACATAGAGCCGGCCAATAGACTGCTTCAGAACCGAAGCAAGACAACTCGGATGCAGAACCCTAGCTTTAGAAAGGCACTGTCAACTTACAACCCACCCAGAACGCATAGAAGAAGTTGTGGTGAGTGGACGGCAGGACCGGACCACACCTGAGGAGAGCCTCGTCGAATAGATGCCACATTGGTGTACATTGCACCCTAAAGGCTCACGCTCCGAGAAGCGGCCAACTCTGACGCCAACTGCCTCATGGAACTTCTCGAGTAACCAGGACAACGCCTCCAAGGAGGGGACAACGCCGAAACACCGACACTACCTGATCCGGGAAGAGGGATCTGGGGTTCCCCTGTTACACAGTAGGGGCATGACAGAAAGGACCTAGACGACGCCTTTAAGAAGGTGACGATGCACGCAGGTTTCACCGTCGTCCGCTACCGCATGGGATTTCGCCCAGCCCTAACATCAGCCACATCTCCCATAGATCGGCCGGAGCCAATGATCAGGTATGTACACCACCGACGAGAGGCAAACCTTGTCATAAGCGAGGGAGGCGATAACCGCCTCAAGCATCACCATGCCCAACCCGACATGCTGCCGATCCTTCCTCCACTTCCCGGCAATGGACGGGAAAATGCAACGCCCGCTCACACGATGATGACGCCATTTGTCTCCCTCCAAACCGTGTGGTGGCAGTGGTACCATCCAGGGGCGGAGCTGGGCCCCGGGCAACCAGGGCCATGGCCCGGGGCGTAGCAAAATTTTCAGCCTACTATATGAAAAAAAAAAACAGTTGGCCCGGGGCGCAGCCCAGGCTTGGCCCAACTGGAGGCTGAAGTCTTTGCGTCGTTCGCTTCTGGCCGGTGGCTGCTTGTCTGTGCGTGTGTGCGCCTGGAGGCTGGAGAGCAGGAGTGCAGGAGTGCAGGACCCCAGGCTGGAGACCGCGCCGCCACGATCTGACCAGTCCCCTGGATCTGACGACACCGGCTTCCCCGACTCGCCGCCGCCCGCCGGCAGCCCGGCACGCAACCGGCGATTTCCTGCTATCCGCGCAGATCTCGCGGCCGCTGCGGCCATCGCCGTTCGACCGGCGCACCGCGCACGTGGGGGGCTTCGCCCGTTCGCCGTACCCAGCAGGCCAGCACCACCTCCTCGCACACGCCGGCACCACCACGCGCACGCTGCCCGTCGTCTTCCTCATCTGCTGCTACATCGCCCGCGGTGAGTCCGTTCCTCCGCCCCCTCTGTTCAACTGGTAATTTCCTAATGAATTTTAGATCCGTAGTGGGCTAGTGGCAGTCTCGCAAGTTGCCCTTCAGTTTTCTCCTCAGTTAGGTAGGTTTATTTTACAGCAAAAGAGGCAGCGTGTACTGTGTAGGACTGAATTTGTAACTATTTTTTGATTTTCTTTTGTTTCATTGTTTGTAATCATTTTACAGGAACGAAACATGAAGAGATTTTATCAAGACCGATCTGAGGAATAAAATGGGTGATGATTGGATGAATTACAACATGGTGTGCTATATTGAGCGGGATGTATTTCACACTAAGTGATGAGGATATTTTATATCGCTTTCAAGCATATAATTCACGCAAAGGAATTTTACCTCATCGTTTTGGTAAGTTCTTATATTTGTATGCATGTTTGACTAGTTTACTTAAAGTTTTGTACCTTTTCTTATGACATCAAATCTTTTTCTTGTAAGGTATTGGTTCTTCTTCTACCGTTGATGAGGTCATGGGAGGTTTCGGATGCTGAACTAAACCATTGATTTGGTTAGTAACTTTGTAGTACTATTTAAGTATTTTGTCATCTTATATGTACTTTTTTGAACCGTAAACCATTGAAGTTGAAAACATATGTACATTTTTGCAATCGAACCAAATCTTCATATGATTACAAGACTTTTTTTTAGAAGTTTTTTTGAGCCAAGTTTTTGGCCCGGGTCTTGATCAAATCCTGGCTCCGCCACTGGTACCATCGGTCGGTGCCTTCTCACTAAGTAGTCGAACCGGACCGAGACGACTGCTGGGGCCCGCTGGGTTGTTGCATTATTGACCCTGCAATACCACCCAAACTGACAAGTGACGCCACCTAGCCTAGGTAGCCGCATGCATGGCGAGTGATAGACTGATAGTGCGTGCGGTGGCCGGCCGGGAAAGCGTGCGGCCGACGTGATGCGCCGCGAGGCTCAGGCTCAACAACGTGCTCGTGTCGACATTCATGGCGACACCAGCTTTCCCGTGCGCTGCCCGCTGAACCCTACGGGAAAACACCGGCTTAAAGGGGACGGAAAAGGAGAAGAGACCGCTAGCTAGCAGCTACTGCCACGACCCGATCACGGCCATGATATGTCGAGTCATCACCCTCATCCTCTAGTTACCTGGATCGACGCTCACCTGAAAGGATCGCCATGCGCCCATGCTGCTGCGTCCGTGGATGCACTGTTCTGTGGGATCGTTTCCAGCAGATGAGATTACACTTCTCCAACCGAGAGCCGGAAGAATATTCGTCAGGATAATGCTCTTCCCAAGTTCCAACCTCGCCCGCCTTTATCCCACAACCCACAGAGGCCGCACGTACATGCGCTGCCCTGCCTCGTGGAATTGCCACTCCTTCCTCTTTTCCGAAAAGAATTGAAGAACCAAGTGTCTGCTCTGCTGCTCTCTGAATCTTTTTATGTGCAAACCTAATGTTCAGAAACGAGAGTAATACTATAAAACACGTTCAATCCCGCTGTTTTGCACTTAGCGTGATTATAAGACGAAAACTGTACTAAGCTAACTAGCACATTTAGGCAACACAAATTCTGAACTGGAAAGCATCAAGCAAAAGGAGAGGAAAGAACAGCTACAAGAGTGCGATAGCAGTTAGCCCAGGCAGGCAGTGCAGTGGAGCAGCATCTCTGACTCTGAACTAATCAGGGTCTAAGCATTTTTCTCCCTAGGAATGATGGTACGGCAACATGGAAGGACGGCGAAGACGGGAGCAGTCATATGCTCCGGAATATTCTGCACGGCACGGCAACGCTCGTCGGTGGAAGAGGCAATGATGATCGATGATGCCGGTCCGGGTGGTACTGTAGTATAGTCGGGTACACAACACAACAACCTGTAAGCTGTTGTTGTCTGCTTCTTGGTTCTGACTAGGCCCCCACTCCCTGTGAAAAAGTTCAGATATACGACTATCTCGTAGACTTTATCCTGTAAACTCTCAAGTTTCTTACCACCGATGCGCCGCCTCCACTAGCAACAGGCTAAACCACCATGTACGCCAACCTTATCCCTCCGGAACTGATCAAGGATGGATTGGATGCACACGAAGAACAGAACAGGTCGAGCAAAACTAAGGACGGAATTAGTTGCCAAGACTTATTATTCTCATGTAAAAATAAAATACTTATTATTCTGATGTGATCTAGGAGTATGCATGAAACGTCTTGTAATTCCAAAATGCACACAGATTGATAACAATGATAAGACTGGGGAACATCTATACTATGTTGGCTAGTGGCTAGCTAATAGCTGTAGTCTGCAGGTTGAGAATATGGTGACGAGGACGAAGGCAGGAAGAGCACAAACTTTCCGCTCAGGCGCTCACCCACCTCTACGGCTACGGCGTCGAGGCGCCGCTTCCAGGCTAGCCGCAACAAAACACAAAGCGCGCGCTCCCTTTTGGAACTAGTGCGCTGCCGCAAGGGCCCGCGTGACTCGACTCCGTATTGACATTTGCCATTGGATTTGGACCTCACTACTTGTTTATCTTCTTGCTTTTCATCTGATACAGAGAGAATAAGTATTTCTTCAGCTCTACATCGATTTGAAACTTCTATATGGAGGCGACAGACAATGGAACTCGATAGAAGGAATCAGCCTGTCGTTTCGTCATTTCTCTACTGCTTTAATTTATGCCAAGGAATAGGGATCGGGGCACCTTTGCCAAAAGAGGTGTTTTAGGTAACGGATATTTGATGAGCTAAGCTAAGCGTATACTATATAATTGATCTTGATTACTAAGTCACAACAGATACGATATGTTTCGTGAGCATGGCTTGCTCAAGTTGACAGAAGGACCAACAGGCAACAAGAAAAATGTAGTATGTGAACGAGTTAATAGCTCTTGGGTACCCGCGCAACAGATATGCGTAAAACAAATTAGAAAGCAGAAAAAGGTAAAAAATATCTGAAATTGTTTGAGCGCAATGATGGTCAAGTATTCTACCCGTGTAAAAAAAAATTGGCCGATAAATGATTCTCCTAGACATCTGCACAAAAAATACAAATTTCTAAAGCATAAGTATAGTGACTTTTAAGTCAAATCTTTCACCCAGGGTGCAATATAAATTATTCTTTGGCAAATTGTTTTTTGTACGGTATAACATTTGATCATGTTTGCCAGAATAACAGTTTTTTAAAAAATAAAGATTTTTAGAATTAATAAAAAAATTACATATCAGGTGTGCTGGCACCCATATGCACCAACGTATTTTCTCATAAAACCATCACTTTTGTGGATGATACCACTTCAGTTTCGGGGCATAAAAGCATCATAATTTTTAAAGTGTTTTAATAAAAAAACATTAATCACACCTTCATCGTGAATTGACACGAAAACCGACTAATGAGACCCATATGTTTGGTGACTAACAGTTGCAAGAGAAATGCAGTTCTCTTTTTCATGTTATTACTACAGTAGAACGCATACTATCAGCGATCTGATTGTTTCTGCTGTCAGACAGCTGCACCATCGATACCGCTGAGACAATTTTTTTTGTTGAATAACTCGGATGTACTGGTGGGTCGTGGTGTTGTGCACTAGGCCGTACTAATGCCTATGCATACTGTTGTAGGGGTGTAAACGCATAGGATAATTTCCGCACCGAATCCTATTCCGAAACCGTTTTAAGCAATCTATATCCAGTTTGAAGAAATCCGACGGATAAGCATATCCGAAACACCGTATACGGTATAGGATATGGTATGAAAAATAGCACTGAATATGGATTATCCAAAAATTAAATAAGATTATCCGATGATTTTAATCCGAATAATCCGATTTTCTACTGAAACATCTAACCTAATAGAACATAATTAGTAGTTAGTGAGTTGTACCATTAAATAAAAATTCACTTACATAGTGATTGTTACGACTATGGAGTACAACTTTGTTATGATATTAGCATATTGAACTATTATTTTTGGTTGTATGGTTCGCCGATGTACTTACACGTGTACATATCCGATTAAATTTTTTCCACCCCGAATCCACTCCGTTTCCGCTCCCGAATCCGTGATATGATATATTCGACCCCGAATCCGCAACCGGTCATTATCGCTCCGCTCCGAATCCGATGAAAAAATATGGTATAAGATACGATAACGACAAAATCCGATCCGATCCGTTTACATCCCTATACTGTTATACTGTTGGTTGTTCAGAAAAAAACAGAAAGTTAACTGTACCGGAGTAGTTTCAACGGCAGTGGCCGCGGGTCCGCCAGGGCGCTGCGTGAGTTCGCACAAACTTTTCCGTGTTACCGCGGTAGATCAATCTGGAGCTACTATGTGGTTAAGTAAATCAATCTACCCACCGATGATAGCAGGCACATTCATTTATTGCAGACGATGCAAGCAAGCAAAACCTTCATCATTCGCTTTCACAGTCACGCACAGATCTCGACGTACGCCACCGAGCGCTGACATCACGCCGGCTCACCTCAGCAAGAAACTCCAAGCTGGAGAGAGCGTCCTAGAAATCCTAGAAATCTCACGAACAAAATTTTGGTTCCCGCAGGAGCACACGGGTCTGTGACCGCGCGCCGCGCAGCTAGGCGGCGTCCGTCTTGCTTTTGCCCGGCTCGCAGTCGCCTCCGGCGAAGGTGAAGGAGGAGAAGGGCCTGGCGCTGGCGAGGAAGGACGGCAAGTGGTCGCCGGCCATGATGACCACGACCTTGGGCTCCCGGTCGAGCGGCGCCATCTTCCCGCGCGCCGAGGACGCCTCCGACTCGACGGCGCTCCCCCGCCTGGACGAGCCGGCCGACGGCTTGCGGCGCGTGCAGACGAGGACGAGCAGCGCGACGGCGATGAGGCCCATCATGAGCGCGAAGCCGAGGAAGAGGTACGGCGTGGGCGTCCTCCACAGCCCTGCCTGGTGCGCGTGCCCCGCGGCCGCGGTCGACGACGCCGCGGACCCGCCGCCGCCCACCCCCGCCAGCGCCGCCCCTTCCCTCACCGGCCTCATAGCAAGCAACCGATGGAAGTGTATGATCTCCTTCTTCAACTCTCTTTCCTCTCTTGATTTCTCTTTCTGTGTGCGTACACTAGACTACAGAGTGGTTTCAGTTTCTTCTTCTCTGGGTCTCTGTGGCTGGCTGCTGGTGCTGTGAGTGGGAGGCTGCGACCGATGGGGTGGGGGAGAGGAGGGCGTTTTATAGGCGGCGGGCGTGGAGGGATGGGGTAGGGAGCGGGGAAAAGAAACCGCCCGAGGGCGAGAGAGAGAGAGAGTTTTGCACTGCCTCCCCCAGGTGCTCCTGCTGCTGTTGCTGGGTTTGGTTCTCTTTTTGCTGATGGATGACGCGGCCGCATGCAGCAGAGGACGATGACAGACAGCAACGTCTATCTGCAGCGCATGGGATCTGATCTGGCTTTGCCTTTCGAGACAGCTAGCGAGCTGGTGGGCATAGTGCTACGACGACATTTGCAAAAAAATAAAATCGTGGCGTCCAAGTATATATTTATACTAACTCGAATTTATGGCGGTGGCTGCTGCGATATGGAGGATGCGTGCAAGCGGTGTGAAGTAGAGACGCGGGGACTCGAGAACGCGCGCGCGTGAGAGTAATGGCACCGCAAGAGTTAATTCGTGTGTGCACTGGCAGAGATCGGTGGAGACCAGCTCCGCACCGCACGCACGGCCAGGAGGAGATTCAGTGAACCTAGCCGTGTGTAGTACGTATGGCAAAAGCATGCATGCCCGGCCCGCGCGCTGAACCTGGTCTACTACTAGACACAATCCGGTTGGGGTGTGGTGTCCCGTTACATGATCACCAACTTTGCACTCCGTACATGCGACGAGCCAGCAAATCTGCGGTTTCAGCACTGCCCTTCGCGCACTGCTAATTAAGTTAGGCCCGTGCACCGCGAGAGAAATCATCCTAGTTTTCCGTTAAAAACGCGGCGGTTTACGGTTCGTGTTTGGTAGTTTACGGCTTAAAAAATCGTCGCGCAGATCAGAAACCGAAAACAAAACTGTAAGAAAGAAGAATATGCCGCAGAATATTTCGTTGTCTTCCTCCTCCACCTTTTTCTCATATTAGCTAGCCTCTAGAATCAACAAAATCAGCACCGAGCCGGAGCCCGGCTTCCGCGTCGTTCAGCGCGAACGCAACTAGAGTAGCAAGCAAGCAGGCAGGCAGGTGAATCGATCGATTCCTCCACCGGCCATGCGCAGCTAGCTAGCAGGCTCTCGGTTCGGAGGGGAAAACCGCGTATTCTCGGTTTCGAGGGGAAAATTCTCGGGTGCCCGAAAAACTTTTTTGGCTGTTCTGGCTGGTTTTTCCTCGCGCGAACTGTAAGCGGCGGTTATTTTTTCAGTTCCGGGCTTTTCCGGTCACTGCTAGAGATGCTCTTAGCAGGAAATCGTTCACGATTAGAGTCAGTTAGCAACCCAAAAAAAATTAAGATAAAACTACCCGGTCTGATACTGATGGCATCAGCATTAAGAGCATCTCTAGTCGAGGCGCAAATACATCATTCAGATGCTCGATCGGACGAGCGTTATTTGGGCTGTCCGGTGAGCAGGGGGCGCCGTTTCCCACTCACAGTGTCAATAGAGAAAATTTAGAACAATACTTAAACACGAAATAAGACAAATTTCATTCAAACTAGGTTCAATGAGAGGGGAGGCCCGCGTGCCAGTTTTGCGTGCGCGGTGGCTTCATAGGGATATCGACGCCGCGAGTGGATGTAATTTTTCGTCCGGCGCGTCCAGTACGATTATTGGGAACCCTGTTGACACTGCAGATGCTCTAGTTACCCACGTGGCCTGCATGCTTCACAGTCCGCCTTCGCCTCATCCGGGCAGGATCGACATAGCCAAACATGCAATGCACGCTAGCTAGCTCCGTGCCTCTCGCGCATGCATACAACACGTACATGCACGAGCCGTGCGTCCCACTCCATGATATGTGCCACGCCAGAAGATCACGGCGGGGGCGAAAATCAAAAACGCTAACCGACAGGGTATGGCACTTGCGTGCGCCGATATATATGCGGCGGCGTCAGGAGCTGCCGAGCTGGCCGCTTTACGTACGTCTCCTCCAACCCGATCGATCGAGTCGCCGCGCGCGTATTCGGCAGGCAGGCAGGCAGGAGAGGAGTAAATTGGGTTCGTTTCATTTCATGGCCGCCGGGCAGAAAGTTGTGGAACGCGCGCCATGGCCAGCTCAATGCGTGCGTGGGGACGTGTGCTAGATTTGGCCATCCACAGCTGGAATTTCCAGCTGCGAGCGAGACCATTAGCTACTGGTATAACATTGGACCCCCGTCCCCGCCGCCGCTAGCTGGTCACCGGCCACCTGCCTAGACAACTGATCATAGCTGGATCGATTTTCACGGGAAATCTATGTACTACTATCAACGATAGACGATGCGTGCCGTGCTCTCTATGTATCTATGCATAGCAGCTTCAGGGCAGGCGTATGCCAGGGAGAAAAGTGGTATTGCGCGACCGACCGACCGACCGGGCGTCGTCGTCGTCCAACTGACGACGATCGTGGTAAAGCTTTGTCGCCATGTTTGACACGCGGTCAAGTCAGAAAACGATCCATTCCTTCCACACACACACACACACAACGCATGAGCGAAGAGACGTCGTCGTCGTCAATTTGTGGTTGTGTCCAGCTTTTGACATCACGCGCGCACGCATACGATTTGTGGAGCGCGGCGGGCGCACTAGCTTAGCTTAGCTAAAACTAGATCGGTTGGCGATGCATGGCGCGCTAATGGTAATTGCCCGGGGGAAAGTAAGTACTAAAGCGGGAGGGACGACGAATAATTAGCATCACTTTATTTAACAGTTAATGATTATCTGCTTTGACCGTTTTGCGCAGAGAAAGTTAACTGAGCCTACCATTCTGGAAGAAAGAATAATTACTAATCCGGATTCGTAGCATAGCCCTTTTAACCACATCTTCTCTCTACTTTACCCATAAATCCAAAATATGGGTAATCTCCTGGATATTGATATGCTCTTTGAAGACGTTATTTATCTTTGTTCTGTTCCTGTCAGGGTGTCATCCCATTCGGCGGCCGGTAAAGTAACGAACCACGTTTAATTAACTCATGGGTAATCTCAGGAGCCGGACGGAACCCACAGATCGATAATCTAACAGCAGTATGAGAGTGGCGTTTTGGTGCCCGGGCTCATATGAGCCCGGTTTTGTTTTCGATTTTTTTAAAATACTAAAATGCTTCGAAAATTCTGAAAAAAATTGGACATGAACATATTGAAGTATTCAACACTCGTGTAAAATTTCGACAGAAAATATCAAATTTTGCGTCCTGTGTAAAAAAGACAAATCTGTCTTTTTGAATAGTGGACTGTTCAGCTATTTTGTCTGTCAGATTTTTGTCTTTTTTGCACAGGGCGTAAAATTTGATATTTTCTGTCGAAAATTTACACAAGTGTTGCATACATGAATATGTTTCCGCATAAATTGTTTCAGAATTTTTCGAAGCGTTTTCAAATTTTAAAAAAATCGGAAAGGCAGCCGGGCTCATATGAGCCCGGGCACCGAATTGCATTTCCGATTTTTCTGCTTCTAACGGGATTGCCTATTCGTGCTTCTACTCCTGTTTATGCATATGCACATCCAATCATCATATAATTAATTCAAATTCACTTAAATGGAATCTTAATAGAGAGGAAACAAATAGTACATAATTATTGCAACACGGTGTTCACCATTCGAACATAAATCTAATGCCTAAAATCAGAAAGTTTGTCGAAATTGAAACAGGAAACATGGCAACTGAAAAAGAAACTCAATGATTTTGTTCCCCATTCTACTTTCACCACCTGTCGCAACAGTGGAAAACGGGGTTCCCCTGATGCGGTCAAAGTGGGTCCACTACCAGTGGGCCCACCAAGAAGGCGAACAAGGCAAGGGTTCAACACCGGCAGATGGGCCCCCCTATCTACCCCACGGCAACCGGACAAGGACGGCATCAACAACCACGACTAAGGACCGGGTGGCCTTCCGGGGTCACCCTCAACCTGGCAGACGACGCGGAGGTCCCGAGGACCCGGGCCCGGGGAAGGAGGAGGCCAGGGCGGCCTATTTAAGGGCGGAGGCCGCCCCCTGGGCTCCTGTCCATGATGCGGGCCACGTGGCCGGCAACTGGCAGTCGTGGCTGGCGGTTACCAGCACAAACGATCCCACTACCGCCGGGCTCGTCGCTCCGTGGCACAGAAGATCCCACGACCAGGAATCGAGGCGTCGCGGTGCCAGGCCGGGTAGTGGGGTGGCAGGCCGATGGGACGGGCCGACGTCATCCCTGACGTCACTGCTAGCCGGCCTGGCAAAGAACTCGAGGGAACACACTCCAAGCCGGCTACGACATAAGGCCGCTACAACTTCAACATGCAGACGCTTACCCGGCCGTGCCGGTCGAACAAACCCCAATGTGTTCGGGGGCTAGTGTCGGGGGGATGACCCCCGGGCGGTCAAAACAGCTTACAAGTCAAGATTTCAAGGCATCCGGCTGGGCGTATCCGGGTGGATCCTTCAGCCGGACCAGCTTAGCGCCGACTGCCACCAGCCGGCCGGAGTCGCCGACAAGGCAGCATGGAGGAGCCTCCAGCCCCACGTCGCCCACGACTCGGCCGCTGATACACACAAGTATAGGGGATCGCTGAAATCTTCGTTGGGAAGTATTACCCAAATTTATAGTTCGACTCGATGGGAACACAAGAATACCAATAAGACTAGCAATTGAGGCGTCACTCTCAATCACACATGTATATCAATAAACTTGCAGCAGTAATAGTGATGGCAGCAGAATGATTCAAGCAAACAAAATGAAACAGCAGTAGTAAATAAGGGTTTCCCAGTTTTCACCGGAAAAGTGAAAGCGTAACTCAGAGATTTAAAACGTAGGCATGAGGTGACAGCGGGGTGTTGCATGAATAAGATTGATCATATAATAAGATTCATATAGCAATGGGACTTATCTCTAACTCCGATATATGTAGGTATGTGTTCCATAATTAGTTATGCGCACTAACCAAGAGAATTTGCACAACATCTATTGTCCTACCTGCCCATTTCACCAGGGCCAACTTGGAACTACAGGCAATTAAGGTCTACCCTTTTGAATAGCCCAGAACAACGCATTAACACTTCATGAACACATAGAATCCTCAAACTAAAATATCTCCCCCTTGTTTTCCCTATATGTCACATTTAGGGTTCGCAGGTTCAACATAATAGCAGGTGATACACTTTGCAGATAAATACCAAACTCAATTATATGATGGGGCAAAATAAGTTCAGTACTGAAATCATGCCACTCGGGCCCTAGTAGCAAGCATTAAACATAGCATAAGTGCATCAACACAATACAAAAATATCCTCAAGATAAACCACTAAGATCTCGGACAACGGGTATCATTACATGATCAATCTCATACAATCCCCATCCACCTCATGTGCCTACAGCGGACTACTCGCACATGGTGATGGTGAGGGAGCTCATGGTCGATGGAGATGAAGGCGGTGAAGATGGGGGTGAAGACGACCTCCGGATCCCTCCTCCGAGGGAGAAATCCTGGATCAATCTGACTCCGAAAACGAAGATCGTGGTGGTGGCGGTGCTCTGTTTCGCGAATCGATCTCTCCCTTTAGGTCATCCACTTTTTCGTATATATGAAGGGGTACGCTGAAGCCGAAGGGGAGGAGGTGCCCGAGGCACCAGATAGATGGGCCCACGCAGCCAAAGAATCTGGCCGCGTGGGACCCTCTATTTTGGGCCTCCGACGCTTCCTCGTGTCCATCTTTCGCTCAAAGGCCTTCTTTTCCATAAAAAATGACGTGGTATTTTTCCCCGATTTAATTTCCTGCCAAAACAATCAGAAACGAGACTTTCCTAAAAACAGCGTCAGATTCAGCAGTTTTATTCAAATATGGGAAGATTTCGAAGCAAATTATCAAGCAAAGTGATTGGAAAAGTAGATGCATTTTAGGTGCATCAACTCCCCCAAGCTTAGCTCGTTGTTTGTCCTCGAACAACTCAAACGTAGTGCAGAAGCGATGAAAAGACTTTGACAAGAACTTTGCTTTGCATATGTAACACCATTTAATACCAACAAATATTCACAACATAACTTCCTTAACAAATAACCAAATATTAGCAAAGGTGCATCTAATCAGTGTTAAAGCGTTTATAATTGTTGCTGGTGAAATAACATGAAGTGTCAATACTTGGATGAGTTTGCCAACTGTAAAAACAAACAAAGGTTCTTTCATTGCTTTAGATCGAATCATGTCAATATTTTTGAGATCTTTTGATTCTTTCTTTTATTGACTAGTGAACTCATTGTGCTTACAACCCTGCTCTCAAATTTATCAATTATTTTGTGTTCCTCTCGTGACTCATATGCTTTACCAACTTATGGTTTAGAGCCTCATGCCCCGTGAATACGAGTGCCTACACCATGGTGTTACTCAACTTGGGATACAAAGCAAGTTCAAGCAAAAGTCATTGTATAATAGCGTCATCAAGAGGATCAACTGGGGTACCTCTTGTCCCAGGACATGGAACAAGCCCATGTCAAAATGACAAGACAAACAAACATAAGGAACGATCTCAGCACCCTTTTTATTTACTATTGGTATAGCTTTTTATTGTGGGGTGCATCACCGAAGGTTCACATAGCATGTAAGTAAATTTCCACCATGACAGCATGGCTTAGATTAGCGGCCCAGGTATCTCTCTAGCCATTTATACAACTACTTAAACCTGCTAAATTTCCACATTTATTTGGCACCATGATAAGCATCCATAAACACAAGTACATGATATCAACTAGATATAATTTAGTGCAATGTTGAAAGCTTGCCATGTGACAGCACATTTGGGCTAACTAGTAAACCCTAAGCTTGTCAAGCATATGACTTCATGTTTTAACATTTGAAAGACTCTTTTACTTTATCTTTGGTTGGCAAGTTTAGTAAGCACAATGGAATGCACAGACCTTTGTTTAGAGCCACAGTTACTCAATCCACAGCCAAGTGTTGTCACTAAATAATATTTCACTTGCATCAACATTTGCTACCACTTCCCTAGATGTTAAAGAAGCTATAATGTGCACACTTGCTGTTATTAAAAAGTCCACATAAGCACAGCAAAGGTGTCATACCTTTCATCCATTTCATGCACATCAACTCATCATCGTTGTTCTCCTCTCCCAACTTGAACTGTGCAATAAAACTCAAGTCTGCCAGAAAAATGTTACTGCATATAGTATTGTTTTTACCCTACCAAAACACCTCAGAAAATTCTCATAATTTACAGGTGTGTAGTTTATGAAAAGTTGCAGTAGTGGTTATCTCAGCTCATTTGGGGTTACAGAATTAAAATGAAAATTAAAACAGTGAGCAGATTTCAGAAATCCTGCACCGTTGTTTTTGCATTTGGTTCAAGAAAACGAAAATATTTTTGTTCTTTTTGATTTTACGACGCATAAAGTAAATGATCAGAAGTAAATAAGCAAAAGAAACAAATAATTTTTTTTGTTGTGTTTTTGTGATTTAAAGAATAAGAGACTAAAACATAACAAAATAAAGGTGATATAAAACATCGAATGGAGAGGGAAAGAAATACTCCCCCAAGCTTGGGATCAAGCTAGTATGCCGGAGGGTAACTGTACCCACCACTTCCATCTCCAGGGAAGTACCCATAATGGTAGCCTTGCATCCCTGGGTTTTGGGGATCCTCTTGAAGTTTCACTTCTTCCACTATCCACTTCCCGGTAGTCCTGTCAAAAAGGTCAGCATGAGGGAGCCGAATGGACACATTTTGCCCATTAGAATTCTTATAGCTATACATATAAGGATCCCCATGCCTCTCACTCATTTCCATGCGAGAAGTTAAAGTAAAATCAAGTAAATTAGACTCTCTCACAAGCCTACCCATGTCATCACCAAAACCCCTCTCTTCCTTAATATGCTCATATACTAAAGTAACAATGGCACTAGCATAAATAGGAGTGTAATCAGTATTATTCCTTATCATAGCCAAGTGTAAAGTCCTAGCAAGAATTACTCCCATGTTATACTCACACGGTGTTCCCTCTTTTGCACATTTAAATAAATAAACCATTGGTCCAGTGCGAGCAGAAGTGTTATCTCTAGCAAGAAATCCTCTTGCAAGGAACAAAGCAAAGTATCTCAAACCGGGGTGCTGTATGTGAGTGAATTTACCCCTATTAAGTCTCTCAGGAACATTCATAGAAATACTATGCCAAAAAGTAACAAGTTCTTGATTAGAATTAGCACGGGTTTCCTCCCAACTACCCGTGTTCTCTACATGAATAGCTTTGCAGAATTCATCTAATGACATAACAAGGCGTTGCCCTTTCATAGTAAATTTTATGACAAAGGTGGGAGGTAGTGGCTTCCTCTTCTTACTGAGTTTGTAGTTGTCGGGTGATACGTCTCAAACGTATCTATAATTTTTGAGTGATCCATGCTAGTTTGTGATATTGTCACATGTTTTTACTGTTATTTATATCATTTTTATGCATTTTGCCGGACTAACCTATTGACAAGATGCCAAGTGTCAGTTCCCTGTTTTTGCTGTCTTTTTGTTTCAGAAATTTACTTCTAGAAATATTCTCGAAATTGGACGAAAATTTACGAGGAATTTTTACTCGACGGAAGGCACCAGGACACCAAAGGGCAGCCCTGGGGCCAGCGTGGGGCCCGCCCCTGCCCGTGGGGCACCTCCTCGGCCAACTCCGACACCTATAATCTGACCTAAAAATGTTGAGGCAGCCATTATTTTCCAGAAACTTGACCCCGACGCACCGTCACCGAAAACCCTAGTTCGGGGTCCAATCTGAAGCTGATCCCGGCACTCTGCCGGAGGGGAGATCGATCCCGGAGGGCTCTTCATCGTCATGCCTTCCTCCGAGATGATTTGTGAGTAGTCTCACCTTGGACTATGGGTCCATGGCAGTAGCTAGTTGGTAGTCTCTCTCTTGTGCTTCATGTCTTATGATCTTGTGAGCTGCCTAACATGATCAAGATTGATTATTGTAATGCTATGTGATGTGTTTGCTGGGATCTGATGGATTATGAAGTTATGTTCAGATTGTGCATGATTCTTATATGAGTAATTTATGTTCTTGCATGCTCTCCGATGTGCGTAGTTATTTTGGCCAAGTGATTGTGTGTATCTCCAAGAGAGGGTATTTATGCTAGATAGTGGGTTCATGCCCCCTTTTGTTCCCGGGCACGAGTGACAAAAACGTCTAAGGGCGAGGGTGTGTTGTTGCTACTAAGGGTAAAACATCGGTGTTAATGTTTATTTTGATATTAGTATTGCTTACTTCATGCACTTTACTTAATGCAATTGTCTGTTGCTTGGAACTTAATACCGTTGGGTGACAGGCTGGATAGCGATCCCACGGTGGACTATTTAGACAAAAACGCAGTTGGACTCAACGGTCTTTGTTCCTTGTCGTGATGCCTCCATAAATATTATCATGCCTTTTTGTCATAGCTAAATTGGGTTTGTGTCATGATCTTATCAATTGCCTAGCTGTAATTCGTTCACCCATCATATGCATATTTTATTTACTTGAGAGACTCCACTAGTGAACCCATGGCCCCCGGTTCATCTTTTTACATTGTTTACAACCTCATTTACTTGCTTTTAATCATCATTACTCCTCTGGTCACTTTTCATATTTCATCTATTTCGTCATACAATTAACCGATTTGTTTTCTGCGAGACCGGAAAGATTGACAACCTTTCCGCCGTTGGGGGCAAAGTATTTTGGTTGAGTGTGTGCAGGTCCATGTCTGTTGAAGGTCAAGCGCCAGAGATCTTCAACATTCACCTCGTTGTTGATTTCAAAGTCCTACTGGTTCGATAAACCTCGGTTCGTTAAACGAGGGAAAACTGCTACTAGCTGCAATTCCGCCTTCGCTTGGGGCACCACCCAACTTATTTTAATACAGCAGCAAGCTCTTTTCTGGCGCCGTTGCCAGGGACTTTGGAGCTATAGCAAGGGGAGTCTCATACTCTCAATCTCTTTACTTTGTTTTTGTCTTGCTTGCTTTATATCTCGTTTAGTTTATTTTCTTGTTTCAAAATTTTAAAACCCAAAAAATTAATGTAGTCTTTATTCCTGTCTTGTTATTTATCTTATCATTATGTCTTCTACTGAAAACACCAAGTTGTGTGACTTTACTAGCACTAATAACAATGATTTCATATGCTCTCCAATTGCTCCACCCGCTACTAAAGCGGAATCTTATGAAATTAAACATGCCTTACTAAATCTTGTTATGAAAGAGCAATTTTCTGGTGCTTGTACTGATGATACCGCCTCTCATTTAAATAAATTTGTTGAGTTATGTGATATGCAAAAGTATAAAGAGGTAGAAAGTGACATCATAAAACTGAAACTTTTGGTAAATACTACCCATCTGAGGCCGATGGGAAGCAAATTTTCGGACCACTCCGACACCGTCAATCTCGTCTCCGTCGAACGGCTTCGATTTGCTCAATTTTTTTTTTTCGCGGAACAGAATCCCACTGAATAAGGTCCGTTACCAAAATAAATCCCCGAAATCACTCCCCCTCCTCCCGAGTCTTCCTCGCGAGGCCGTGACACGCTCGACCCATCGCTGTGCTCCCGTCTCCCCGGCTCGCCGCCGATCTAGTCTGTCCACCGCCTCCATGACCCTGCTTGTCAATCTTCCATGCCGGGAGGCGTCGCCGGGGCTGCACGGACCGGCCGGCCGGCGCTGTTCGTGTCAAAGGCGGATCAATCGGGCTGTCAAGAATCCACTACGGCCTGCTAAGAATCGGATGTTTCCACCACTCACGGTCACCATCCCCACTGCCTCAACAACTAGTCATGAACAGGGGTGTCGGGCCTAATTCAACGGTATGCTCACTTTCCTCTGGGACTCAGCTGGGCTACAAATTAGTTAATTTAAGGAGCTTTATGTATTAAGTTCAGATGTACAAGATTTTTTTTTTTTTTGCCCAGGGCGTTGTTTGGGAGTGTACATCTCGAGCTAGACATTCAGGCTGGATGGTTCTTTATGACTGCTACAAGAGCAGGAGAGCAGCTGAAAGGTGCTTTGCCGCCACTTCCTCCTAAAAATACTGTTAATTTTCTATTCTGTAATAGGTAGACTATATTTCATTCAATTTGATGTGTTAATATCATGTTTTTGCAAATTACTTTCTATGAAGATGCTTTGCAGGTCACAAAATTATGCAGTGACATCTTGGTGTGTATTTTAGAATTATCGAATTTATATGCTTCCGCTTGATATGAGTTATGTGAAGTCAGCATGAGATTGATGCTTCCAAATGTTCGTGCTTCCTAAATTGTCCTATATGTACTTCTAAAGTCAATATATCATGCGGCCAATGGAACCATGTTTCTATTTTGCTACAAAACATCCATGCATCCTAGTTCGTCGCCGTGCTTCTTGATCTAGAGATCTAGTTTATATAAACAATCATGCTTTATATATATTTCATGTTTTTCTTGAAAAGGGTCCACGGCATGTCATCCCTCTCCATGCATTCTAACAAAAATAACATGGCCAGATTTTATGCTCAAAACAAATATGGCCAGATTTCAATCCGTTTGCTAATGTATGTAATACTATGTGTCTTAGCGAACACACCAGCATTTCTGCTTTTTTTTTCTCATTCATGTAGCTATTGTACGGAAGCTTTGGTGCAAACAATGCTAGCCGTGCTTCTTTGTTTCTTAAAGATGTTTCTGTCAGAATATTTCCTTCAACCACCCCGCAACTGTGTGTCTTCCTTTTTCACATATGTTTCTAATGTAGAGAATATTTGGTGCAACCATTTTTTTTATTTGTACTTCTTATGTGTTGACGGATTGCTTCACTCTGTCCATGCTGATTGATTTAGTTTGTCTATGCGTTTTCATTTTTCAACTATTTTTTTGTGTGGAAGCATTGCCTCATGCTTCGCATTTATCATATATGATGCGAAGAGCTAGTGTCCATTTGTTATGTGAATTCTTCTTTTACTATCTATGCTTCTCGTGTGCTCCTACTTATCGTTTGGTATGCTTCGCGACCATGAAAAATTATGCTTCGATTAGTCCATGCTTCCCAAAATTTTACATTAGTTATATAGTGGGTTACATCATCATAGAATTTGGTGGCAACCATAGTATCATTATTATTTTATTTGTTTTGTACATGCTTCTACTCTACATAAGTTTTGCTTCATACTAAGACAACCATGCTTCTCTTTTTCTCAAACAAGCTTTCTTGTAATGCAGACAATATCCAACATGGACGTTGGGTGTGTAGCGAAAACACGGTGTGAAGATGGAACTAGTGGACCGATAGGTGGCATGATGAAGATCACAAGCATGGTCAAGATTTCAGCACCACCATTTGCTTCAGCCGTGTTGGTGTGGTCCCTGGCGACGTGTGCCATTCTTTGGCAAGTGTCTGTCAATAGACATGTGTGGTGTGGCATTGCATGTCGAGGGCTACAACGAACCAAACCATGCCAATCTTCGAGGCAAACACGGCACTATTGTAAACATATGTGGAAACTCTATTCCCCCATGTACGAAGCAAGTAGCACGGACAATATAACATATGTGGTTACCAATTATAATACTGTATTTCTTCATGAAGCAAAATTCAATTGTGTACGAAGCAGTGCACGGTGACATTGGAAACAAAATATGCTTCCTAAGGAAGCAAACTATATCGACAATTTTTATAAACTGAAGCATATTTCATTCAAATGGACACGAATTCTTCACTGGAAACAATTTTTTGCTGCATCTGAAGCAACCTTTAGTTCATAGGAAGCAAAATTAAGCCCGACTGGAAATATAATGTGTGCTTCATAAGGAAGTAAACTATGATAGTTTTAAATTGACACAACAAAGAAATAATTTCATTAGGCTTGAAGCAAGTTTCTGTCATGTGCAAAGCAAATTATGGTAAAATTAGAAACAAATTTGCTACATATGGAAGCAAACTAAATGACATGGTAACTCATCAGTGATAAGGTAATTAATTAGTTCCCGTAAAAATAAGAATTAGGTTCCTAAGAATCAGCAATAGTGAGAGATTAGCGGGAGGAGCCATGTACGCTAGTTATTTCTGTTTTGGAAAGGAAGCAATCGGTACCTGTAATTACGGAACAGTTAATGTTATGGTCAGTTAAGAACTTGTCAAAGCGCGGGACCTGCTTCCCATCGCACGGCTACATCACATTAGATCGAACGGCCTGGTGCTAGTCCGATGGGAAGCTCCCATCGGACGCCGATTCCTAGCACTTGCCGAAACTTTTCCCTTTCTCTTTGAGAGGGAGAGCAAAAGAATGGTTATTGTCTTTGCCTAAAAATAGCATTGATTCTTGGATTAAATGCAAAGATGCTTTTATTGGAAAATATTATCCACCTACTAAAATCATACAACTAAGGAGTAACATTATGAACTTTAGACAATTTTACAATGAACATGTTACTCAAGCTTGGGAGAGAATGAAATCTATGCTTAAGAATTGTCCCACGCATGGATTAACTATGTGGATGGTTATCCAAACTTTTTATGCAGGTTTGAATTTTTCTTCAAGGAACCTTTTGGACTCGGCCACGGGAGGCACCATCATGTACACAACATTAGGTGCAGCAACTAAACTCTTGGATGAGATGATGACAAATTATTCACAATGGCACACCGAATGAGCTCTAAGTGGTAAGAAGGTAAATTCTGTTGAGGAAATCTCCTCTTTGAGCGATAAGGTTGATATGATTATGTCTATGCTTGCTACCAATCAGTCCAATATTGATCCTAATATTGTTCCACTTGCTTCATTAATTGCCCAAGAAAAGGATGAAGTTGATGTTAATTTTCTTAATAGAAACAACTTCAACAATAATGCTTATCGAAATAATTTTGGTAGTAACAACTATAAGCCTTATCCTCCCAATAATGGCAACTTTTATGGTAATTCCTATGGTTATTCTTATAATCCTAATAAGAATGTGTCCGATCTTGAAAATGTTTTAAAGGAATTTATCACTTCGCAAAAAGCTTTTAACAAAACTGTTGAAGAGAAGTTGGAAAAACTGGATAGTCTAGTCTCTAAAGTAGACGTTCTTGCTCATGATGTTGAAATTTTGAAACTTAGAACCACTCAAAATCAAGACAAACATACTGAATCTTTAAATGCTATCTCTCTTCAAATTAATGAAAATGAAAGGATGATGACTCTCTTGAAAGCTAGGTGGGCTAGAGAGGCTGAAGAAGTTAGAATTGCTTAAATAAATAGGAAAACTATTAAAGTTTATACTATCCAAACCACTAAAGAGGATCCTCCTAGTTTATTTAAAGATGATGAAATTGATTTTGATAATTGCAATCTTACTGAAGTCATTAAGTTCCTACAAAAACTTGCTAAGATACCGGATGCTAGTAAAATAAATCTTGCCTTTACAAAACACATTACCGATGCTCTTATCAAGGCTAGGGAAGAAAAACTAAAGCTTGAAACCTCTATCCCTAGGAAGTTAGAAGATAGTTGGGAACCTACTGTTAAGACGAAAATAAATGACTTTGATTGCAATGCTTTATGTGATCTTGGTGCAAGTGTTTCTTTTATGCCTAAAAGTTTCTATAATATGCTTGATTTAAATCCTTTGGAAGAGTGCTATTTAAATGTTCATCTTGCTGATTCTTCTAAAAAGAAACCTTTGGGTAGAGTTGATGATGTTCTTATTGTTGTTAATGATAATTATGTTCCCGTTGATTTTATTGTTATGGATATTGAGTGCAATGCTTCTTGTCCTATTATTTTCGGAAGACCGTTTTTTAGAACAGTTGGTGCTATTATTGATATGAAAGAGGGAAATATAAGGTTTCAGTTCCCCCTTAAAAAGGGATGGAACACTTCCTAAGAAAGAGAAAGAAGTTTACTTTTGAATCAATCATAATGTCAAGCTATGCTCTTGATGTTGCAAAGGCCTCCGAAAAAACTTGATATTTGGCATTGCGCCTAGCTAAAAGGCGTTAAAGAAAAGCGCTTGTTGGGAGGCAACCCATCTTTTATTTTCAGTTTGCTTTTTGATTTTATTGAGTCATGAAGTTATTACCTCTGTAGCAACTTCATTGTATTTTTTCTTTTGGTTTTTTGTGCCAAGTTTAGCCTCTAATGCATTGAAAGTGTGAGGTATTGTGTTGCTGTCCAAAAACAGATTATGTGCGCCTGTTGCACGAAAATCCTAAAATCGCCAGAATTTTATATTTTTCTGATAAGTTTTGAAAGCAAGCCTGATACTTTTATCTATCTTTAGTTGTTTTAAGTTTTTTAATTTGAGGTGCAGAAGTGCCTCGAAAAATTCGATCTTTACAGACTGTTCAGATTTTGACAGATTCTGCTTTTATTTTGCATTTGTCTCTTTACCATCGTCATATGTGATACTCTAGGGGTAGAGTGCCACATTGAGGCTTAGTAAACAGTAGCTAATGTTTAATGAAGTTGGTTTGAAATTTGTCATGAGTTGAACACATGTGCATTTTAATTTATGAGCACTAACCCTCTAATCAAATTATGAGAAGTTTTGTGTGAAGGGAGTTTTTAAGTTCCAAAGGAGAGGAATATGAAGAAATCGAGGATAGATCAAAGCTCAAGCTTGGGGATACCCCCATGGCACCCCCTCTGAATCAAGAACTATCAAGAGTCAAAGCTTGGGGATGCCCAAGGCATCCCCTCATCTTCATCGACTATCATAAGGTCGTCTTCGTTGAACTTTGTTTTTATTACTTTACATATTATGCGCTATGCTTGGAGCATCTTTTTACTTTCAATTTTGTTTGTTTGTTTGTTTTCTAGTCATATCTTTGTTGGATCCTAGCTTTATTTGTGTGGGAGAGAGACACGCTCCGCTTTTTCATTAGAATACTCCTTTGCTTCGCTTATATCTTTTTGAGTATTCTTAGCTACTGTCTGTTTTCTAGTAAGCTCTCGCTTTTAGCTTTTATCTTTTTTAGAGCTGCTAGTTGTTAAGTTAAACTCTCTTGTTCTTCACTTATACTTGTTGGAGAGTTGTTGTTGAAAAATTGCTTGAATTGTCAATGCGACAAAATGTTGTTTGTGTGATGATAAAATAAAATGAAAAGCCCGCATAGTTTTGTAGATCATGGTGTGGATACTTGATGCTTCTCAATTGTTTTGAGATGTCAAGTTGAATGCTTAAACTTGCTGGATATTTGAGTGGAATTGATTAGTAAAGAAATATGGTTGAAAGCTTGAAATTGTGTGGTTTTTCACAGTTGTTAATTCATAGGGCTAATCTTTCCATCAAAAGAATTGTTTGGTCAATAAGGGAGACGGTGTAGAGTTTTTATAGTTATGACTGGTAAATGTCTTATGTTGTTCTATTACCAGTTATTGTTAGATGTTTGCTTCAAACACCCTTTTTGCTAAGCCTAAAAATTTGTACTGAGTGTATGGTTCACTCGTGCATCCAATCCCCAAAGCCAAACTTTCTTGCCAGCTGAGTCCACCATATCTACCTATGCATGGTATTTCCTACCATTCCAAGTAAATTTGTCATGTGCTACCTCTAGAAATTCAAAATACTTCTTCTTTGTGCCTCTGTTTTTAAGCTCATGAGGGAGCAGTAGAGAGCTAGATATAACTTGTGACAAGCGAGGTCATTTCCCCCCTTTCACCCGGTGTTCATGGATTACGTCTTCACTTGAATCAACCCGAGAGCAGCTTAAGCAAAAATATAAATATAACTCACAATTCTCCTCCGTGCAATGCAAATCTGATCAGAAATTAGCCCAAACATTGGACAGTGGTGAAATCAAGGAGAAAGATGAGCGTACTCGCTCTTCTAAGAACCAGCTGCTCTCACAAGTCTAAAAACCTTGCTTGTCATGAGGGACTAGATAGTTTCTCTGTTGTGAAGTCGTTGACGAAAGCATGCATACCTCAAAATCATTTTACTTCTGTTTTAAAAACCAAAAAGCTCTAGCACATTACTAATCCCTGCTTCCCTCTGCGAAGGGCCTTTCTTTTACTTTTAATGTTGAGTCAGTTTTCCCTTTTTCCTTATATCTCCACAAAAGCAAACATCTAGCATTGACCCTGGGTATCGTTGAGCATATTACATTATCAAGATTAAACATGAATCTTTATATTGACTTTATCTATAAGATAAGCCGTTGGAAGTTGAAGCTCTTTGCTAATGCTTACATCTTCCTTTGTGTTGATTCTCAAACACTTTTGTCATGGAATTATTATACTTGTGAATTAGTCAAATATGTTGATCACATTGTTTTCATGTCTTTGACATACTATTTATGAAAGGTTTTGCTTGGATGATTCAACTTGTTTATTCATTGCTTTCTTGCTATCAATTATAGACAATTGTTTTGTATCTCTTCATTCACATCCTTTGATATGCATCACTATCTTGATCAAGATTGTGTTGGTTGCATGTCTCATCAAAAATTATTTGTTATCACTTACCTACTCGAGGACGAGTAGAAGTTAAGCTTGGGGATGCTGATACGTCTCAAACGTATCTATAATTTTTGAGTGATCCATGCTAGTTTTGTGATATTCTCACATGTTTTTACTGTCATTTATATCATTTTTATGCATTGTATCGGACTAACCTATTGACAATATGCCCAGTGCCAGTTCCCTGTTTTTGTTGTCTTTTTGTTTCAGAAATTTACTTCTGGAAATATTCTCGGAATTGGATGAAAATTTACGAGGAATTTTTACTCGACGGAAGGCACTAGGAAACCAAAGAGCAGCCCTGGGGGCCACCCACAGGCCAGGGGCGGCCTGGTGCCACGGCCTGGGGGCCACCCGTGGGTGGGGCCCGCCCCTGCCCGTGGGGCACCTCCTTGGCCCCCTCCGACGCCTATAAATTGCTATCTGACCTAAAAACGTCGAGGCGGCCATTATTTTCCAGAAACTCGACCCCGACGCGCCGTCACCGAAAACCCTAGTTCGGGGTCCAATCTGAGGGTGATCCCGGCACTCTGCCGGAGGGGAGATCGATCCCGGAGGGCTCTTCATCGTCATGCCTTCCTCCGGGATGATTTGTGAGTAGTCTCACCTTGGACTACGGGTCCATGGCAGTAGCTAGTTGGTAGTCTCTCTCTCTTGTGCTTCATATCTTATGATCTTGTGAGCTACCTAACATGATCAAGATCGATTATTGTAATGCTATGTGATGTGTTTGCTGGGATCCGATGGATTATGAAGTTATGTTCAGATTGTGCATGATTCTTATATGAGTAATTTATGTTCTTGCATGCTCTCTGATGTGTGTAGTTACTTTGGCCAAGTGATTGTGTGTATCTCCAAGAGAGGGTATTTATGCTAGATAGTGGGTTCATGCCCCTTTTGTTCCTGGGCACGAGTGACAGAAATGTCTAAGGGCGAGGGTGTGGTGTTGCTACTAAGGGTAAAACAGCGGTGTTAATGTCTCTTTTGATATTAGTATTGCTTACTTCATGCACTTTACTTAATGCAATTGTCTGTTGCTTGCAACTTAATACCGTTGGGTGACAGGCTGGATAGCGATCCCACGGTGGACTTTTTAGACAAAGACGCAGTTGGACTCAACGGTCTTTGTTCCTTGTCGTGATGCCTCCATAAATATTGTCATGTCCTTTTTGTCATAGCTAAATTGGGTTTGTGTCATGATCTTGTCAATTGCCTAGCTGTAATTCGTTCACCCATCACATGCATATTTTATTTACTTGAGAGACTCCACTAGTGAACCCATGGCCCCTGGTCCATATTTTTATATTGTTTACAACCTCATTTACTTGCTTTTAATCATCATTACTCCTCTGGTCACTTTTCATATTTCATCTATTTCATCATACAATTAACCGCTTTGTTTTCCGCGAGACCGGAAAGATTGACAACCTTTCCGCCGTTGGGGGCAAAGTATTTTGGTTGAGTGTGTGCAGGTCCACGTCTGTTGAAGGTCAAGCGCCAGAGATCTTCAACATTCACCTCGTTGTTGATTTCAAAGTCCTACTGGTTCGGTAAACCTCGGTTCATTAAACGAGGGAAAACTGCTACTAGCTGCAATTCCGCCTTCGCTTGGGGCACCACCCAACTTATTTTAATACAGCAGCATCGGGGCCCTCGAACCAGAATGTAGAGAGGAATTCCCGCGAGAGTTCCTCGTATGTCTCCCTCCGATGACGGGAGAACTCAAGTAGGCCAGTTCCAACGGCAAAGGCATTGAAGTCTTCTCCTATCCCCCAATGATCAAGAACCACGGGGTCTTGCCATTTGGTTGCATGAATCCGCAACCTCTCTCCCGCATACACCGCACTATCTTCCCATAGGTGGTTATCATCATAATTATCTGATACTCTTGATGCTCTTCTCTTAGGTCTTGAAGTCATTCCTAACAACCCTTTCCCCTTGTTCATCATGGTACCTTGCTGTGCAAAAATAACACCCAACAAAAATTAAGATGCAACACTCTAAAACAACATTGAGCCCTCCATAACTAGTCCCCACATCAATATCATGCATCAATATCAACTAGAGAACTTAAATCAATGGACTTCTCATGCATTTTAGGTGACACCTAGTGCAGCAAAATACTTCATATATAAAGCATAAGAACAAAAAGGAATTGGATGGGTGGAGGAGTCACATACCAAGGAGTAATCCCACCAAACAAATTTGAAAAATCTGCCCTAAACTTGGAGATCGAAGGATACCAGGAAGAACGAGCACGGGAAAATTTTGGGAAAATACCTGGAGGTGGTTTTCTATCGAGGGGAAGGAGATGAGCACTTGCTCCCCACCTGACTCCCCCTGGGGTCCAAGTTAGTGGGTCCCACGCGGCCAAGGAATCTGGCCGCGTGGGACACCCTATTCTGGTCCCTAGTGGCTTCCTGGTGTCCCCCTTTGGCTGTTGGTCCCTTTGGTAAAATAACTTGCCCCCAAATTTTTCTGAAATTTTTCGAGAAAATTTTCTGAAGAGAATTTTTAAAACTTTATATTCTAGAATTTTCTTAACCCTAAAATAATTATATCTATGCATATATTCTAAAATTTTAAGATAAGCAAAATTTAAATGCAACACAATTTTTATGGGAATCAAGCTTTCATCATTTCCACATTAGTAATGAGGTTGATCAAGTCTCATTAATAATATTTAAAAGATATAATACATGATTCTTATTTTATAGTTAAAGAGGAAATTCAAGTTACCCCATATTTGATCGGAATAGTTCCAATCATCAAGATAGCATATTTTGGTTCAGGAGGTGGGAGTGTGATGCATGTAAAAAGCATACATGAACTTTGCTCTATAATACTTGTATTCCATTCATATTTGCATCATATAAGGGGTATATTACTGTTATTTAATGATTTTTGGTAATTAATAATGATTTCCCCTTTTATGAAATTAATCCTGCGCAGGCAGAAAACCCCTATTTCTTTCCTTATTTGTTTCAGGGCCTTAACGACGTCATAATTAGCTATAAATTTACAGGGATCATTATTTTGGAAGTAGGAAGACCTAGGAGTGAAAGAAGCAAGCGAACGGAGGCCGGAGGGGCAAAAGGGGGTGCCCCATGCGGCCTGGTACAGGGGCCGCGTGGGCCCACCTCTTTTGGCCCTCGTGGCCCCGTTTGCGTCGATCCTTCGCCCTGAAGCATCCTCGTGACCTAAAACGCCTATAAAAAGAGCCCCTTGGTGTTCTTCGAGGAGAGAGGCGCCACATGAGAGAAACAAGAAACAGAGACCAGGAGGCTGCAGATTGGAGGGGGGGAAATTCCGGCGGAGCACTGCCGGAGAGGTCTCCTTCTTCTCCATCGACATCTCCACCATCTCCATGATGAAGAGGGAGTAGTCCACCTCTGGACTATGGGTTTGTGGCAGTAGCATATGTATCTCTCTCTCTCTCTTGAGCTTCACTAATTAGCACCGTATGAGCTGCTGAACATGATTACGGTCATCGTTGTATTACCTTTGTGGTGGATCTTTTTATGAGTTAATATATGTTGAGATTGCAATGTTTATTTCAGTTATGAAAGTAGATGCATATTATGTACCCTGTTCTTGTATCCTTGTTTTGATCAAGCATGTTTATGAGAGTGTGTGAGGGGGAACGTGTGCATTAGTTGGAGTAACGGGGGTGGTGATGTGATAAGCTGGCAACTTAATATCGCGATCCATTGGGTGTTTACCTTACTTTGTTGCCTCACTAGGGATAAACCAAAATACCATGTTGCAAGGTATGAGGAGTGACAAGCCTCTACCTATGACTAGATCCAGCATGTTCTTATTTTCACTTCATGTCATTAATCTTAAGGCTATACTCTGAGTCATCTTAATTACTAAGGTGTTATGATTTAGTTCGCATCTTGGTGGAGTATAAGTGAGACTAATAATCAAAAGGTCTCTATGTTAGGACGTGATGCCCATATAATTAGTAACATGTCATTAAACTTGTTTGCAATCTCATATGTTAATCCTATGTCTACTTATTTGCCACACTATATTAAAGAGAGAGTGCATGTGTGAAACCATGAACCCCGGTCCATTTTTAATCATAAGAAACAACTTTCCAACCACTTTTAACCATTTTGTACATTCAGCCATTTTAAAATCAGAAAATAAAAAAAACACTTTTATTCATTGAATACACATATAAAAAGCCGAAAAATATCATCCATCATCATTACTATCATCCTTGCATTACTACTTACCACCATTGCATATTTATTTACTGTTTTGCATTCATTATTATCTTAATATCACTCTCACACCTTGTGCTTGACAACCACTTGGTGAGGTTGAGGGCACAAAGCAATCTACTTTGTTTGCAGGAAATCTAGAGAAGGACAAGGAGATAAAATCCCCACTACCGATTCCCCGAGAGTTCGATATTAAACCCTCGAGTCACCCTCGTGGGGGAAAAACTTCCACTTCTACATACTCTGCACTTGGAGGCTCAACCTATCCCATATATTATTTTCCTTTCAGGGTATCAAGAGTGCTTGTTGGCGTAGTTGAGGGAGAAACACTCTCATCAATTCCGTCATCACGTGTTTTTTCTGGCACCATTGCCAGGGAGTCATAGCTGGAAGGTTTTATCCAAGGATATCACAACAAAGTATACTTCATCACCAACTTGTGCTAACACCTAAGCTTGGGGAGGTTGCACCTACGTGAGCATCATCTTGTCCATCTTTACCTTCAAGCAATTTATTTTGTTTTGTTATTGTCTTGCATATCATTTTTAGATTTCGGTTTGCCTATTTTATTTTCAGTTTTGCATTTGTTTTGCATTAGTTAATTTGGTTTGCATTATTTAGTGTCATTTTATTTTCAGTTTTGCATTAAAAATTAAAAAAATCTAGCACCTAGTTTATTTCGGTTTTGTCCCGTTTTTATGTCTTGTTCTTTACTTGCTATCAATAGTTACTTCCTGTGAGACTAGATCTTATTGGCTAAGTAGGTTCACGGAGGAACAACAGAAATATTATAAGGAATACCGCTTGTCTGAAAAAGGGACACAACTGTGGGCACAATTACATATATTGAATAGTCTTGCTACAAAATTTTGCTCTAAACATGATGAATCCTGGTGCTTTAATAAATCTTTTTGCTGTCGGAGAGACAAACACCTCCCTTTCCAATGTGATTATAACAATAATGAAACATTGGCTTGTTGTGCTAAAGGAAATTATGATTTTGATAATCTTGAACAAATTGAAGAATTTGTTGTTTTAATGGGTGCCTATGAGATTACTGCTGTGCTTAAAATATTAATGATGCTTCTTACAAATCTGAAAATTATGTTATACTTGGATACTGCCTTAATTATTACAGTGATAATCCTCATATTACTGAATTTCTTGAGAGAACTTATCCTAAAAAAAAGATACTAATGCCCTGCTGGAAGTTGTGGAAGAAGAAATAGCTGAAACTGAGATCTCCTTGGATGAAAAAGAGCAAGAGAATGAAGAGAGGAAACTCCCACCTTCACCACCAACATATGATAGTAACACTCAAACTCAAAAACCTTTTGTTGTTTATGAGAACCCATGTTATGATGAGTGTGAAACTGAAAATTCTATGGTCCTATATGATAACCCATGCTATTATGATAAAACTATTAATGCTCCTTTACTTTCCACTAATGCTACTAGTGAACTTATTGATGATAATGGGGAGTGTTGCTTGGAATTTTTTTATGATAAAGCTCTAGATGATGGTGCAATGCTTATTGATAATCCTCCATGTTTAGTTGTTACTACTTTATGTGAGGATAAAAATGATATACTTGCTGCTTGTGATAATACTCTCACTCATGAGAGTCCTACTTTATTTCTGAATTCTCCTAATTACACCATAGGGGAGAAATTTGCTTATGTTGAGAAATACTTATGTGGTTTGCAGTTATCTTTAGTTCAAAATCTTTTTTGCAACCAAGATATTAAACATAATATTGATCTTAATAACTATTTTGAAAGAGGGAAGCACGCTAATGAATTCCAAAATAAATTTAATGATCCTCTTTATGCGCCTATATTATCTAAGATGAATGGTTCTTGTGATTATATGGTTGAATTTATTTCTTCTACTTGCAACTATTACAAAAGAGGAGGTAATAAGAACCCTCTGTATGCTACTAATAATTATGGGCTGCAAGTAACTATTGTTAATATGCATTGGAAAACTACTATTTATTGTGATTCATTCATATACAAAATGCCAATGCATAGGAAGAGAGTTAGACTTCGTTGTTATTACTTTTGTGTTTTGTTTTTATCTCTACTAGGTTTCAACTTGAATATTATTTTCATTGGCTTGAGAGCACCATGGGATCCTGGTATAATGCATGGAACACTTCCCAAGGAAGAGGGACATACCAAAGTTCAAGCTCCCTCATGAGCTTCATCTTCGGTAAACAACAAGTAAGTAAGCCTAGCTATATGGCTATAAGAAAGCGCTTTACGGGAGGCAACCCGGTTGTTTTTTATTTGGATTTTCTTTGTTGTCCTCTTGCTGTAACAAGAGATTGTTTTTCTTAGCTTAGTTTTTGGAATTTTTAATAAAGTGCCAAGTTTTACCTATTTTGGTTTGAAAAAGTTGCTACTTCTATTCGGAGAATTTATTCCTGCACGAAGTCTGTGTACGGTTTGATTTTTCATTGCCTATTCTGTAACTCCGATTGAGCTGAGATTTTAACTGTAACTGCAACTTTTCGTCCTATGTACGCCTGAATGTTTTCAGAATTTTTCGATGAGTTTAAGTAGGACAGAAAAATATGTTTTGCTGCTGCTGTTTTTCTGGACAGATTCTGTCCCATATTGTTTAATGCATAGTTTGAACTTTTGAGTTGAATCTTTTTTATCCAATTGAGTTTATGAGTAGGCATACAAACATTATACATTCTCTGATTCATTATATATGCATATTCCATGGATTAATATGCAGCAAAAAGGTCTATTTGTTTATCTCTACCTAATATCACCCCACAGAAAAGAAATGGGAGAACAGTGTTTTGAAGTTTTTTTCCATAGGGATTTGGAGGAGATGCACCATGAGTTATCCAAGGATGGTGAAAACCATAAGCTTGGGGATGTGGAGAACATCCCACTGAACCAACATACTCTCGGTTTTCACACGTCTAACTTCTGTTTTTCATTTGAAACACTTTATATCGAATCATAAACTTGGAGCGTCTTTTTGTTTGTTTTTTTGCTTTGATTTTTATTTATTAGTGAGACCACCACACTATCATTTATATATGAGGAAAGCTACTGGGAAATATGGGTTGAAATATCTTGCATGCTTTTGTTTGTTGTATTGGGAAAAGGGGATGTCTAAGTTGATTTTTAATGACACATATAGTTGCATGATTCATGAGCTTCTTATGAGTAATAATTTGCAAAATGCTTTATCATGAGCTATCTTTTATTCATGTTTTGATGCTGTAATGTTATTCACCTTGTTTGACTGAATTAGTTAGTTCTATGGATACTCATGCATGCATCTAGATGGTCATCTTTCTCCCTTTTGCTAGCCCAAAAATTCCAACAAGTAAAACTTGTTTCCAACACCCTCAACCCAAGTTTTTCCAGTGAGTCCACCATATATACCTATTAGCTTAATGCTATTCCAAGTATGTTTTTACATGTTATTTGTGTATCTATACCTTAAATGAAAATGATTATGTTATTTACTGTAATGGGAAAAGTTGGTTAAAAAGCTCTCGCGAACTTCATGCACACTTTATTTTTTATTGCATTTAATAAACATGAACCATTGTGATTAATATTATGATGATAGTGGCTTGATAAATGTTTAAGGTTGGGAGTTAGCCCATATGTGGCTGTCACATGCAAAGCTTTCAACATGTTCCATCATTTATTTAGTTGATATCATGTACTTTGTTTATGGATGCCTATCATGGTGAAATAATGTGGAAATAGAGTAAGTTTAAATGAATTTGTATAAATGGTTAGAGAGAAAACCTGGGCCGCTAATCTAAGCCATGCATCATTCATGGTGGAAAATTTACTACATGCTATTTGAACTTTCTGTGATACACCCTAAAATAAAAAGCTATATCACGTGGTAAATAAAAAGGGTGTTGAGGTTGTCCCATATCATGGGACAAGAGGTTACCCCAGTTGAGGCTCTTGATGATACCATTATTATTTACAATGATAGATAACTTAAACTTACTTTGTTTCCCAAGTTGAGTAATCATGGTGTAGGTACTTGTATTCAAGGGGCATGAGACATCTAACTTTACTTTATCAAGGCCACTACTCATATTTGCTTTCACATTTAACTTTATATTTCAAGATGCTATGAGGGGAATGAGAGATTTACACCAAGTATTACCATTGCAATCAATAACTCAAGTAGAATAGTTTGGAGGATAGATGAAACTTATACATGTTTACCTCTACTCATTTATATATCTTTTCCAAAGTGTCCACCTTTTANTAGGAAGAGAGTTAGACTTCGTTGTTATTACTTTTGTGTTTTGTTTTTATCTCTACTAGGTTTCAACTTGAATATTATTTTCATTGGCTTGAGAGCACCATGGGATCCTGGTATAATGCATGGAACACTTCCCAAGGAAGAGGGACATACCAAAGTTCAAGCTCCCTCATGAGCTTCATCTTCGGTAAACAACAAGTAAGTAAGCCTAGCTATATGGCTATAAAGAAAGTGCTTTACAGGAGGCACCCGGTTGTTTTTATTTGGATTTTCTTTTTGTCCTCTTACTGTATCAAGAGATTGTTTTCTTAGCTTAGTGTTCTGGAATTTTTAATAAAGTGCCAAGTTTTACCTATTTTGGTTTGAAAAAGTTGCTACTTCTATTCGGAGATTTTATTCCTGCACGAAGTCTGTGCACGGTTTGATTTTTCATTGCTATTCTGTAACTCCGATTGAACTGAGATTTTAACTATAACTGCAACTTTTCGTCCTCTGTATGCCTGAATGTTTTCAGAATTTTTCGATGAGTTTAGTAGGACAGAAAATACGTTTTGCTGCTGCTGTTTTTCTGGACAGATTCTGTCCCATATTATTTTATGCATAGTTTGAACTTTTGAGTTGAATCTTTTTGATCCAATTGAGTTTATGAGTAGGCATAAAACATTATACATTCTCTGATCATTCATATGAATAGTCCATGGATTATATGCAGCAAGAAGCCTATTTGTTTATCTCTACTAATATCACCCCACAGAAAAGAAATGGGAGAAAACAGTGTTTTGAAGTTTTTTCACAGGGATTGGAGGAGATGCACCATGATTTATCCAAGGATGGTGAAACCATAAGCTTGGGGATGTGGAGAAGATCCCCACTGAACCAACATACTCTCGGTTTGCACACGTCTAACTTCTGTTTTTCATTTGAAACACTTTATCGCATAAACTTGGAGCGTCTTTTTGTTTGTTTTTGCTTTGATTTTTATTTATTAGTGAGACCACCACACTATAATTTATATATGAGAAGCTACTGGAAATATGGGTTGAAATATCTTGCATGCTTTTGTTGTATTGGGAAAGGGATGTCTAAGTTGATTTTTAATGACATATATAGTTTTCATGATTCATGAGCTTCTTATGAGTAATAATTTGCAAATGCTTTTATCATGAGCTATCTTTTATTCATGTTTGATGATGTATATTATTCACCTTGTTTGACATGAATTAGTTAGTTCTATGGACACTCATGCATGCATCTAGATGGTCATCTTTCTCCCTTTTGCTAGCCCAAAAATTCCAACAAGTAAAAAACTTGTTTCCAACACCCTCAACCCAAGTTTTTCCAGTGAGTCCACCATATATACCTATTAGCTTTATGATATTCCAAGTATGTTTACCATGTTATTTGTGTTATCTATACCTCTAAATGAAAATGATTATGTTATTTATTGTAATGGGAAAAGTTGGTTAAAAAGCTCTCGCGAACTTCATGCACACTTTATTTTTATTGCATTTAATAAACATGAACCATTGTGATTAATATTATGATGATAGTGGCTTGATAAATGTTTAAGGTTGGGAGTTAGCCCATATGTACTGTCACATGCAAAGCTTTTCAACATGTTCCATCATTTATTTAGTTGATATCATGTACTTTTGTTTATGGATGCCTATCATGGTGAAAATAATGTGGAAATAGAGTAAGTTTTAAATGAGTTTGTATAAATGGTTAGAGAGAAACCTGGGCCGCTAATCTAAGCCATGCATCATTCATGGTGGAAATTTACTTACATGCTATTTTGAACTTTCTGTGATACACCCTACAATAAAAGCTATATCAAGTGGCAAATAAAAAGGATGTTGAGGTTGTTCATTATGTTTGTTTGTCTTGTTGTTTTGATGTGGGCTTGATCCATATCATGGGACAAGAGGTACCCCCAGTTCAGGCTCTTGATGGTACCATTATTACTTACAATGATAGATAACTTAAACTTACTTTGTTTCCCAAGTTGAGTAATCATGGTGTAGGTACTTGTATTCAAGGGGCATGAGACATCTAACCTTTACTTTATCAAGGCCACTACTCATATTTGCTTTCACATTTAACTTTAATCATTCAAGATGCTATGATAGGGGAATGAGAGCTTTACACCAAGTATTACCATTGCAATCAATAACTCAAGTAGAATAGTTTGGAGGATAGATGAAACTTATACATGTTTTACCTCTACTCATTTATATATCTTTTCCAAAGTGTCCACCTTTTATATTCAGATTTTCATCTTAACTCTATGACCAATGTAGGATGTTCTTACTTACCATATTGCATACTTGTGGTCCATATTACTATCTTTTATGTTACACTTTGTGAACTATCATTGAACATCCTTGCATTCAATACTTGATATCACCTTATAAAACTGTTTGCATATTGCTACTTCTTTGAATTAATGAATCATTTGACTTTATGTAGCAGTAGCAATCATCTTTTATATCCATGTTGTTATTATATGCAAAGTTCATGTTAGTTTTATCACTTTCATACTCGAGGACGAGCATGAGTTAAGCTTGGGGATGTTGATGCATGTAAATGCATACATGAACTTTGCACTATAATACTTGTATTCCATTCATATTTGCATCATATAAGGGGTATATTACTGTTATTTAATGATTTTTGGTAATTAATAATGATTTCCCCTTTTTATGGAATTAATCCTGCGCAGGCAGAAAACCCCTATTTCTTTCCTTATTGTTTCAGGGCCTTACGATGTCATAATGAGCTATAAATTTACGGGGATCATTATTTTGGAAGGAGGAAGACCTAGGAGCGAAAGAAGCAAGCGAACGAGGCCGGAGGGGCAAAAGGGGGTGCCCCACGCGGCCAGGTACAGGGGCCACGTCAGCCCACCTCTTTTGGCCCTTGTGGCCCTGTTTGCGTCGATCCTTCGCCCTGAAGCATCCTCGTGACCTAAAAAACGCCTATAAAAGAGCCCCCCTGACGTTCTTCGAGGAGAGAGCCGCCACACGAGAGAAACAAGAAATAGAGACCAGGAGGCTGCAGATTGGAGGGGGGAAACTCCGGCGGAGCGCTGCCGGAGAGGTCTCCTTCTTCTCCATCGACATCTCCACCGTGTCCATGATGAAGAGGGAGGAGTCCACCTCTGCACTATGGGTTTGTGGCAGTAGCATATGTATCTCTCTCTCTCTTGAGCTTCACTAATTAGCACCGTATGAGCTGCTGACGGGATTACGGTCATCGTTGTATTACCTTGTGGTGGATCTTTTTATGAGTTAATATATGTTGAGATTGCAATGTTTATTTCAGTTATGAAAGTAGATGCATATTATGTACCCCGTTCTTGTATCCTTGTTTTGATCAAGCATGTTTATGAGAGCGTGTGAGGGGGAACGTGTGCATTAGTTGGAGTAACGGGGGTGGTGATGTGATAAGCTGACAACTTAAATATCGCGATCCATTGGGTGTTTACCTTACTTTGTTGCCTCACTAGGGATAAACCAAAATACCATGTTACAAGTTATGAGGAGTGACAAGCCTCTACCTATGACCAGATCCAGCATGTTTTTATTTTCACTTCATGTCATTAATCTTAAGGCTATACTCTGAGTCATCTTAATTACTGAGGTGTTATGATTTAGTTCGCATCTTGGTGGAGTATAAGTGAGACTAATAATGAAAAGGTCTCTATGTTAGGACGTGATGCCCATATAATTAGTAACATGTCATTAACTTGTTTGCAATCTCATATGTTAATCCTATGTCTACTTATTTGCCACACTATATAAAGAGAGAGTGCATGTGTGAAACCATGAACCCCGGTCCATTTTTAATCATAAGAAACAACTTTCCAACCACTTTTAAGTATTTTTCTACATTCAGCCATTTAAAAAATCAGAAAATACAAAAACACTTTTATTCATTGCATACACATATAAAACCCCCAAAAATATCATCCATCATCATTACTATCATCCTTGCATTACTACTTACCACCATTGCATATTTATTTACTGTTTTGCATTCATTATTATCTAATATCATTCTCACACCTTGTGCTTGACAACCACTTGGTGAGGTTGAGGGCACAAAGCAATCTACTTTGTTTGCAGGAAATCTAGAGAAGGACAAGGAGATAAAATCCCCACTACTGATTCCCCGAGAGTTCGATATTAAACCCTCGAGGGGAAAAAAACTTCCACTTCTACATACTCTGCACTTGGAGACTCAACCTATCCCATATATTATTTTCCCTTCAGGGTATCAAGAGTGCTTGTTGGCGTAGTTGAGGGAGAAACACTCTCATCAATTCCGTCATCGGAGTGCAAATTCAAAGCTTCCAACTATAAGAGTATTTCTTTGAATAGAATTCACACTCTTGTTTATCATTGTGACAGGATTCTTCTTGGAAAATAATGGTATGCTCATTTCCTTTGACATTAAATATCACTTTGCTCTCAGTGCAATTTATCACAGCTCCTGCAGTGTTTAAAAAAGGTCTTCCAAGAATAATAGATAGATTATCATCCTCAGGCATTTCTAATATGACAAAGTCTGTAGGTATTAAAACATTAGCAATAGAGATGGGAACATCCTCACATATACCTATGGGCACACCAGTTGATTTGTCAGTCATTTGCAATGAAACTTCAGTTGGAACCAATTTGTTTAGGTTAACTTTCTTATACAAAGAAAAAGGCATAACACTAACACCAGCTCCTAAATCACATAAGGCATATTTCACATATGTTTCTTTAATATGACAAGGAATAGTTGGAATACCGGGATCTCCACGCTTTTTAGGCATTTTCCCTTTAAATGAATAATTAGCAAGCATATCAGTAATTTCTTCATTAGGTATCTTCCTTTTATTGGTGACAATATCTTTCATATATTTTGAATATGGAGGAATTTTAATAGCATCAACAAGAGGAATTTGTAGATATAAGGTTTTAATTAATTCAAGAAACTTCTCAAATCTAGCATCATCCAAGGATTTCATTACCTCTTGGGGATATGGTATGGGTCTTTGCACCCATGGATCCCTCTCTTTACCTTTTTTTGTTGATTTGGATGCTTCTACTTTTTATTCTTCTCATAGATGGCTGAGGGTCTTCTTTTTTAGGAGGTTCAGGTTCTTCAATATTTTTCACCTTCATGTTGCTCTTCTTCAGGTGGAGATGATTCCTCTTCTTCATTATTATCATCTTCAGTCTCAGCATCAGAAATAGAAATATCCTTGTCTTGTTCTTGAGAATTGTCATTATCTTTGTTTTCATTGGGAGATTTTCCTGCAGAAGATTTCTTCTTGAGAGCCTCTTGCTCTTTCCTCTTGGGATGGTCTTCAGGATAGTCAGGATCCTGAGTACTTGCACCACCTCTAGTATTAACTCCACAAACCTATTTCTTCTCAGTAAGATTTGCATACAATTGATTTTGAAGAGAAACCATTTGTTCAACTTGATTATTCATCATCTCACAATGTTTAATAATTCTTTTAACCTCTACCATAATAGCATTCAAATTTTCTGGAAGAAATTAATCTTATGAGAGTTTTCCATAATTTTCATTCTAATATCATGCTCTTCAGGATTATTATGATAAGCAAAATCATCAACATAAGATACTTCAACAGGAGGTGTTACCTTTTCATTACCTTCCATAGAGCTTACAGCATTAACTTGAATAGGGAAGCAAGGTTGATCAGTAGGAAGTTTAACACCCAATTCAGATAATTGCTTGAGATGAGAGTTGTTAATTCCCTTCTCTTTCATATCCTTGGAAGCTCCTTTCATTCCTTCTTCATTTAATTCAAGAATGCCTCCTTTCTTCTCCGGGAATATCTCTCTTCCATCAAACTCTTAAATATTCCAATCTTCATAATTTCTGGAGATAGTTTCCAATAACTCGGTAGCTTCATCAACGGTCCTTTCCCGGAAAACATTACCTGCAATACTATCAAGATAGCTTCTAGTATTTTCCGTTAGTCCATTGTAAAATGTATTAAGGATCTCATTACTCTTGAAGCCATGGGTGGACATTTCCTAACCATCTTACTGTACCTCCCCCAAGCTTGGGGTAAATCCTCCTTCTCTTTCTGTGAAAATTTGCTAATCTTAATAATTAAACCGTGGACCTTGTCAGTAGGGAAATATTTATTATAGAATACCTGCAAGCATTCCTCTTTGCTAGTAATAGATCCAGGTTCTAGATGATTATACCAAATTTTAGCATTTCCTCTCAAGGTAAAAGGAAACAACTTTAATAAATAATAACGTTGGTGGATTTCATCTTTACCAAATAACACAGACAAATCATGCAAAGTAGCAATATGTTCAAAAGGAAATTCATTATCTCTACCATAAAACTTAGACTTCTCAGCTTTTTCAATTATTCCAGGATCAACACTGAACTCATAATCTTTGTCTTTAATTTTAATAGCTGGAGCATTCATTTTCTTAGTAACAGGGAAATAATCATCAAGAGGAGAATTTGCATAGCTATCAAGTTTTTCCAATTTATCAAAATTCGAATCCATAAAAGCCATAGTAAATGCATCTTCTTTCTCAGAAGAAGTTTCATGCTCATCATCAGAATATTCATTATCTTCTAACTCAGAATCAACATTTTCAATAATAGAAGATTTAGGTAATTTAGGCAATTCAGGTGTTTTAGTTATCTCAGATGTTTCAGGTGTCACTTCTTTGTCTATGCTACCACATATTAAATCATTTTCAGTACTAGTAGACATTTTAGACAATGGTGAACTAGATATATTTTTACCTTTCTTTTTAGCAACAATAGCAGAAATAGCATTAGGTGAAAAGTTTGGCCTACTTGGCAAGTCCGTACCTCCTCGAGTAGTGGAAGGCCTTACTTCCTTCGGAGTGTTCTTCTCCTTTCCCATGGTTGGGAACAAGCAAATGCAGCAAATAAATGATAACAAGTTGTCTTACCAATAAAGCTAGGTTCCCCGGCAACGGCGCCAGAAAACGTCTTGATACCCACAAGTATAGGGGATCGCTGAAATCTTCGTTGGGAAGTATTACCCAAATTTATAGTTCGACTCGATGGGAACACAAGAATACCAATAAAACTTTAGCAATTGAGGCGTCACTCTCAATCACACCTGTATATCAATAAACTTGCAGCAGTAATAGTGATGGCAGCAGAATGATTCAAGCAAACAAAATGAAACAGCAGTAGTAAACAAGGGTTTCCCAGTTTTCACCGGAAAAGTGAAAGTGTAACTCAGAGATTTAAAACGTAGGCATGAGGTGACAGCGGGGTGTTGCATGAATAAGATTGATCATATAATAAGATTCATATAGCAATGGGACTTATCTCTAACTCCGATATATGTAGGTATGTGTTCCATAATTAGTTGTGCGCACTAACCAAAAGAATTTGCACAACATCTATTGTCCTACCTGACCATTTCGCCGGGGCCAACTTGGAACTACATGTAATTAAGGTCTACCCTTTCGAATATCCCGGAACAACGCATTAACACTTCATGAACACATAGAATCCTCAAACTAAAACATCTCCCCCTTGTTTTCCCTATAGGTCATATTTAGGGTTCGCAGGTTCAACATAATAGCAGGTGATACACTTTGCAGATAAATACCAAACTCAATTATATGATGAGGCAAAATAAGTTCTGTACTGAAATCATGCCACTCGGGCCCTAGTTGCAAGTATTAAACATAGCATAAGTGCATCAACATAATACAAAAATATCCTCAAGATAAACCCCTAAGATCTCGGACAATGGGTATCATTACATGATCAATCTCATCCAATCCCCATCCACCTCATGTGCCTACAGCGGACTACTCACACATGGTGATGGTGAGGGAGCTAATGGTCGATGGAGATGAAGGCGGTGAAGATGGCGGTGAACACGGCCTCCGGATCCCTCCTCCGGGGGAGAAATCCTGGATCAATCTGACTCTGAAAACGAAGATCGTGGTGGTGGCGGCGCTCTGTTTCGCGGATTGACCTCTCCCTTTACGTCATCCACTTTTCGTATATATGAAGGGGTACGCCGAAGCCGAAGGGGAGGAGGTGCCCGAGGTGCCAGATAGATGGGCTCACGCGGCCAAAGAATCTGGCCACGTGGGACCCTCTATTTTGGACCTCCGACGCTTCCTCATGTCCATCTTTCGCTCAAAGGCCTTCTTTTCCATAAAAAATGACATGGTATTTTTCCCCAATTTAATTTCCTACCAAAACAATCAGAAACGAGACTTTTCTAAAAACAGTGTCAGATTCAGCAGTTTTATTAAAATATGGGAAGATTCCGGAGCAAATTATCAAGCAAAGTGATTGGAAAAGTAGATGCATTTTAGGTGCATCAGCCGCCGGACTCCACGTCGCCACAGCGCGGAGCGTGCCGTTGGAGTGCTGACCCGTACCCGGCGGGACTGGAGCCGACAGGGCCGGACGCGCGCCGCCCGGCTCCTCACGTCCCCGACAGTGGCGCCTCCATGCCGTGCGGCGTCCACTGTGCAAGAAGGAAGAACACTGTGGAAAGGACGAACCCTGTAGTCGGGAGCGGCGGGGCCGGGTCGGGCCTAGCCGGCCAGCCGGCCCTACTTGTCATCGAGAATGACCAGCCGACCCTACTTGTACAGCAACCCCTCAGCCCTATATAAAGGGGGTTGCGGCCACCAGAAGAAAGGACCAATTCCTGGAAACCCTAGAACACTCACACAGCTCAAGGAACAAGTTGTAATCTGTCCACCGTGAATAAGAAAGAACGGGGCAGGAGAAGGAGTTTTACCTCACCATGAGGGCTCCGAACCTGGGTACATCGTGTGTTAGTGTGCATGCTTGTTCCCAATCCCGCCTGCAGATGCCGCCGGCTGCGTTAGTTGCTTCCACACCACTCAAGCATATCCTTAAGCATATGTCCACACCACGACACAACCTATAGCCAGTCCATTGGAAACCAAGCGCCAACAGTGTACCTTTGTTTTCCCCGGCACCTCAGCCCCCCAGAGTGCAAGCCATCCTCGATGTTCATCAGATGTCGACAAGGAGCTTGCCCGACCGGAACGAAGTGAGTCCAGCTGAATCTTGAGGTGGTACGCCGACTTGACAGTAAAAATCCCTTTTTTGGTGTAATTTCAAGCAATATAGTCTTCAGTTCAAGCTCTTCCCACAGGGATCTTCAGAATGTCGTCAACATCTGCCTCAAAAAACACAGCTCTCAAAAATCCCTGTTGACGACATCGCTAGTCTGACCGTCGAACTCGTCGTGATGTCAGGGACCAGAGGGGCCCGATTGCGTTTTTTAGTTTCTTCTAAGGATACTTGGTGTAAAATCATAGGTCTTGGATGTAATTTTCTTTCCTTTCTAGACCTCTCTGTAATTTGTATGCCCACTGCTGAAATATAATTAGCCTTTGGATCATTTGACACCCGCCTTGTGTTGTAGCCACCTTGACCATGCCCCGCCACCGGAAAGAAGAGCGAGAAGGACTAAAATATTAGTGAGGAAATTCGAATATCGATTTTGGGTTGGAGTTCTGTAAACTACTCCCTCTGTTCACAAATGTGTAAGATGTTTTAGAGATTTCAAAAATGAACTAAAATCTACACACTAAAAGTAGACTAGATACATACTTAAATAGATGAATCTATTACTAAACTAAAACGTCTTATATAAATAAACGGAGGGAGTAAGTGCTAACTTACAGACCCGCGGAAAGTTTTAGTTGCACAATGCTCGGAAATTCAATCTTGCTCCCGAGCTCACCAGCTCCTGCTTTTTTGCACGAAAATAAAAAAATAGTAAAACTTTATTAAAAAATCTGAAAAAAATTGGAGACACACGCATACAAGTTTTTCACACTCGTGAATTTTTTCGGAATGAAAAGACATCCCCTGCGATCTGTGTAAAAAGACAAAATCAGCTTTTTCAAAAATGTGTTTTTAGATCTATTTTGACACACTCACTTTGTCTTTTTTGTACAGAGCACAGGCGATGTTTTTTCATTCCGAAAAAATTCACGAGTGTGAACAACTTGTATTCGTGTGTCTCCAATTTTTTTCAGATTTTTTCATAAAGTTTTACTATTTTTTTATTTTCACCGAACTAAGCAGGAGCTGGTGAGCCCGGGAGCAGAAACGCCGCTCCCCATTTTCAAAATTATAGTTCTGGTAGCAAAAAATGACGCTGCAATTTTCATAAGAAAATTCTTCGAAGTTTGGGCCACGGAAAAAAGAAATCGCCAAAGCGAAGAGTTTTTAATGCCCACCATGTTTCTCTATGGCCGAAAACAGAGCGTCTTTTTTTTTTTTTTGTGAAACACAGTACAACACAGACGCTCACAAACACGCGCATACACTCACCCATATGAATGCACGCACGCACACCCTACCCCTACGAGCACCTCCGAGATACTGAGCCGGCGGGTCAGGTCTTGAGATTGACGAAGTCACCACGGGCATCTCGCTATCGACGGGAACATCGCCTCCCACTGAAGAATATTCCGCCAAATATGAGAAACACCGGTGTCAAACTTGGGGTTTAAACTCTGATGTGCTGGGGGTACAACCACCGACCTAACCATCCAACCAAGGGTTGGTTCTCAAAACAGAGCGCCTTTCTCACCGAAACTTTTGCAAAAATATAGTACAACGTATGTGTATGCATCCACACGGTAAAAAAAATATATGATTTAAAAAAAATACAATTTTCGAACCTTTTCAATTCCGGGAGCACTAGTGCCTGGGGCCACAAATTCTCACTTGCAGATTCCGCTATTAATTTAAGAGGCTGTAGCAGGAAGCTTTATTTGAGCCTCTTGAAGTAACCTTTGTTGCCAAATACAGGTGATGGCACCGCTGTTGTCCAGACCACGGCGCATACTATCTGTTGCATAAATTCTACACTACGTGTCGACGAAGCGCTAGCTATACCAACCAGTACTAGTGCCGCAATGTTTTTTATACAGTATAGTACGGAGTAGTAGTATTTTCACGTTTAGAGCATTTTCAATCGGGGCGTTAATAGGATCGTCAATAGCTTTATTGGGCGTGCCGGGCGAAAAATGACGCCCAGTCGCGGCGCCAATAGCCCCGTTTCATCCGACGAGGCTCAATAGCTCGTCCGGCACACCCACCCCACGTCCTCCGCGGAGGGAGCCGCTTGGGCGCGTCGGACGAAACCAAGCGCGCGAAACCAACGAACAGGCCCCGCTGTCATCGACACAAGACGCTGAACCGCCCAACCGTTTCCGGTCGACGGACATAGCCGTCGTTTCATCTCTCCTACACATCGGCGTCAATGCGCGCGCAACAGTCGAATCGAGGTCGCGTTTCTCCCACGGCGGCGTCTGACGACGCAGCGAGCCGTTGCGCCGACTGCGGGGACGTTAATGCGGTAGTTGGCCGGAGTTTAATGACCGGGAAGCCGGCTATATCATGGCCCTTCTCTGTTCGTCGCCCGCATCCCTCCCCACCTCACCACAACACCATGGATCCCAGCCAGAGTGAAGAGGCCCGCCGCCAGAGGTAACAAGTTCGCCGCCAGAGGGAAGAGGAGAGGCGCACCCACAACGCTCGCCGCGCGATGGAGGCTCATCACCGCCGCCTCCGCTACGAGCTGACTGTGGATCGCCGCGAGCGCCATGCCAGCCGCTTTTTGCGCGACATGCGGGAGGAGGAGTGGAGAGGCTACGCAGCGAGCGGCGCAGCCGCGGCCTCCGTCTCGATCCCGAGGCGGGCTCCTCTTCCAACCCTCCGTCGGTGGTACCAGCGGCGAGGCAGCCGCTGGTAACTCTGCTCACGGAGGCGGAGGCGCACGAACTCATCCGCACAAACACTCCGGTGCTGAGGAACAACGAACTCCTCCCAGGTTGGACGAAAAACATCATGACAGGCGTCCTGGTGGCCCCTCGCCTCGCCGGAAAGGCACGGCTCGACTACTTCGGGCATATCATGGCCGGCAGGCCCGAGTTGCAGGATGACCCCCGGTATGCACCCACAGCGCCGTACTGGGACCAGCAGTTGGAGATTGAGCACTAGGCGCGACTCAGCACCTACGTCGTCGCCTCGTGTAATGCCCCGGGATTTTTCCCCAAATTAGAATTGCCTGTTATTTTATTTTTGCATCATCATGACATCCGCATCATCGCATCGCATGTTTTTGGCAACAAAAATTATTTTTATTAAACCCTATTTTATTTTTCTAAAATTGTCGGAAAAATATTTTATCGAGACAGTCGTCTCCGTTTTCTAAAATTATTTGTCAAAATTAAATTTGCAAAATAAAAATGTTTTGAGAATTGCGAGAGAGCAGGCCAGCTAGCTAGGCCCAAAAGCCCAGCAAAGCAAACCCTAGACCAAACCCTAATCCTGCCCCTGCCTTTTTCTGTTCCCACCCCCTGCGTTTTTGCAGCCACCCTCCCCGCTTTTCTGTTTTTTTGCGGGCACGCCCTTCCACCTCCTCTTTTCCTTTTTTTCCCTACTTCCTTTTCTTTCTCTCTCTCTCTTCTCTTTTCCTCTCCTTCCCCTTTTCTCTTTCTTTTTCTTTTCTCTCTTTCTTCCCTTTCCTTCTTCTCTCCCGCAGCACCCGCACCTCGTCGATCCCGCGCCGCCGCCCCAACTCGCCGGCCGAGCTCCTCCTTGCCCCGAGCCGGCCACATCTCACCCCGCCTCCCCTACCTCCTCTGCACCTCACCCTGGCTCGCCTCTCCCTCCCCATGCGACCTCTCCTCCTCTCCCGCCTCGGGCCGACGCCCCGACTGAGCTTGCGCACCCGTCGCCGCTACCCTTCTCCTCCAGCCTCGGGCCCTCTCCCTCACCTCGCGCTGCTCCTCCTCTCCTCCCTTTCCCCCTCGTCGCCTTTCTCCCTCCACCGCGTGCTCCCCTGCTTCCCCGACCTCTCCCCTGCCGTGGTCGCCGCCGTGCTTCCCCAACCTTCCGCCGGTCTCCCTCTCCCTCACCCGCTCGACCTCCCGCTTCCCTCACCTTCCCGACCTCCCCGTCGCCTCCCCGACCCGCACCTCAAGCTCCTGTCGCGCGTCCCGCTCCTCTCCTCCCCGTGCTCCCCATCGACCGCTGCCGGCCGTGCCCTGCCGCGCCGCGCTTCCTTTGCTTCGTCCCGAGCTCGCCCCTGCCGTCCTTCGCCTTCCCCCTCCTCTGCTTCCCCTCCACCTCGCAGCTCCGCCTCGGGCCACCGTGCGTCCTCCACCCTCGTGTTCTCTGCGCCCACAATGTGTTTGGGGTAATGCATGCAAGGAGCCAGCAGGTTCCCGTCTCCGTGCTGCCCGGCTCCGTGCACGTCCTCGTTGCCATCTCCGTTGCCCGTTGCCGGTTCCCCGTCTCCCGTTTCCCGGAGTTTCCGTCAGGAAGCCCTGATCCCCGACACATCCCCCCCGTTCCCGTGTATCCCGGTGCTTTTCCCGTTCCCGATCCCCGTTTCCCCGGTCGTGAAGCCGTCAACGACGCCAATTACTCCGGTTTCCCGATGCTTCCCGATGTGAACCCGACAAGAACTTCCACGACCCCGCGAACCCGAGTTCTCCGACCGTGAACTGCGATACGACAAGGACTTCCACGACTCCGTGAACAACTACCGACGACCGAACCCCGACGCCCCGGACCCCGTTGACCCCGAAGCCCGGAACGCCAAGGTCCGCCATGACGATGACCCGAGTACGACTACTTCCACGACATCGACTACGGAACGTCTACTTCGACTACCTCGACTACTCCGACTCCGGATGAGCGAGTACTTCGACTACTTCGACTACGATCCGAAGACGGTGGTTCCCAAATCCGAAGTTCCTCGTTTCTGATGTGTGACCCCAACCCTAAACCCCTATATGCCATATATATCTGTATCTTATAAAATCATGCATCATTAATTAACATCGAACCTTTAACCATTTAGTCGAATTAATCTAACTTTAATTATGGGGTTTGTCCGGTGCATCTATATTGTGCTCCGATCCCATTTAAAATGCTTTTGCCATGTGTTAGGGAATAAAATTGGACAACATTTAATTTGACATGCATCATGTCATCAACATGCTGCTTCTTTTGCCGTAGAAGTAAAATGCATCTTTTCTTTGCCCAGTGTTTGTTGCTTCTTCGGGAATAGGCCGATGAGTTGATGTGAGCAACGACAGGTTCTGCTACCTCTACCGGATTGCAGGCAAGTGATACTCACTTGCTATCTTCGCTTGTTTTCTGTCTCTTACACCTCCTATCTTTTGTTCCTTGCTAGCCTTATATTGCGATGCTTGTGTCTCGATCCTATTTGCATGTTTACCTTGCAGCCATGATATGCCACCACCCCCACATCCTACTACCCTGTTGCTTGTTTACCTTGTTGGCCTGCGAGTCGTAGTGCATGCTTAGGTTGTTTTGCTCGAGTCTTGTTCTAGTTATGCCTAATTTGATAGTTGGGTTAATTCACATGATAATCTATAATGTTTGGCGATGGGATATAATTAATAAAGATAAGGCACCGGCGGAAGGCCAATCGTGGTGATTTGTTCTGCTAGTATCGCCTAGGACCCGAGTTCTTGTCCTCTGATCCAAGAATGAGCGCACTACCCACATGTGGGAGGAAATGGGACTCCCCTCGACCTAGTACCGGATCTGCAGCCTCGTCCAGGGCGCCACAAGTAGTTCGGGTGTTTCCTTTTGCGCGACGCTTTATTTTGATGCAGGTACGGATGGGACGCCTCCGATACGATGATGGTTACTTACGGTAGGGCTGCGGAGCGTTCGTTTATCGAGTGTGGAAGGAGGGGCAATCATATGAGTGTTCCCTCCCGAAGCCGTTCTCGCATCGGCTAGGTCCACCTCGGAGCTTCGGCCGGACTTTCAAGGTGGGTCAGACTTAGCTAGGTGGTTCCCTGGACAAGTGTGGTAGTGAAGGAAAGTGTAGCGTCGGATACCCTGCCAGCATACCCCGGAAGTGTGCTAATTGCATGGCGCAAAGGGTTGAAGTGCGTGTGGTTACATTTGTGCACCCCTGCAGGGTTAAATCTTTTCGAAAAGCCGTGTCCGCGGTTATGGACGACTTGGTGATGATGCTGGCTAACAAGATCATAGACAACTTGCACCTTATAATGATAATAACTTGACTAGTAAGATAGATCACTTGAATAATAACCCATAAAACTTGTCCACTGTGTGAGTGCCTTTGGGCTTGCTGCTCGTAGGATAAACGGGCTGGTAAGGAATCGGCTGGGTTATGTTTGGTGTTAGTATAGTTGGTTACCTAAGCGCTCTCTTACCTCTTCTCTATTAGACGATTGTTGCAGAGTGTCTCTATAGGTTGATAGTGCTGCTTGCTGCCGCCTCAATCGCTAACCCTTTTTCCCCGGAATTCCAGCTTTGATATCTTGTGAGTATTACTTGCCAGTACTGTTTTATAGTACTGACCCCTTCGGGGCTGCTATTCCAATGCAGCCAAACAGGTTTGAAGTCTGACGACGTTAGCTTGGGAATCCCTCCGGCTTGGCCTGGGCAGGGATATGGTGCCGTTGCTTATCTTCAGGACTCTTAGTCCAATTTGTATCTTGTCCGTAGTCGGACGCTACCCGCTTCCGTTGTTATTTGGATCTTTGTATTGTATCTTTGCTCTTGACTCGGTGAGTCGTTGTTGAATATATGTTCTTTTGTGGGTTTCATCGAGAACTGTTGTAATGTTATCACTATTCCACCCGCATAACGTGTGTGTTGCGACGTGCACGTTATGCCTGGTGGGCGTCCTTTAGGATCATTATTATGCGGGTTTGGCTGGAATGCTAAAATCTGCATAGTATCGATCTTGGGGCGTTACACCTCGTCCGACTCCTCCTCCGACTCTGAAGAGTGGCCGGAGACAGACTTGCCGCCGGAGGACATGCAGCTCGCCATCGAGCGGTCCTTCGAACCGCCGGAGGCGAGATTCCCCGATTGTTGCGCCGCAACTGCCGCGAGGCGCCCACACCTACGCCGGCGGGGACCTGCCCGAACTGCCTCTGCTCCACCTGCCGCCTTTTTAGCCATTAGTTTCTTAGTTTCTATGAATTATGTTAAGTTTGAACGAATTATGTACCCGTTTGAAAGTTTCTTAGTTTCTATGAATTATGTTAAGTTTGAACGAATTATGTACCCGTTTGAATGAAATGTATCTTATTTTCAGTTTAAAATGTTGTTAAGAATAGTATTGGCACCGTGACTGGGGAGCGACAGCGCCAATACGCATGTTTCCATCCGCGTGGCGCCAATAAAGCTCATCCGGACACTGTATTGACGCCCCGACTGGAGATGCTCTTAAAGACTAGAGATTTGGCAGTTTTTTTTATAAATATTATTTTTTAAACACAAATTATAAATATAATACCTAAATCGATTATATTTCAAAAATAATACACCGTCGGCCGTTAGCGGACCGAAACTTTTCTTTCAGCCTAGTCGGCCGAAACACTCTTAATCACCTACACTGCACCTTAATAGACTGGGCTTAGTATGTTTCGGCCCTGTACGAGCCAAAATACTCTTAACTTATTAGATTTAATATCTAACACAAACTGAGGGCTACCCTAGTGGTGTTGGCTTACTCTTCAACATAGGGAGCCAGGTTCGAATCCTACTGCACGCAATATTGCTCATTTTTCTTTTTTTCTTCTCTATTAAATTTGAGAAAATATATTAAACTTGTTAAATTTATATCTTTTGTTATATAAATCTAAATATTATAAGTAGTATATCTAAAATTATCAGAAAAATGTGTAGAATATTAATATGATATCCTCATCCATGATTGCAACATGTAGCTTGTTGTTTAGTTGCATATCAACTAAATAATGTTTTGGAAATAATATAAATGCTATCCCTAATCCATTTAATCTTTTGTACCTCGCCCATTAAATGTTTTGCCACAAAATATTAATGCATTTAATCTTTTGTAGCTCTCCCATGATTTTTTCAATTTCTTTTAAATTTCAAAAATGTGTTAAACTTAAATTTATATCTTTTATTTTATCAATCTAAATAATACAAATAATATATCTAAAATTATCAGAAAATGTGTAGAATATCAATATGCCATCTTCATCCATGATTGCATCATGTGGCTTGTTGTTTAGTTGCATATCACCTAAATAATGTGTGGGAAATAATATAAATGCTATCTTCTAATCCATTTAATCTTTTGTAGCTATTCCATGAAAATTTTGCTACAAAATAGTAATCCATTTAAACTTTTGTAGAGAAATGTTTTGATACTCATTAAATGGAAAAGAGATACCATTTATTTTATTTCACACACATTTCATGTTAGTTATTTAGGTGATGTGGAGTAAAGAGCAACCTACATGATGCCATCATAGATGAGAATATTATATTAATGCTCTGTATATTTTCTAATAATTTTAGACATATTATTATTTTTATTTAGATTTATAGAACAAAATATATAAATTTAATAAGTTTAATATATTTTTGAAATTTAATATAGAAAAGGAAAAAATATGAGCTATTTTGCATGCAGCAGGATTCCAACCTAGCTCACCCTTATGGAGAGTAAGCCGTAACCACTACGATAGACCTCAATTTATGTTAGATCGTAAATCTAATTGATTAAGAGTGTTTCGGCCCGGAGAGGGCCGAAACCTACTAAGCTCGGTCTATTAAGGCTCAGTCTAGTTAATTAAGAGTGTTTCGGCCGACTATAGGCCGAAAGGAATGTTTCGGCCCACTAACGGCCGACGGGGTATTATTTTTGAAAAAAATCAATTTACGTATTATATTTACAATTTGTGCCTAAAAAATAATATTTTAAAAAAACTCATTTATTTGGTGCACCCGAGCCTTGGGGTACAGTTGCACTTGCAAGAGAAATGCAGTTCTCTTGTCCTCCGACGACGCACACATGGCAGATTTTTTTTTTTTTTTGAAGAACTCGGATGTCCTCGTGCTGTTGTGCACTACTGTACGCCGTACGCCTATGTGCGAAGTGACGGAGACTTGTCTGTACTGGAGGTCTGGAGTACGTACGTTTAAAACACTAGTTAGTGTGCACGTGCAACGCACGATTTATTTGATAGCCTCATAGTGTGATTTAAATTTAATCATTAAAGGGAATGTTATATATTTTGTGCAATTGACCTGGATTAAGATGTTTGTTTCCATACATCACTATAACTTAGTAAGAAAGTCAATCAACTACTTCTTTTCTTGCAGCACAAATATTAAAAATATCGCAAAGGAAAATCTGCTCAATGCAACATACAATAAATTAGCAATCTAACATACAAACAATGACATGCAGGATAAAGTGATATGTTGTTATTGTATTGCTAGATGAAATAGGACAAATTCTTTAACAAGAGAAATATTTCGTATGCACCAACAACGGGGAAAAACACATGACCAAGATAACACGCGTGCAAAGTGAAAACAATGAGATTACATATGTGCAGCAAGGGGGATCTAGCATAACAACCTTCACTTGAACAATTAGTCTTGTGAATCTGATCATGTAACCTAACATGCATTTGTCAGGTTTACACAGTGCAAAGACCCAAGCTTGTTCTTGTAACTTCTTCAGTCCTCACATAAGAGCAGAACCAAGGTGTGTTATGCCATGAATTGCATAAATGCCCTGCCCTCTTGAGGTTTCTCGGAAAAAAGGTGTTTTACTTTCAGAAACAGAATCCTTGCAAGTATCACAAAACAATGACTTGCGGAAACAAAGGGCATTCGTTTCACTGACCTGCAAGAAAGAAAGTTGCAATTATTCAAATCAATCTCTAATGTCCCTGCAGTCAACATTTAGGGATGAAAAAATATATGCAAACTAAGATGTGAGATTTTGCTGCATCCTTATTCATTTTATTTGCTCCTGGCGAAATGACATGAATTCTTAACTTTATTTGCATGGATTTTCTGTTTTCTCATATATACACAAACTGAAACAATGGATAATCTTGTCTAAGGTTGAAAATTAACATGTATATTTGAGCTACAAATAATGACTGTAAGTGCCATAAAATAAGTCACAACATGAACATGAAGCATTGTGTATCCTCTACTTCGATAAAGCAGCAGAATGACTAATCTTTCAAGTGTATGTGTGGTTTGTGATTTAGTGAGCGAAAAATCAAATAGAATCATTCACTTCAAAATATTTGAGCACTTTACATGACAGCTGCATATCATGCTTTGAGAAATTACCAGTACGATAGGAGATCATCAGTTGCTATGGTGTGAGGAAATCATCAGTTCTCTGCTATAAAATTGGAGTTATGAACCACATACAAGCAGAGGATAAGAAAACATTTACAAGTACGATAGACCTGCGATCACCCTACTACCACCATATCCAGCATGGAATAGCCTAGGATGGCAGCAAATAATGGGAGTACAAAATTGAAAAGTCTGAAGCTCACAAAATTATGGATGGTTTCACAACTACAATCTGACTGCCTAATATTATGCTTTAGACACAATGATTAAGCCAACTTCACCAGACAGAGAAACAACTCATGTAACGCTTTTTGTGCTCCACATCCAGCAATTAATGAGTTACAGTTTAGCGCATGCTTGTTTCCATATTGGGCAGATGATAAAAAATGAATTCGCTCTTATGTGAATGAAATACAACTTATGAAGCGTTGCTTGATCTTGAAGCTAAAGAGAAGATAAAATGTACTTTCTATGATGTTTTATTGAGAGGAGATAAAAATATGGATTTTTTACCAGTATCTGAATGAAATAACGATGTCCATGTCTGTGCCAGCTGAAGGAAAAAAAAAAAACAAGCAGACCAGGCCCAGCGGTATCCCACAAGCTGAATGTCATGGTGCTCCCGCCGACGACGACGTTGGCATTGAAGTTACAAGACAGTCGGAATAATCCTGTAACAGAAAACATCCCAAGCAACATCTAAGCCTCTCTGAAGGAAAAAACATGAAGCAACCTATAAGCCTTGAGTTAGAAAATACAAAATGTACACATATCAGACATGGTTACTGCGTACTGAATTATTGATATGCTTACGGCTGCCACTGGAGAAATTCACAATACTCATGTTGTTAGCCTAGAAACGAAATTCTAGGGGTTGATGGGGAAACAATCTAGATAAGATGTTCAATTGGGGCATTCAGTGACAATAAGAACTGACTTATATTTGCAAATAACTTATGGATCTGAAAACCAATCCGCTGATTGTTCTTCATGGTGTCCGCCTCCCATTCTTGTCCTACAGAGCGCAAGCAAGAATAATAGAGATTAGGGGAGACCGGGAGAGTTAAAGGAGAGGGGTTCGGAGACCTGCACTGATCCGATTGTGGCGGTTTTGGTTGGCTATTGCACGATCGCTGCAGTTGGCATGTGCGTTGGGAAGATCTCGGAACTGCAGCGAGGCGGCCGTCGCTGTAGTAGGCACCTCTGCCGCCGGCGGTAGTGTATCCTTGGGCTGATGGTCTCGTGAGATCCACAGGATCTGGAATCGAAACCGCTGAGGCTGAATCAGGGGCAGCTGGAATCACGACATGGGCGGAGGTGTGCTCGGTCATCAGGACGTGGGGTCACAAGTTCGTCGGGGCGTGGACTTTCAGGGTCTTCGTGGTTCCTTCGGGCGGCAGGAGTAGGGGCCCGACCGGGATGGCGACAAGCGGCGTCTGGCTTAGCGCAGTGCAGCATGTGTGTGGAGGAGAGAAGTGACAGCGGCAACATTTGGCGTCCGGCATGGAGCGGCGCGAGGGTGGAGGAGAGGAGGTGAGGCCGAGGCGTGAGATGGAGGCAGTGATGGAGAGATCCGAAAATTGAGGTGTGGAAGAAGGCAAAATCAAATCAGCGGCCGTTTAATTAGGGCAGGGCAGGCGTGATTCCTCGTGGGCGGACTGCGAGGTGGAAAATTTCGTCTGCCAACGCGTATTGCTAAGTGCACCCGAGGCATTAGATTAGATCAATTTAGTCCGTTAGATCTAATTAGTTGGGATAATCGGATGGTATTGGTTAGCCTGTGTACACTACGGGGTGACTTTTAGAAAGATTAAGTTTGCTTGTTTAATAGTAGTATAGATGCGTGCAACCGGTTGTGGCAGCAATGTACTATACGTAAAAGTTGGCCCGGGGCCGGCCATGGCGTTGCGTCACTTCGCACATACTTTTCCATGTTACTCCACGGCAGCATGTCAATCTGGAGCTAGAATCAATCAACCCACCGATCGATGGAAGGTAAAGAAATTTGAAAGGGGAAACCGATCGAAAACGGATTGGAGGTCAGGTCAGCCAGTATTGAAGAAGATGCAAGCAAAACCTTCACTCGCTTTCACGATCATGCACAGATCTCGACGAACGCCACCGAGCGCCGCTCACATCGAAACCGCAGCCTAGAGAATCCTAGAAACCTCACGAACAAAATTGGTCCCCGGCGTCCCGGAGGAGCGCACGGGTGTCTTTGCGCGCAGCTAGCGGCGCGCCTATACGGCGTCCGCCTTGCTCGGCTCGCCGGCGGCGAAGGAGAAGGGCCTGGCGCTGGCGATGAAGGACGGCATGTCGTCGCCGGCCATGATGACCACGACCTTGGGCTCCCTGTCGAGCGGCGCCATCTTCCCGCGCGCCGAGGACGCCTCCGACTCCACGGTGCTCCCCCGCCTGGACGAGCCGGCCGACGGTTTGCGGCGCGTGCAGACGAGCACGAGCAGCGCCACGGCGATGAGCCCCATCATGAGCGCGAAGCCGAGGAAGAGGTACGGCGTGGGCGTCCTCCACAGCCCTGCCTGGTGCGCGTGGCCGATGTGCGCCGCGGCGGGCGACGACGCCGCGGACCCGCCGCCGCCGACCCCCGCCAGCGCCGCGCCTTCCCTCACGGGCCTCATGGTAACTGATGGAAGTGTATGATCTCCTTCTTCAACTCTCTTTCCTCTCTTGATTTCTCTTTCTGTGTGCGTATAGTGCAGAATGGTTTTAGTTTCTTGTTCTGTGGCAGGCTTGCTGGTGCTGTGAGTGGGAGACTGCGACCGATGGGATGGGAGGGGAGAGGGGAGGTCCTTTTATAGGCAGGCGGTGGGTAGGGGGAAGGAGGAGAAGGGAGCGGGGAAAAGAAACCGCGCGCGCGAGAGGCAGGTGCTGTTGCTGCTGGGTTTGGGTGGTCTCTTTCTGCCGATGATGCACCAGAGGACGACAGACAGCAACGTCTATCTGCGGCTGCGGCTGGGCTTTGCCTTTCGAGACAGCTAGCGAGTTGGTGGCCTGGGGATATTGCTATGACGACATTCTTCCAAAGCACCCAAAAAAAAACCAAAAGTAGCTTCCAAGTTTATACTACGGAGTACAAACTCGAATTAATGGCGGCGGGTCTGGAGGTTTCTGCTGGGACATGGACCATGTGTTGAACATGTACTCTATGAGACGCGGGGATTCGAGAGCGCATACGCGTGAGTTAATACGTACGTGTGCACTGGCAGAGATCGATCGGTGGAGATTCAGTGAACCTAGCCGTACCCCGCTGAACTTGGTCCGGGAGCTCGGGCACGATCCACGTACGCCCGCCTCCTGTTGACACCAGACACATTCTAGGAAACACGATCAGAATGTGGTGTGGTGTCGCGTTACAGACTTACAGGCCTATGCGTGCGCCGTGAGAGAAATCAATGCTTGAAGTTTTCCGTCAGGTGTACTTAGTACACCTAGACAGGAGGATGGCGATTCAATGAACCTTGCCGGGGAAAATATGGAGCCGCCGAACCTGGTCGGGAATAGTGAGGATTTGGTGGTGCACCCGGGCACACCGGTGCTCCCTGATTTCAAAAAATAAAATATTTCTGAGTTTCACAAAATTAGTCCGTATTATTTTTTTAGCCCCGCTGATGCGTACATGTACGGTGTGTATATTTTTTGCAATGTTTGGGTGACAGGAAAAGGGTGCTCTATTTTTGGCTATCTTTTTTCCGTGGCCCAAAATACTACATATATGTTCTTACAAAAATTACAGCGCCCATAGTTGCACCATCTAATTTTGAAAAACGAGAGCACTGGTGCTCATATATGCAGTCAGCTCCATCCTCTGGAGCCTGACGAACCACTCCACCACCCGCCAAGAGCAGCTCGGGAGCTCCGGCGACAGACAGCATCCGCCAACTTGAAGAAGCAGAGGTGACGCAGAGGAGTAATCCTTGGGTTAATTTCATGGCCGGGCAGAAAGTTCTCGAACGCGCGCCATGGCCAGCTGCGTTCCCGTGCCGTGCGCAATGCGTGCGTGGGCAGGCGTGACGTGTGCGGCGTCTCGAAGGAAGCAAACCGCTAGATCTGGCCATCCGCATACTTTGTATCCTTGATACATTGAAATGAAATTCCCTTTATCAAAAAAAAAAAAAAAAAAAAATCTGGCCATCCACAGCCAGCTGCGATCGAGACCATCCATCCGTCGGTTGCATCGATCCACAAACGCATTGCTCTGCTAGCTAGCTAGCTAGCTAAAACTAGATCGGTTGGCGATGCATGGCGCGCTAATGGTAATTGCCCGAGGGAAAGTAAGTACTAAAGCGGAAAGAACGAATTATTAGCATCACTTTATTTAACAGTTAATGATTATCTGCTTTGACCGTTTTGCGCAGAGAAAGTTAACTAAGCCAACCATTCTGGAAGAAAGAATAATTTTACAGGCCCGTAGCATATCACTACTGGTAGACTATCGATCTGTGGGTTCCGTCCGGCTCTTGAGAGTATCCAAAAGTTAATTAGACGTGGTTTCTTACTTTACCGGCAGGGGAATGGGACGACGCGCTTCCGTATATCTTAGCACGGTGTCCTAAATTTTTTTTGCTTATTTGACATAATATTAATGAAGAAAAAGATTGAGATTATATCTTACGTAACATATAACTCTTACACGGGATCGTAAGGCAAAAAAAAAACCTGCAACCCAATCACATACAAGTATATAGCTAAAATCATTAAATAAAAATAAAATAAAATAAGAGAAGCTTATGCAACTGGGCTGTGGTTGAACTTGTGGCTACCTTATAGTCGGTTGCTGGACTGACGCTGAGCGTGACGTTTTTTTTTTGTTGCCAGAAACTTGTATATATTTCTCGGATATTTCCGTTCCCTTTATTGCTACCTCTGTCAGGAGAGAGAGGAGGAAAAAAGTAGTCCTTTAGTCTACTACATTGTTTAGCTTAGATCATGCACTGAACTTGCTACTTGCTGTTGTTTGTTCCGTTATCGTTTGATAGTGGAACCCGACCCTGTCGGGGGTCGTATGGGAAAAAAAAACTTAATATACAATGCATTAGAGAGGTTGTATCTTATAATTCACCACGGCCTAGGATAGCGCGCTAAGATATAATGCATTACGGAAGGCCTGATAGATAGGAACAGAACAAAGATAGATAATGTTTTCTAAGAGTACATCCAATAGTTTACCCATACTTTTCTACTTAGATAAGATGTGCTTGGACGGTCATTTTTCTACTTTTACAGGATTGCCTATTTGTGTGCTTCCACTCCTATTTATGCATATGCAAATCGAGTCATTATATAATTAATTCAATGTGGCTGTGTGCATCATTTTGAAACAGAGGTTGGGGATCCGCACCCTATTTCTAAAAAAATTATAATTAATTCAAATTGACTTAAATAAAATCTTAATAAATAAGAAACAAATAGTACATAAGTATTGCAACACAATGTTCATCGTTCAAACATATATCTAATGCATCAAATCAGAGAGTGTGTCGAAACTGAAGCATGAAACATGGCAACCGAAAAAGAAACTTGATGATTTTGGTTCTCCATTCTACGTTCACCACCCGTATGTGACATATCTTTTAAGTCGTCGATTAGTCTCCGCATCTCTAATTTCATGGTGAATTTGGAAGTAGTGCTTGATATGGTCAACACGCCTACGAGGACTCACCTCCCTTCCCATGAAGTCATAGCGGCGATCAAAATCTTCGGCACGGTCATTCTCGATAATCATATTGTGTACTGTCACAGAAGCTGTCATGATCGTCCAAAGTGTTTTTTCGTCTAAAAAATGAGCTGGCGATCGAGTAGTCGCATCCAATAAGAAATGAAAAGATAACTATAGGAGTTTTTTTTTTGGGTGTGTCGAGAGCAAATATGGATTAGTTGTTGGAATCACATGCTTTAAGCAGAACATATAGTTGAAGATCAAGTAGCCGTATCCAATAAGAAATGAAAAGAGAATAGGGGGAGAGATCTGCGATATGATTAAACAGGACATAGAGTTGAAGATGGAGGAGTCCTCTCCAATAAAAATAGAAAAGAAAGAGGAGATGATCAATGTCTTTGATGTACTGTTAACATACATATTTATGTGGTTCATAGATCTCAACCTATATATCCTCTCAGACAAAAAAAAAAACAGCCGCATACACCAATTTCTATCTTTTCAGCTGCACTATATGAATGTTAACCAGTTTCCATGGAAAAATAAAACGAGACGACTGCTAATATGTTCGGTGCAACATGATGTTGCACTCCTGATGGTGGCACTACTAAAATACTTGAGAAATCCACGGAGGGTTGCATAAAGAAAGTTAATCAACCCTACCGTTCTGGAAGAAAGAATAATTAACCCGGATTCGTAACAACTACTGATAGATTATCAGTGGATCCGTCCGGCTCTTGAGATTATCCAAAAGTTTAACGTGGTTTGTCAGATTCCCGCCTCACTTTAATTACCGGGGAATGGGATGACACACCCAAATAGAGTACTAACCGGAACAGAACAAATTAAAGATCGATAATGTAAAGTTGATTTGGTCCACACAAAAAAAAAATGCAGTTTGAAGATCGAGTAGATCGAATGAAAAAGAATGAGGAGAGAGGTCTCCGAGCTAATCAATTAAGCAGGGCATAATAGAGTTGACGATGAAAGGAGTATAATTAAGAAAGGAAAAGAAAGAGGAAAGGAGATGCCTCGATCTGATCTACAGTTAAGCATCTCAGCCTATCTCCTCTCAAACGAATAACAGTTTCTGTCTTTTCAGCTGGCTATACATTAGATGAATGCGAAAGATAGTGCAAGCTAACTAATTCGATTCGCGACATGCATGATGCTGCACTCGTCAGGGTGGCTAGCTAATCTGAAAAAAAAAAAATACTTGAGAAAAATCCATGGTTGGATTGTCGCTTAGGGCGAAAGTAGTAGCCGGCCGCTGGTAGTGCCCGATCTTTGACAAATCCATCAAGCTAGAGGCGTCAACCTCACGACGATTCGGCGATGAGCGCGCGCGCGGCGGCTCGACGGGCACCCACAGGGAGAGAATAATAAATCACACCAAACACATTCACTTCATCCCCTGTCACCTTCGAGAGTCAATATTACTACACCGTACGTACTCGCGCCATTTCGCTCTCGATTCGGCGCCATCCTCAGGGTGGCACTGCCGAAATACTTAAGAAATCCATTTAGAAGTATGCTCTGTCGAGGCTCAAATCGAGTATACATCAGCAACTAATCAAAAAGGTGCAAACATGTGGCAACGACAAGTATATGCTAGCAGCAATAATAGAATCGGCAACAATCATACAACTAGAACTACGATCTGCCGAGGCTCCACATCGAGTACACATCAACAGCTAATCAACCATATACATCATAAAATCCTACTAGCATCAATTCATCGTCGATAATTTGATGTTGCTATATGTGAACTAGAACTATCACTACTAGAAAAAGGCCTTTAGTCGCGGGTCCAGAGGGGCTTTCGTCCCGGTTGTGCACCCGCGACTAAAGGGTCGGGACTAGAGGGGGGGTGGCCTTTCGTCCCGGGTGTCTACGATCCGAGATGGAAGAGCCTCCACGTGGGCTGCGCTGGGCGCGCATGGCGGGCACCCCTTTGGTCCCGGTTGGTAATACCAACCGGGACCAAAGAGTTCCTGCTTTTTATTTTCCTGCTAATTTATTTTTTAGGGGTTTCCATTTTTTTGTTTTAACCAAATGCTTTCTTTTTTTTGGGGGGGGGGGGGGGGGGGGGGTTTAAATCAATAGGTGCCGTGTCGCCGTGCCGTGCCGTGTCGTCGTGTCCGATGCCGTGTCGTGTCGTGTCGTGCCGTGTCAGTGGTACTACCATGCATTAATATTTAATTCATATATCTAAAGAATACATCCTTCAGGGAAACCTGAGGCTCCTCAGAGCTCAGGCACTCTCCACCGTCTTATAGAGCTTGATTTCATCGTGGCCGTCGATTTCTTACCCGCGTGGGGTATAAAACTGAATCCCCACGGTGAAACCTAGCCGCCAGCCTCCAACCCTAGGCTGCCTTTGCCCAATCCCCGCTGCCGCCGCGTCGCTCCTGCATTCGTCCTCCTCGTCCTCATCTCTCCCCAGTCACGTACGTCTCCCCCCAATCCCCTCCAGCTCCAATCCCCTTCTCCTCCGCTACCCCATCTCTTGGTCTCCATGGCTCGAGCAGGGGGCGCTTGATCTGCATCTGCAACTGCAACTGCAGCCACGAGGAGGAACACGAGGGGTAGCGCCTTTGTCTCCGGCGTTCGATCTGCAGCCATAGCCACGAGGAGGACCACGTGGGGCAAGCTTCCAGCGTCTTCTTCGCCCAGCCGTCCGCCTCCCCATCGCCAGCGAACACCTCCGCCGCCGAGCACCCTCATCCGCGTCTCCATGTCCATGTCGAAGGTACGCATCTGTACCTTTTCTCTCCCTCCGTCTCCCATTTCTTATTTGATCTACACTTGGCTAGAGTCTAAGCACTTAGCACGCAGCCATCCATCTCCCTCTCGATTTCTCGCTCAGATCTGATGTGCCTATCTTCTTCCCCTTTGTGTAGCGTGATTCAGCCGATCTATATTTGGGAGAGAGATTGGGAGGCACGACTGATTCAGATGGCAGCACATACGGGGTGATATGAATCAGCACGAAGAACGATTTCATTGGGTGCAGGTGAGCTTCTTTACGTCTTTGTTCTCCTCTCTGCATCTTCCCAGGTTCCCGTCGTGTTTTCTGTTTTTTTCTGATTTTTTCACATGATGTTTTAGGATTTAGATTGATTAGCCATGGACTCCACGGACAAGGGCCCTCTGCTAGAGAAGCACAGTTCCTCCTCACAGCAGGTCTCTCTTCTCTCCCTCTCTGTTTGTTATGACTTCCTGCTTGCAGGAGAGGTACAGGTACAGAGAACAAGGAGGCTTGCTCCTTAGCCATAGCTTAGTAACGTGTGAAATGCTTTTGTATGATTTTAGACTCTGCTGGAAGACGATGTAGGACATATATGTTTAGATACTTTATTTTCTAGCAAGTGGAAGGAGTGCTTTTGTTAATTACAGAACAAGAATAGGCTCCTTTATTTTTCCATTCAATCTGTATGTTTCTTGACTTTTCGGTTCATTTGCAGCAGCTCTGCCAGATGCTAAGGCCGGTTGAGACCTGTTCTACTGCTTCTGGGTTTGAGAAATATCCTATGAAAAAGATTGTGGTGAGATTAGGATTTTTATAGAACCTAATATGATGAAATAGATTGATATTGTAGAAGTCTCATGATCAAATAGTTACGTCCTATAGAATTTTGGGAAACTATGGCCTGTTAATTTTGAGAAATAAAAAAGCTCTGTCTTCTTTTCGATCTTATCTTGCCGCTTTTGATGCAATTTCCCAGCTAATTTAAATGCTCTATGTATCTTTAGTTCACATTCTCACAGGCTTTAAATAACGTTCAGCTCCGGCAAATTTAGAGCTAGCAGAAAACACACAGAAATAGTATCCAGTGGAAGCCCACAATAGTGTGATTCTGCACAAAAAAGGAAAATTCTTCTGCACACCACCAGCATCAAGGAGATCACAGTAGTGTAATTTAGAAGGGCTGGAAGTTGAATTTTAATGTTCGACCTATGTTTACCGCAGGGCGCGGTGTAGCAGCCTGGACAGGCGCCAGTAGCGACATTCCGACCATAGGCGTGGATTAGGAAGTGGCGTTCAGACAATAGGTGCGGATTGGGAAGCGGCAAGTGCATCGAGCGACAACGAGCATGGCTGGTGTCAAGGCGCCTAAGTGAGCTTCTCCCAAACTCTCTCGCCTTTTGGTTATCACAGGATTGCTATCCTTCCAGTTTGATGGACATTATTGCAATGTTGTTTATGTTTCCTACTGAAGGACTAATGTTGATCCATTGCACCTCCACTTTTTTTTTAGTATATCCGTTTAGCATGAGTTTAAAAAAATTAGTTTTTTACGTTATATCGTTGCTTTATATATGAGTGAAGAATTTTGTTAGATTTATAATTTGATGGAAATAACCAAGATTTTTTTGCATGGTAATACTAAAGTTTTTTCATTGTGCTGTGTCATTGTGCTCAGGTTTTGGCCATGCCCAGCGCCGTCATTTAGAGTATGTTCCAACCAAAATGAGTGTCCTCAGTTAGCACGACCCTTGCTTCTGTAATTTGATTGGGACTGCATTAGAGTATTAGACCTTTTGGTATTAATAGAAGGAAATTGGAAATGTATAGAAGACAATAATGAATGGCATTGTCTGAAAGTTGTATAAGGTGCCGAATATATATGCAGAAATTGAAGTACTATATACACTATAAATTGTGAAGAAACCCATCTTCATTCAGACATGCCAGACTTTTCATTATCTAGACTCTTTGCTACTTGCTGGGCGTTTTTTTTTATTTTAGCTTTCCAACTTCATTTTTCTTCCTCTTTCTTTCCTTCATCTTGGGCTCATTGATAATGCATTGTTTATTTGCTGTCTAATTTGTTTACAGGTTCTTATCTTTGTGTGGATTGGTGGCATATGAGGTGGAACCCTTGATCTGCTTGGGACAATAACCAGGACGGTGGGCAGCCTCTCCCCTCTTACATAATAGTCAATCTTAAGCTAGAAGAACTAAAAAGCCAGATATCGACCGAGTCCAGGGTGAAGCGCTGAGAAAATAATTGTGTGGTTTGATTAGGATTCAAGCGGTGTTCTTTAGCTATGGCATGTCTGACACCGCATCAACCTGACAATTAGTCCTAAATCAAGGTAATTTACCTCCCCTCATGTATATTGTGGTAATATGTGGTGGTTGCTTCCCATTACCGAGGCGGGGTACTGTAAATGTATATGCTGTGCATGCCAATTAGCTTTTGCACCCACCTAATACACTTAGCATTTTGTGTTCCACTGTCCAGGTGGCTCTAAGATCGTATACAATAGAATACATGTTGAAGTATTTTGTTGTATCATATATGTTACATAATTATTCAGATTGGGATTTTAGAACAACCATAATTAATTATCATCCTGGAACCAAAAATATGCTTATGGTGAGTCCATTGGCATAGGCCCCAAAAGTGAGTTCTTTTTATTCTGCCGTGGTCTACCTTTGTGCTTAGTTAGGATTTTGCTTTATCTACTTCCGTTAATTCCTTGCTGTGATGTGATGTCAGGAAACATACCAATCGGTGACTCCGGAGCATGTGGATCCTTATTTGAATCACATAACTAAACTGCACTCTTAACATATCCTGTCTTGAAGTGATCAACATTTATAGGGTCTTGATTGAATGTTGATTATGAAATTACTGGAATTAAATGCCGATGCAGACAATTTATCCTCTCTTTTGTAGTAGCCAAACTTGCAAGTAAAAAACCTAACGGACATGATGGGACAAGGCATTGCAATTGGGACGCACAGGAACGGCAAGGAGGCACCCCAGCCTCTATACTGTGTAAAAGGAAACCCCAGTGTGTTTTTCCCTTTCCAGTTAAGGGTTGAATTGCCTTCTCTCCTAATCATGGGCCGATGCACATGCCTGTAATAATTGTCAATTTTGTTGTCAAATTCTTTTATGGTTATGATTATACCTATGTTTGTGCTGCCCCAAATTCTTCTGTACTGGTGGCATCTTTTGCTTCCTATTGAAGGACCAATGTTGATCCATTACACCTTAAGTTGCGTATGGTCTATGATTCTTTTCTTATGGATATAAATTATAGCATAAACCCAATATTTGTGCCAATTGGCGCAACGGGTCATCTATAGATAGATGTACCCGTTTCAGTGGTTGCTTATTCATGCTTGCTGTCCATGCCTATAGATAGGTCTCAAGTAACTAATGCTTGATGTTTTGGTTTGCTTTGTTTCTGTGATACGATTAGCTGGTTCCTAGGTTATTTGTGCTGTTCAAATGGAGATCTATTTTATTTTCCTGTTGGTTGGCTGTCGGTGCTCATTTGTCAGTATGTGGATAGTCAAATCTGTCCTTTTTGTTGTCACATGCAGGTTCTCTAGCTATTTTTGGAAGGAAGGAAGCTTTGGACGGTTATCTGAAGTTGGTTCCTTCCAGTTGTTAGTTGATTATTCTCTAGCTATTGATATTGCTTTTCTGCTGTATATGCTTTAATTTGTGTGTATGTTTATATGTTTTATCCTTGTGTTTGTGTCGTTGGACATGCTCTCTGATACATAGATGGCTAATGATGTTTCTTTCTTGAGTTTACTTCTTGTGTTGGGTAATGAATTTGTAGTTGTTCTTGGTACCACAGGATGGTTCTTGTTTATTCTCTCTGCCAGTTTGGTTGCTATTAGAGCTTGCCTGCTGCGTTCTGTCATGTAGTGGTCTTCATTTTTTACTGTCAGTGATGTTAGAGCAATTTCAGTTCACATTGGTCTCTTTTACCGGTGCTTATAAAATAAAATAAAAGGAAATATGTAAATAACATCACCAGATATTAAATTTTCTGTACTCTCTGTTCCTTTCTAGGATGTTGGTCATGTTGGGGGAGTTGTATATTGGCTGCCATTAGGTAATCATATAGAGATTTGTCTTTCGGATTATTTCAGAGTCGATACATGCCCACATCTTTGATCTTTTTTTGACGTGTGGCATGGCAATGTTGTTCCTCGCAGGTCATAATCACCATCGGTTGCTAGAAGAAACCTTGCAGTGTACTTCCTTGATTCAGGTGCTACCTTCCTCTGCTCCATATTTCTTAGACACACTGTGTTATAATGTGTTGCTATTTTGTCCACGTTATCTTGGAAGGTGGAGTATTCAATCGACTAAAATTATCTTGATTTGTTTTGTTACTTTGCTAAGCACCTGAATTTCTTTCTTCCTTTGTGTATCTTACGTGTCTTTGAAGAAGAAACAAAGAGAAGAACCAATAGTTGTGTTTTTGTATTGAAATATGGCATGTTAAGTATTGATCTGGGAACAACTACTTTGAATACATCTGCTGCTTCAGTTTGTGTTTGGCTTCTGGCCTGTAAATGATATATGAGATTCAATTTTCATCATCTATTTTCTTATGGTATAAAAAGAACTGCACCTTCTGTTTTCAGCCAAAAATTGTGCTCTATTTAGTTCATGCATTTATTGTCGCTGGGTCGGCATTGTTTGAAATATAGGTTATATACAGATTTAGTGTCTACAAACTGAATGGGATCTTCTGTTTTGCTGGAAGAAATTTTAACCAATTAGGTTTGTTGGTCTATAAGTGCTAGGTGTATTTAAGGTCAGCTTGCTTATGTTGGTTAAGAAAAAAATATGTGATGCACCATTTAATTCATGAATATAAGTTTCTTTTTCCTTTTTTATGCTTTGAAGAGAAGAATAAATATCTACTTTCGTGATGGTACGATGTAGTTTTTATTATCTCAAAGCTAGCGCGTAATTTCTCATGTGTTAGCATGGATTTAATCATATGCATGCCTTCTAAAATACTACAACATGGGGTACCACATACTTCAATCATTGTTTTTTTCTTCTGTTGGCAGATTGTAATGTCTGGATTATTTTGCCATATTTGAATGCAAACATTTCTTAGAATTAGTGGTGGAAAATGTTCTTGGTAGAATTGTTAAACTTCAGGCACTAGCCAGCTCAGATAGTTCATAGTCTTACTCTATGTAAGTATTTAATTAAGTTATCCTTGGTGCCTGTTTGCCATGTCACAGTTTTGTCACTCGCATATATAGTAAGATTATTTCCTGTTGGAGGAGGTTTCACAAAACAATTGTTCAGCATAATTAATTTACGTAGCCATTACTATAGTATGCCTTGCTCTTTGAAAGCAGGTAGTTTAGAAGTATATAGGTGTTTCCTTGCCTGTTTTCAAAAGTAGCAGGGGTGGTAAACTTGCTATTTACATGTTTAGGTTGGTGTCTAGAAATTTAGAGTTGTTTCTCATTTTTATGCTTTTCCTTAAAATTTCGGATACCTCACCATGCTTTCAGTTGCTTCTCTGGTGTCTTATAGTTTCCTTTGTCAACTAAAATATAGTTTCCCTCTTCTCGAAATAGAAACAGAAATATAAATGTGGTTATGATAAAAAGGAAAACTTCCACTTAGTACAAAAATATATTTTTCAAGAGTATTAAAGTGTTATTTCCCCTATTTTCATGGATAGCAGAGATAATAAAATTATTATTATATTTTTAGTTTGGTTACTGAAAATCAAAATTGTTTCTCATTTGTGTGCTTTGCATTTACGGGTTCAGATACTTGATTATGTTTTTGGTTACTTCAGGGAAGCTCTGCCTCCTCATAAAACACTTCCAGTAAACATAGATCTTGAAGAAGAGTCGTCGCCCATGCAGCTGAAGTTTCCCTTTGTAATTTAGCATTGCTCTGATCTTTCTGTTTCTTAAGATTTTGATTGTATGATGTGATTGTTGACTTCATAATCCTAAAAATATGCTTTCAAATCTATATACCGGTGATCAACTTTCTGATCTCTATGCACAAACCAAATATGGTACAATGTCGAGTAACAACTTCTCAACATGACATATTTACTATCCTGTTTTGCTTATACATATGGATATAAACCATCTATATAATAATCTGTATTACATGTGACAACTACGGGCAAAAAAATAAAAGAATCAATAAGTGCCGCGCGGCAAGCCGCGCCGTTCGAATCTAGTACATACATAACGTTTCTCACACGTCGAGATCATGTTTCATATATACATACATAACGTCACACGCCGACATAATGTTTCTCACACGTCGAGATGATGTCAATTACATGTCCTCGGGCAAAACAAAATTTGTCGAGTAAAAAAATTCTCCATCTCTCTTCAGGACCGCGGAGTTAAAAATCCCGCAATTTCCTCTTGAAGTGCTTTTAGGCGCTTCGATGGTATGAGCTGGTCCCGCATTCTCTCCATCTAGATCAATATGAATATGTGAGTTGTTTATAACTATATATATATATATATATATATATATATATATATATATATGAAATCATAATAAAATAATTTATGGATGGAAGTCAACACAATATGCATGGTAATAAAAAGTGAGAAGAGTGTATACATACATCACGCGTTCTTTGTTCTCTATTCCGCTCAGAGACAAAGAGCGTATGTACTCGCAAACATAGAATCCACATAAATTTGTCCCAGTTTCCTGCCTCAGACACCACCTTACAAAAAATTAGAATTTAATCAAATAGTAGTGAAGCTTCATAATGGTATTGAAACTAGAATTAAAGAGTTGCTTCATAATGGACCTATATATATAGTACTACTTACATTGGTGGTATAAAAATACAGCTCCGGTTTCCACTCCCCTGGAACGATCTTGATGAAGCGTTTCCAAACACTGCCCGCCAATAGAAAAATGATTAAATAAGTTATTGATTAGTTGGTATCTGAAAATGAATGACAGAGGTCGATATAGAGCGATAATGATTGAAATTACATCTGGAGCATATCTTGAATGCGTTGGTACTTTTCCATTGGTTTCCTTAGCGAGTCCATGACTTGAACGACTCCTTGGTCAACTCTAATGATTAGCAGAATCCAGTGGAAACTACGCACGTTTATATGTCAATGACTCATCGGTTACACTAAAGATATGCAAAGCAAAATAGAATGGGTAGAAGGTAACACTCACTTGTTGATGTAAGAAAAAAGTATTTCTCCGCAAGTATTTTGGTTCACTAACCAATTGACCAAGCTATCCTCGGTGGTCTTTCAATTGTATTTTACGGTCCCTTCATTAACATAATTTGGGTCAATGAACCCAGTGTCATAGATGCCCTTTTTTCTGCATTCGACAATCATCATTCTACAATACAAAAGAATATAGTGAGATAATTAAAGGCAATGAACGTTGCAGAGCTGAAGACTTAATTAAATTGCAGAAATAAATCACTTACAAACAATAGGAACTGACGATGACTTTGTCGAGGGCATCTTGATTGAATAACTGAAATATTTCCGAAAACGGAATATATAACAAGTCATCCGTGAAGTAATGCCTTTTCTTATAACTCACCCAGAAAGCTTCATGCCCGGCCGCTACAGCTTTCTCGTACCAGTGATGCAATCGACGCAATTGGTATGATAGAGAACTGATCTCCTTAGGTCTGACCAGGGACTTCTCGAGTTTATATGTCCATGCATACTAATACTGTTGCTGTGGTTGTACGAGCTGGGCAACTATTTTAGTTGAGATCACCTTCAGCGGAGATATCGACTTTTTTTGCCTATTCTCCGAGCTGGGCCACTTGTTTCCCGCGTTTTGCAGCATAGAACTGCTCCTTCTTTAGTCGATCTGCCGCCTCCTTGTCCTCCTTCATCTTCTGCTTCTTTAGGAGATAGGCAGCCTTCTTTTCCTCGGCCTCTTGACTAATTGTCTTCAGCATGACACGATCATAGTCATTTGCCAATGGAGGTGACTTTGGCCGGGGATTCCTGAAATTTTTCAGAAATGTCTCAACTTTTTCTGGATCCAGTTTCTCTCTAGGCGGGGGCCGTTTCGGAGCTAACTGTTCTGTAATATGAGCACGCACCGATTCCTCGAGCTCCTCTGGAGTCAAGTCGTAAGGTCTCTTTGGAAGAGGCTTTAGCAACTCGCGTTCCGCTCGAGATAACTTATCTGCACGCGTCGACGTGAAGGATAGTTTCCGCTTTGACGAGAAGGTCTTTTCCCGGGGCGGAATCGAAGGACGGGACGTCGCGCGCGATGGACTCGCGACGGATGGGGCATCGAGGGATGGATCTTCATGTGATCGAGGAGGATATATCTTGGGGGGATGAATCTTTAGGTGGGGGAGATGGATCTTTAGGCGGGGGAGATGGATCCTTAGGTGGGGGGATGGATCCTTAGGTGGGGGGATGGATCCTTAGGTGGGGGGGGATGGATCTTGCGGTGGGAGGGATGGATCTTGACGTGGGGGGATGAATCATTAGGTGGGGGGGATGGATCTTGAGGTGGGGGTCAGCTGCTGGATCGAGGAGTCAAGTTCGGAAACACGATGTATTCCTTGTTCCAGAGAGCGATACCCTTCTCGACTTCTCCCAGTGTCTTCTCACCGTCACCTCCGGGAATGTCAAGTTCCAGATTAGCATATAACGGCACAACTTGATCCACCCCGACACGAGCATAGCCCTGTGGAATCCCTTCGAGATGGTAGCTTGCTCCAGCTGGATTAGGTAAAGCATAGCCGACCGCCACCTTGAAAGACATGTTCTTCATTGACATGTGTAGCTAACAGTCTGTCTTCTCCGTGATATCATCCACGGGGTAGTGAGCCGCCGGTTGAAATTGAGATTTTTCTACATGCGTGGAACCCACGCTGCTTTTCCGCTGATCAGATGGGGCGGCTTCTACCTGCAGCTGAGATTCATTTTGCTTACTAATTGAGTCGAGTCGCTCCTGCTGCTCAGTGCACCTTGCGTTCCAGTGCTGGATAACCAGTCAGACTCCTGCTTCTTTCTTCTCTGACGGCTTCTATAAGTATCAGCGTCTTCCGGAAAACCTGGCTCAAGGTGACAACCGCCTCCATAGCCTCGTAATCGTCCAACGTGTTCAGGATTCTCGAGTGCTAGTGTCAGCTCGTCATTCTCTCTGTCAGGGACGTACTCTCCCCTGCGAACTTTATCTATTGCGTCCTCAAGTTGTTTGGTTATATACTCAATTTTTGCCTTCCATTTTCCTGAGCAATAATCTTTCCTGTCTGTGGGTCCAACCCTGCCCCATGCGCGAACAACCAAAACTTGGACCTCGGGGGCCACTCCGCTGTCTGTGGAATGAATCCCGTTATCAAGCAGTCGTGCTTCAAAGGCTTCCCACTTAGGCACGGCAGCCCTGTAGCCACCTGCCCCCAAATGGTGGTGATATTCCTTCTTCGCAGCATTTAACTTATTTTGAACCGATCGGGCCAGAGCGCCCTCCGATTTTCTTTGCTCCACAATGTGGGGCCACTGCTGTTGTATCTTCACTAGTGCTCCAGTGAAATTTTGGATCCGTCTCCCCGGCCTTTTATAAGCTTTCCATAAGTTTTTCTTCCATGTCCGGAATTGTTTCGGCCATCTTACTAAGCGACCACTCCTTCACTTGTCCATCAGGGGAACCGGCAGATCTGACGGTAGGCTGACCTTTGTTAAGAGCGTGTCCCAACTCCCAACACAATGTTTTTTAGTCTCTCCTCGACATAAGTAGCTGGGTTGTTTACATCCTTCGGCTTAATCCACTCTTCAAGGTTGATCGGGACAATGTCCCTTACAATAACCCCGCATTGATTAATGTATTTGCGACGGTTGTCGATGGGTTCCAAAGGTTCCCCACTAGCACTAACTTTGTCGATCACTATCCTACGACCCGCCTTCAACGGCTTCGTCGGGCCTCGTTTCGGCAATGCTGTAGATGAGGATGATCCGGAGGGCTAAAGAAAAAAAAATGGTTCATTAATAACAACAATATACAACTCAAATAATACATCTAGTGTGATCGATGTACATAGGCTTATTATACCTCGCCAGAGTTTGTAATGGGCACTTCTTCCCCCTCTCTATCATTTTCTTCTTCCTGAACCCCTCACCGGAATCATTCAGAAATTGGGAGCCGTATCTTCGCNAACTTATTTTGAACCGATCGGGCAGAGCACCCTCCGATTTCTTTGCTCCACAAATGTGGGCCACTGCTGTTGTATCTTCACTAGTGCTCCAGTGGAATCTGGATCCGTCTCCCCGGCCTTTTATAAGCTTTCCATAAGTTTTTCTTCCAGGTCCAAAATTGTTCGGCCATCTTACTAAGCGACCACTCCTTCACTTTGTCCATTAGGGGAACCGGCAGATCTGACGGTAGGCTGACCTTTGTTAAGAGTGTGTCCCAACACAATGTTTTTTAGCCTCTCTCGACATAAGTAGCTGGGTTGTTTACATCCTTCGGCTTAATCCACTCTTCAAGGTTGATCGGGACAATGTCCCTTACAATAACCCCGCATTGATTAATGTATTTGCGGCGGTTGTCGATGGGTTCCAAAGGTTCCCCACTAGCACTAACTTGTCGATCACTATCCTACGACCCGCCTTCAACGGCTTCGTCGGGCCTCGTTTCGGCAATGCTGTAGATGAGGATGATCCGGAGGGCTAAAAGAAAAAAAATGGTTCATTAATAACAACAATATACAACTCAAATAATACATCTAGTGTGATCGATGTACATAGGATTATTATACCTCGCCAGAGTTTGTTAAGGGCACTTCTTCCCCCTCTCTATCATTTTCTTCTTCCTGATTCCCCTCACCGGAATCATTCAGAAATTGGGAGCTGTAATCTTCGCCGGTTACGGCATCTTCTTCACCGACAGGCGCGGCCGCACGTCCTGCTATAATTTCCATGATTCGCAGTTCGGCGTCCTCATCTCTGTCAACGTCCGGAAAATTTGGATCCATCTTCTGCACAAACCTTTCCGAGTCTGTCGCTTGCTAACCTGGAAAATAAAAACAAAATCAAGATTAATTAATTTAACCTAGCATCAATATCATCCATATATGTCTTGGACAGCCAGCAAGTGTACTCAAAGTTATAGTTTTGACTAAAAGAGGTACAATATCAAGGGGGGGGGGGGTCTAGCCGAGTATCCGGGGTTAGAGTTTTTTTGCGTTATTTACAAAATGTCCAGTACTGAATTATGGGTCCTAAATGCATGAAATTGACATTATTTGATAGATATTAATCCACTGATCATTTTGGTATATCATTTGCAATTTTTGAGTTAATATTCAACAAGTTATGATATTTCCTAACACTATACATGCATTTAAATTTACCTAACACTAATTTAAATTTACTATACAAATAACTAAAATTCCTATGCCGGGCATATATAGTACTATACAATTTGCTATCAAAATTTGATTGTTTGCTATCAAAATTTGAATGTTTGCAATCACAATTTTTTGATAGACCTAAAATTCCTAACACAATTTTTGCTAACACTAACAATATTTTGCTAACACAAATAAGGACTATTTGCTAAAGTAAATAAGGAATTATAGAAGAAACATAAGTTTAGGAATTAGAAGAAACATAAGGAATCCTAACACACTAACAAATTTAAAAAACAAATTTCTCACTAACACTAACACTAGCATTTCCTAACACACTAACATTTTTCATGTAAAAAAACACTAACATTTCTAGGAAAATATTGCTTAGCCATTTTCCCTAGGTTATATCTTTTGTATAAATTTTATTTTTGGGTTCATACCACTTGATCATGTCAGTACACTAACCATAATAACATATTCTACAAAGTTTAATTTCTAACAAAACTAGGTTGCTCACAAAGTTTAGTTGAAAACAGTAAGATTTAACCACAATAGACACTAACAGAGACACTTTACTGGATAGCAAATTAAGCCAGACAAAACACTGACTTCGACTAACCACAACTAAAATCTATTTGTAGGGTGTGAAAGTTTAAGTTTCCCTATTTCCAACAAGCCCAAGTTTGCTAAATTTGGTTAAGTAGATTAACTAGAATTTGCATGCAAAGTGGGCTAGTCCACACAGTTCTCACACTTAGCAGATTTTCAGAAATTTTCAAATCGGGCGGGAAAATGCACCTTTTCGATCGTATACGGCCGGAGGTGGAGGAGGGGGCGGCGGGAGGCCGAGGCGGAGCAGCACGGCAGCGGGAGGCCGAGGCGGAGCAGCACGGCACGGCGGCGGCAGGCCGATCGGCGGAGCAGCACGGCACGGCGGCGGGAGGCGGAGGCGGGAGGCCGAGGCGGAGCGCTACACACGGCGGCGGAGCACGCGGGGGCAGGGAGAGGGCGCGCGCGCGGCTCCACGGCACTGCTGCACAGGGAGGCTCCACGTACGGGCGGCGGCGCGGCTCCACGGCGCGGACGCGCGGGCATCCCGGGTCGAACAGCACGGCGACGGGCGACGGCGGCGGCACGCGGGAGCCGGAGAGGAGAAAATTGGGGAACTTGTGAAGATTTTGTAGCGGAGCCACCACATATTGCGCCCAAAAGACCTTTGGTCCCGGTTCCAGCCACGAACCGGGACCAAAGACCCTTTGTTCGCGGTTGGTAACACCAACCGGGACCAAAGGTCCCCCCGGGCCGCGAAAATATGCGTGCGAAGCCCAGCGGGCCTTTGGTCCCGGTTGGTGTTACCAACCGCGACCAAAGGCCTTTTTTTTTTCTGTTTCTTTTGTTTCTATTTCTGTTTTCTAGTTTCTTTTTCTGGTTTCTTTTTGTTTCTTTTTCTGTTTTCTTTTATACTTTCTTTTTATTATTTAAAAAGTCATATAATCATTATTTTTTTATTATTTATTTTTCTAGTTTCTTTTTATTATTTGAAAATCATATCTTTTTCTAGTGTCTTTTAAAATGTTCCAGTATTTGAAAATCATTATCTTTTTATTATTTATTTTTCTAGTTTCTTTTTATTATTTGAAAATCATTATCTTTTTATTATTTATTTTTCTAGTTTCTTTTTATTATTTGAAAATCATATTTTTTTCTAGTTTCTTTTAAAATGTTCCAATACCTATTGATTTAATTATCTAAAAATTGTAATAATGATCTGTATATTTTTAAAGCATACTTTCTAAGCTGTTGGATAGCGAGCACACGGATCGTTGGTTCACATTGGTTCTATGTACCAAACTAACACAACCAAACAAAAAAGTTCATGCGTCTACCCCCTCTTGGCGCCGGTCAAAGGGGTAGATCGACAGGTTGGACTTTTTTCCAGCTGCTTGGATCCGACCGAGGGGCATGGCTACCACTTCCACCACCACCACTCCCACCTCCTCGGCAATTCATCATTGTGTCACCCTAATCCAGTGGTTGGATTCAACCTACCTGAGGGCTTGTGTTTCCAACAGCGTCGTTGTGTTGTCCTTATTCACCGACCTACAGGAGGTGGCTCCAATGGCTGGCCGGTGAACAAGGACAAACACAATATTGCCAGGGAACATGCCAGCAGGTAGGCTAAATCCAACCATTGGGTTCGGTGGCAAAAGTAGACGCTCGAAAGAAACCGAATGATTTGTATTCGGTCTTTGCCTTCCGGACTAGTTTGACTAGCTTCTTCTCCGCTGTTGCCGTACTCTTGTGCTTCATCTCCTCCTCGATCATGTTTGGTATTTATAGCTAAAAGATCAGGGCAACTCTTCATCTTTAGTCCCGGTTGGTAGATTGAACCGGGACTAAAGGAGCGTTGATATGTGTGCCATATCTTCTGCTTGAGATCCAATGGCTGAGAAGCGCTCAAAAGAAACACACCCCTGATCCAACGGCCCACAAGCGCTCTAAAGAAACACACGATCCGTGTGCTTCTGATCAAACGGCTCACAATAGCTCGAACGAAACACACAATCAGTGTGCTTCTGATCCAACGGCTCACATATCAACGCTCCTTTAGTCCCGGTTCAATCTACCAACCGGGACTAAAGATGAAGAGTTGCCCTGATCTTTTAGCTATAAATACCAAACATGATCGAGGAGGAGATGAAGAACAAGAGTACGGCAACAGCAGAGAAGAAGCTAGTCAAATGTTCCAATATTTGATAATCATATCTTTTTATTATTTATTTTTCTAGTTTCTTTTTATTATTTGAAAATCATTATCGAATACAAGTCATACAAGGTTCTTTCAAGCGCTTGTGAGCCGTTGGATCAGGGGTGTGTTTCTTTAGAGCGCTTGTGAGCCGTTGGATCAGGGCCTTTAGTACCGGTTCGTGTTACCAACCGGGACTAAAGAAGCACACGGATCGTGTGTTTCTTTCAAGCGCTTGTGAGTCGTTGGATCAGGGGTGTGTTTCTTTAGAGCGCTTGTGAGCCGTTGGATCAGAAGCACACGGATCGTGTGTTTCCTTTGAGCGCTTGTGAGCTGTTGGATCAGGGCCTTTAGTACCGGTTCGTGTTACCAACCGGGACTAAAGAAGCACACGGATCGTGTGTTTCTTTCAAGCTCTTGTGAGCCGTTGGATCAGGGGTGTGTTTCTTTAGAGCGCTTGTGAGCCGTTGAATCAGAAGCACACGCCTATAAATAGTGACGTCCCTGCAGCGAAATGGCACACAACGAGTGTCTACCTTTGCCACCGAACCCAATGGTTGGATTTAGCCTACCCGCTGGCATGTTCCCTAACACAAGCCCTCGGGTAGGTTGAATCCAACCACTGGATTAGGGTGACACAATGATGAATTGCCAAGGAGGTGGGAGTGGTGGTGGTGGAAGTGGTAGCCATGCCCCTCGGTCGGATCCAAGCAGCTGCAAGGCTCTTTGATGATCTACAACATTCCCAACACTTTTTGGGACGGTCGTTAGATCATCAAAGAAGTCTTGCGGCTGCTTGGATCGAAGGTCGATTTGCTGCTCACTTCACAACCCTCAACAAAATACTTGCGGCTGTTCTATCTACAAAATACTTCAGTTCATCGACCGAATACATATCATTCGGATTCCCGTCATACAGCCCAACGGTGCATTTGATATGCAGGCACTCACGAGCCACCACTTGGGCTGTATGACGGAGAAACCGTGTGCATTTGATAAAAGGTTTAATACATTAATTATTACACATCACCACCAACATCTCTATCTAGTGTGTGTCCCTTTCTTCTTCGTGTGTGTCCCTTTCTTCTGATTGCGCCGCAACCATGGACAATCTTTATCATTCAACGCGATGGTTGGGTCAGTTTTCACCGTGAAGGGGGGAATTTCATGAAAATTATTGTAATCTTCCGACATGTCCGTCTTCTCCTCCACTCCTACGATGTTTCTTTTTGCTGAAAGAACTATGTGGCGCTTTGGCTCATCGTATGATGTATTCGCTTGCTTATCTTTTCTTTTTTTCGGTCTGGAAGACATGTCCTTCACATAGAAAACCTGAGCCACGTCATTGGCTAGGACGAATGGTTCGGTGTCGTACCCAAGATTTTTTACATCCACCGTAGTCATTCCGTACTTCGGGTCTACATTTACCCCGCCTTCCAGGTTGAACCATTTGCACCTGAACAAAGGTACCTTGAAAGAAGGTCCATAGTCAAGTTCCCATATCTGCTCTATGTAACCATAATATGTGTCCTTTTTCCCATTGTTGTTTGTTGCATCAAAGCGGACACCACTGTTTTGGTTGGTGCTCTTTTTATCTTGGTCGGTCGTGTAAAATGTATTCCCATTTATCTCGTACCCTTGAAAAGTCAATATAGTCGACGATGGTGCTTTGGCCAACAAGTATAATTGTTCTTCAACAGTGTTGTCATTAATGAGACGTGTTTGCAACCATCCGCTGAAAGTCTTCATGTGTTCTCTTTCAATCGATTCTCCAGGCTGCTCCGGGCATTTAGAGCGTAAAATATTCATGTGTTCCTGGATATACGGAGCCACCAAGATGGAATTATGTAGAACTGTGTAGTGTGCTTGATTGAAAGAATCCCAGTCCTTACACATTATTGCTTTCTTTCCTAGCGTGCCTATTCCACGCAGTCTCCCCTCATGGCGCGATTGAGGAACACCGATCGGCTTAAGGTCAGGAATAAAGTCAACACAAAACTCAATTACCTCCTCTGTTCCATAGCCCTTGGAGATGCTTCCTTCGGGCCTAGCACGGTTATGAACGTATTTCTTTAAGACTCCCATGAACCTCTCAAAGGGGAACATGTTGTGTAGAAATACAGGACCGAGAACATTAATCTCTTCGACTAGGTGAACTATGAGGTGCGTCATAATATTGAAGAAGGATGGTGGGAACACCAACTCGAAGCTGACAAGACATTGGACCACCTCCCTCTGTAAACCTGGTAGAGTTAATGGATTGATCACCTTCTGAGAAATTGCATTGAGAAATGCACATAGCTTCACAATGGGTACTCGAACATTTTCCGGTAGAAGCCCCCTCAATGCAATCGGAAGTAATTGTGTCATAATCACGTGGCAGTCATGAGACTTTAGGTTCTGGAACTTTTTCTCTGCCATGTTTATTATTCCCTTTATATTCGACGAGAAACCAGACGGGACCTTGATACTGCTCAGGACTTCAAAAAAGATCTCCTTCTCTTCTTTGGTAAGAGCGTAGCTGGCAAGACCTTGATACTTATCTGGATTCAGGTGGTCGTCTCGTTCGTGCATACGTTGGTGGTCCTGTCGTGATTCCGGTGTATCTTTTGTTTTCCCATACACGCCCAAGAAGCTTAGTAGGTTCACGCACAGATTTTTCGTCACGTGCATCACGTCGATTGCAGAGCGAACCTCCAGTATTTTCCAATAGGGTAGCTCCCAAAATATAGAGCACTTCTTCCACATGGGTACGTGTCCATCAGCGTCATTCGAAACAGATAGACTGCCAGGACCCTTTCCAAAGATTACTTTTAAGTCCTTGACCATGTCATATATAACATCACCATTAGGTAATTTAGGATTCGTCTGATGATTTGGCTCACCTTTGAAATGCTTGCCTTTCTTTCTTACGGCATGCCCTTTTGTAAGAAATCGCCGATGCCCCAGGTACACATTCTTGTTTCCCATATGTATACTTTCAGTCTCACCTAAACAGTGCGTGCATGCATTGTATCCCTTGTTTGACTGTCCTGAAATGTTACTAAGAGCAGGCCAATCATTGATGGTTACAAACAGCAACGCTCGTAGGTCAAATTCCTTTTGTTCGTGCTCATCCCACATAGGTACACCTTCGTCACGCCACAACTGTAAAAGTTCTTCAACCAATGGCCTCAGGTACACATCAATGTCGTTGCCCGGTTGCTTCGGGCCTTGGATGAGCACTGGCATCATAATGAACTTCCGCTTCATGCACAACCAAGGAGGAAGGTTATAAATACACAGAGTCACAGGCCAGGTGCTATGACTAGAGCTCTGCTCCCCGAAAGGATTAAAGCCATCTGTACTTAGCCCAAATCTTAAGTTCCTTGAGTCAGCTGCAAATTCCGGGAACTCCCTGTCGATTTTTCTCCACTGCGACCCATCGGCGGGGTGTCTTAACATCAGGTCTTTCAAACGGTCTTCTTTGTGCCATCGTAACAACTTTGCATGCTCTTTGTTTTGAAACAAACGTTTCAATCGTGGTATTATAGGAGCATACCACATCACCTTGGCAGGAACCCTCTTCCTAGGGCACGGCTCACCCTCAACATCACCAGGGTCATCTCGCCTTATTTTATACCTCAATGCACCGCATACCGGGCATGCATTCAAATTCTCGTACTCCTCACCACGGTAGAGGATGCAGTCATTGATGCATGCATGTATCTTCTGCACCTCTAATCCTAGAGGGCAGACAACCTTCTTTGCTTCATACGTACTGGGGGGTAATACGTTATCCCTTGGAAGCATCTTCTTTATTATTTTCAGCAATTTTTCAAATCCCTTGTCAGATGTACCATTCTCTGCCTTCCATTGCAGCAATTCCAGCGTGGTACCAAGCTTTTTCTGGCCATCTTCGCAAGTTGGGTATAACAATTTCTTGTGATCCTCTAACATGCTCTCCAACTTCAACCTCTCGTTTTCACTTCCGCTGTTTATCTGTGCATCAAGAATGGCCCGACCAAAATCATCATCGTGCTCATCAACAATGGGCTCTTCTTCAGCTTCGTCTTCCCCCATTGCAGTATCACCGTCATCGGTGAACGTAGGATAGTTGTCATTATCCTCTTCTTCTTCATTTTCTTCCATTATAACCCCTCTTTCTCCGTGCTTGGTCCAACAATTATAACCGGACATGAAACCATGCTGCAACAGGTGGACGTGAATGGTTTTTGAGGTAGAGTAATCCTGCGTATTCTTGCAGACGCTACATGGACAAGAAATAAAACCATTCGACGGCTTGTTTTTCTCAGCCACACGGAGAAAATAATGCATGCCATTAATATAGTCGGGAAATCGTCGGTCACTGTACATCCATTGCCGGCTCATCTGCATTATATAAATATATCAAAAACTATTGCACTACATCAAGAGTATATAATAGTGACCAAATTAATTAATACAAGTTCATCACATTAAAACCAAAGTAAAGTAATTGTAATGCATAGTCCTCATAAAACATACATTAATTGAAACTAACATACAACTATCTAAATAGTTTAAATCCAACACCAAATGCGATCAAAATCGCAACTAAGGTAACTACTGAACCAACAACATAATGGTACCAAGCCTCCTGACTAATGGAATATTTTCTAATCTTTTTAATCTTCAAGCGCATTGCATCCATCTTGATCTCATGGGCATGTGCGACGTCGGCAAGCTTGAACTCGTGTTCATCGATGATGTCGGCAAGCTTCAACTCCAATTTCATCTTCTCTTCTAGGCATTGCAGACGAAGATCTTCACTTATTTCCAATTTTGCTTTCAAATCATTGTTTTCTTTTACAAAAAACTCGACAATAGGGTCGGTTGGAATTTCCGGTTCAACTACCTCCTAGATAAAAGTGTCTATGTCAAGTTGGTAGGTATAGTTGTTATAAACACGAAATGAAACAAATAGTTATGAAAATATACCACATCCGAATCATAGACCGGACGAGGGCCGACGGGGGCGGATATCAAAACCATGACACTATACATATAAAAAAACATAAGAAAAATATACAAGAAATAAATATGCTTTTAAATCATACATGTCATTTTTCTTAAAATAGAAGATAAAGAAAAAAAGCTCACCGAGGTGGTGCCGGTGACGGGACGACGCGGGCTATCGACGGCGGTGAGGACGGGACGACACTAAAATCCACAAATAATAAATTAATTTGAGCTCAAAATGCATATAAAAAATTAAACTCTCTAGCTAGGCATTTCATCAAACACCTTGCTTGCACTACAAACCATAAAATGAGCTAAACTAGCAATGAAATGAGCTAAAGTTGCAACTTCGGAGAAAAGGATGATATTGCTAACCCTTGAATATATGGGGTGCCTTCAATCCTCACAAATGGTGAAAAAAATGGGGATTAACTTGAGTGATGGAGTGGAAATGGAGGAGAAAATGTTGATGAACTCAAGCTAAAAATGGTGGTGGAGCTCAGGTGGAAGATGATATAGGCAGGGAAGAGCCTTTGGTCCCGGTTTGTGGCTGGAACCGGGACCAAAGGGTGCCTGCCAGGGGTCCCACGGCTATTGCCGCATGTGCAGACCCTTTGGTCCCGGTTCTAGCCACGAACCGGGACCAAAGGTCCAAATAGAACCGGGACCAAAGGTCCCCGGCGCCCCGGCCGATGGAACCGGGACCAATGCCCCCTTTGGTCCCGGTTCTTTATTGATCCGGGACAAAAGGGCAAAACGGAAGCCCTATTTTCTACTAGTGATACCAATTGATGAAGAAATCGGACAGGTTTAGCTGGACTCCGCAAGCGGATGCGGCGTTTCATGAGCTGAAAAAGATGTTGGCTACCGCGCCAATACTGGCTTCGCCATTACCGAGTGAGCCCATGTTGCTCTACATTGCGGCGTTTCGTAGTGGTTGTGGAACGAGAAGAGGAAGGAGCTACCGTGCAGAGGCCGGTATATTATTTGAGTGAGGTGCTCTCCGCATCGAAACAAAATTACCCTCATTATCAGAAAATGACTTATGGAGTCTACATGGCGGCCAAAAAACTAAAGCATTACTTCCAGGAGCATCCCATAACTGTTGTAAGTGCGGCCCCTGTGTTGGAAATCCTTGGCAACAAAGATGCCAGTGGCCGAGTCGCCAAATGGGCTATTGAGCTTGCAGCGTACGCGCCGCAGTACGCAAGAAGAGATACCATCAAATCTCAGGCAGTGGCAGATTTCCTTGTGGATTGGGCCGAGATGGAATATGAACCGTCCCTGCCGGACTCCAACTACTGGAGAATGCATTTTGACGGGTCCAAAGTAAAGGAGGCCTGGGTGCTGGTGTAGTTCTCACCTCTCCAAAGCGAGATCAGCTGAAATATGTGCTGCAAGTCCATTTCACGGCATCTAACAATGTCGCCGAGTATGAAGCACTAATTCATGGACTCAAGGTGGCCAAGGAAATCGGAATTCGCCGGATCATATGTTATGGAGACTCGGACCTGGTGATTCAGCAAACATCAGGCAACTGGGATGCCCTAGATGCCAACATGGCGGCCTACCGGTTCCATGTCCAGAAAATTTCGGGATTCTTTGATGGGTGCGAATTCACTCACATTCGGCGGACAGATAATGAAAGTGCTGACATGTTGTCCAAAATTGGGTCATATCGGCAGGCCATTCCACCAGGAGTATCACTGGAGCATCTTCACAAGCCATCAATCAAACCTTCACCCGAGTCAGAATCAATATTCATCCCGGGTAATCCGGAGCACGGTGCCGTCCCGATGGATGTGGATGTCGGGAGTAAGTTGCAGGACTCGGGGACTGCTACGCAGCACCCGGGGACTTCCATGGATGATGAGTACATTCAGCAAGACTCGGCGACTACGCTGGAAAATTGGAAAGCCGCTTGGCGGAACTCGGGGACTCCTTGGGAGGACTCGGGGACTCGTCAGCCTATGTCGGGCGTGGTAATGTCGGTTGATGCAATGGAAATCGACGAGCCAGTACTCGGCACTCGCCCGGTACCGGCATGGGCGCAACCCATAATGACATTCATGGTGGAAGGTACCCTACCGAGTGATGAGGTCTCGGCCAGACAAATTCAGAGGCGGTCCAAATCCTTCACAATCATCAATCATGAGCTGTACAACAGCAGTGTGACCACTGTGCTTCAGCGCTGTGTCGAACCAGAAGAAAGAGAAAGGATTCTCCGAGATATTCATCAGGGAGAATGTGGTCACCACGCCTCTTCCCGAGCTATAGTGGCTAAAGCATTCCGATATGGGTTCTACTGGCCCAGTGCTTTGTAGCAGGCAGAGGACATTGTCCGGAAATGTGAAGGATGTCAGTGGTTGGCTCACAAGATTCATAAGCCGGCATCAGCACTCAAAACTATTCCCATCACTTGGCCATTTGCAGTATGGTGTCTGGATATGGTGGGACCATTCAAACCAGCCCGAGGTAACATGACTCACATCCTGGTGATGGTGGACAAGTTCACCAAGTGGATCGAGGTGAAACCTATTAGAAAGTGCGATGGCCGCACAACCGTGTCATTCCTGAAGGATATTATCCTGAGGTATGGTCACCCGCATAGCATTATCACGGATAATGGCACCAATTTCGCAGAGGGAGCCTTTGCTCGGTTTTGCCAGGAAAAGAGAATCCGGCTAGACTTGGCATCGATTGCACATCCGCAGTCCAATGGACAGGTGGAAAGATCAAATGCCTTAGTCTTATCTGGCATCAAACCTCGGTTGATTGAACCACTGTTGCGTGCTTCGGGTTGTTGGCGGGATGAGATTCCGGCAGTACTGTGGAGTCTAAGGACTACAACGAATCGTTCCACTGGCTACACGCCATTCTTCCTGGTTCAAAGTAACAAGGACCCCCGAAGATGCCCCGAATACCCCCGAAGATGCCTCGGTCGTCTTTTGTTCAACTTTTCGAGAGCTTCCCGACGCCACCGGAATCGCCTCTATCGGAGCTTGCATGCAAAAGTTGCGGCTCGCAGAAAAGTACATAAAATATCAGGACACACGCGGACGAAATGTAAACATCTCCTGGTTCGGAGTAACAAGGACCCCCGAAGATGCCCCAAAGACCCCCGAAGATGCCCCGGTCGTCTTCTGTTCAACTTTTCGAGAGCTTCCCGGCGCCACCGGAAACGCCTCTATCGGAGCTTGCATGCAAAAGTTGCGGCTCGTAGAAAAGTACATAAAATATCAGGACACAGGCGGACGAAATGTAAATGTCTCCTGGTTCAGAGTAACAAGGACCCCCGAAGATGCCCCGAATACCCCCGAAGATGCCCCGGTCGTCTTTTCTCGATACGGCCTTGCGGGGCCCGTTCGGGGGCCTAGACAACGTTTTTTGCGACCGAAGACTTTCGTGCCAGCACCGGTTCCGCGAGTACTAATAAATTCCCCCCCTCATGTTAAAAATACCGCAGTCAGAAAAACACAAGTGTGGCGAGCCCTAACTTTTCGAGAGCTTCCAGGTGCCACCGGAATCGCCTCTATCGGAGCTTGCATGCAAAAGTTGCGGCTTGCAGAAAAGTACATAAAATATCAAGACACACGCGGACAAAATGTAAATGTCTCTTGGTTCGGAGTAACAAGGACCCCCAAAGATGCCCCGGTCGTCTTTAGTTCAACTTTTCGAGAGCTTCCCGCACTAGTAGGAAAAGGCTTATAGACAGACGACATTCTGTGGCGCACCAATTTTCGTGCGCCACAGAAATATGTTTCTGTGGCGCACCGTGCTTGGTGCGCCACAGAAAGTCACAATTCTGTGGCGCACCTGGCCACATGCGCCATAGAAATATGACTTTCTGTGGCGCACCAAGCACGGTGCGCCACAGAAAGTCACATTTCTGTGGCGCACCAAGCACGGTGCGCCACAGAAAGTCGTCTGGGGGGGGGGACTGGTGAAATTAGGAAAAAAAAATTCTGTGGCGCACCTGGATTGGTGCGCCAGAGAATTTTTTTCTTCCGATCACACACCCCCCCTGTAACAGCCCAGATTTGGTACCCTAAAATATGGGCCAAATTTTCACTTTTTGTTTTGCATTGCATCATGGCATACATATTTAAATTGCTAAATTAAATATTGCCACCATTGAAAATCTTTAAAAGGAAGTAAACCCTTCCCAAACTTCCAAACCAAATGCATTGTTCAAATTGGCAAAACAAAATATTCTTGAGCTTCCATATTTGTCCAGGCAGTTCCAACAACTACAAATATAATTGTTGCCAAATTTAAATGCATTTGAACATGCAAGTATTTAATTAAAGCCAAAATTGCAAGAGAGCAATTTCTGAGATGTTATCACAGGAAATGTTTTTCAAATGGGCTGCAAATTTTACCACAGGTTCCACATAATATATATTGGCTCTGTGAATTTTTCTAGATTTTATAAAAAGGTTTAAGGGCCTCAATTAAAAATGAGAACTTCAAATAGTTGAAAGTCAACTTTGAATTTGAAACCAATTAAACCTTTCCAAAAATTCCAAATAAAAATATGGTGGGCTTCCTCTTTCTGTTTTAAGCCTCCATGAATATTTTCATAAATTTTGGAAATGCTTTGATGCCTCAATTAATTAGAAAAGGGCCTCTGTTTCAATTAAATAAAGAAAACAGAAAAGGAGAAAAGGTTCCAGGGGGTTTTCCAGAAAAACGTCTTCGTCTTCGTCCCTGTAGCGACCGAGCGCCTCACCCCGCCGTCGCCACCGCACCGCACCTGCCACTGTCGCCATGCCGCGTCTCCTCGGGGTATAAGAAGCAAGCTGGGGCCGCCCTCTCTCTCTCTCCCGCTCCTTTCCCCCTTGCGAAACCCTAACCCTAAAACCGGCCCGCGCTTCTGCCCGACGCCGTCGCCGCTGCCGTCATGAATGCCGTCGACTCCGGCCATCCCGGCGCCAGCCAGCTCCACCACTAGCTCCGCCTCGCTGTGCCGCCCCTCCCCGTGCGAGGAATCGACCCGGGTGGGCCGAAATCCCCGCCGGCGACCGCGTCTTCCCCGCGGCCGACCGAGACGCCAGCCACCATTCCGTCGCCGCCGCCCCACCTCCGGGGCAGAATTAAATCATTTGTTAAAATATCATAACTTGTTAAATATTAACTCAAAAATTGCAAATGATATACCAAGATGATCAGTGGATTAATACCTATCTAATAATGTCATTGTCATGCATATATACCTCATATTTCAGTACTGGACTTTTTGTTTAATCACTTATCTCACTAAGTTAAATATGGAGTTAAAACCCGTTAATTGCAATATTTATTTTAGGGGTTCCATTTAACTTGTGGGAGATGCCCAATATGATTTCAATGCATAATATGACCATATCATCATGATTGTGCATTGCACCTTGTATTCGTGTTATTTATTTCATTTCCTGTTATTTTTGTGTTTCGTTAGATTCCGGAGTCGAGGTTTCACCACAATACCTCGACGATCAACGCGCCCAGTTCTATCAGCAAGGCAAGAGCTAACCTAACCTTCTTGGCATCTAGCATCCTACTGCTTTTACAAACTTATTTTATCCACTATAATATTGCATGCGATTCAAATGTCTCTTTTGATCAAGATTAGAGTATCCTATGAATGCATGTTTATCCCCTGAACCATCACCTGCTCCCCCTCCTATAAACCCTAGGTTTGATGTGTTGGCCGGATACAAAATATAATAGTTGGTTATATGCTTAGCTATGCTTAGCAATGTTTAGTCGAAATGCTACGTATGTTCGTTGTTAAATTCCATATTGTTGAATGATGATGGAATGATCGGACATGGAGGTTGCTGTTGTTGTTAATTAATTAAATTGCTTAATAGGCTTGGGTGAGTTGCCATCGGGGATGGTGTTTTGCGTCACTCTTGCCCCTAAGTGCGAGTTCTTGTCTCTAGAACCAAGGTTTGAGCGTGCTGCCATTGGTGGGTGTATGTGCGCCTTACTAACTGAATAACTTGTGCGGGCGTATCCAAGGGTCCTCTAGTTCGGATTTCCATTTGCCGTGTGTGTGAGCGGAAAAAGAAATGATGAGGATGGTGGTGTTTAGGATGTGGCGATGGGGCAGGGGCTGAGGCTGGGTAAACTTGCCCTGTGGCCACAGATGACTCTTGGATAGTCTCACGCGAGGTAAAGGTTTAACCGCGCCCGCTCGCCGGCCTTCCCCGGAAGAAGGCCAATCAGGTGAGCCGGACGGTACCAATGGATAAGAAGCTGGGAGGTCCCTCGGGAACCTGGCGACTTTCACATAGTACACCCCTGCAGGGTAAATCTTTTCGAAAAGCCGTGTCCGCAGTTATGGACGACTTGGGAACGGACTACGAGATCATAGATAACATTTAACCTAATTGATATGGCAGCTAGAGGTTGCATAATCAACGTGTGGTAAAGGTTCATTTCCTCGAGGGTGATTCGAGGGAGTGCCTTGGTGGAGATGAGTTGGTGTTGGCTACAAATGGTTCGTTGAGAACCAAAGATGAAAGTTTACTCTCTTATCCCTTTTCGGAAAACATTCTGAGTAGACGATGCCATGGGTCTTTATATCTTTAAAAGGAAAACCAGCTTTATGCAAATTAGCTACATTACACAGCAGTAGAGCCTCCGTCAGCATCGGGCCTATATCGCCCTACTAATTCTTGCGAGTACGTCGTACTCAGCCTTGCTTTGTTGAATATTATTTGTTTCAGAGGAGGACGCCACCGAACTGGAAGGTGGGTTCTACGTTGACATCGACGAGTAGTCTGGGGTTCCCAGGTGGCAGCTTGGGACGTCTTGGAACAGGCTGGCACGGGATGTTTATTTGTAGGCCTCTTAGGCCATAATTTGGATCTTGTTGTTAGACAACTATATTTGCTTTCCGCTTGATGTAATGATGGGTCAGTGACCTCTGATGTGTCATTTGCTATCTTTCTCAATTATATGAGTTGAACTATGATATCTTTGTGTCGTAGAGTCTGTGATGTGCCAGTTGTTCCGCAGTCTTGGTCTCTTTGTTATACGTGAAAGCGATGTCCGAGCTTATGGCATGATCGAGGTGTTGTGTGCCGATGATGTATTCCGAGCACGCCTGCCAATGTGTTTTGGCCTGGGATTGGTAACCCTAGTAACCCTTGATTGTGTAGCATGACCGGTTGCACAACGTTTCACTGTATAGCTCTGGGGTCGGGGCGCTACACCCCCCCCGGTGGATCGCCTTTTTAGTCTTGTAGGAGGTAAAATAAAATGATAAAAAATTCAATAAATAAAATCCTTTGGGATGTAGTTAGGTATGAGTGTCTAGTAGGTCTAGAAATTTTGAAATATGAATTTTGACCTTTTTTGCAACAAATGAAAAAAAAATCTTATAACAGCCATAACTTTTGCATACGATGTCGAAAACATGCGAATAATACCTTTAAAAAAACTAGAGAAAATTTCGGATTCGATGGCCAATAGAAGAATTTTCACAGAATCCTCAAATTCCAAACCAAAAAAAAGTTATGGCCAACAGAAGAATTTTCCCAGCAAAATAAAAAAAAATCAAAAGAAGGGAAAAAATTCTGTGGCGCATCTTGGCATTGGTGCGCCACAGAATTATTGGGCGGGATTCGAAATTTTGAATCCCGCCAGCCCCCTTCTCCCTCTCTTTTCCCTTTTCTCCTTCTCTCCTCCACTTCTCCCTCCACTTCTCCTCTTCCTTTCCCTCTTCCCTTCTCCTCTACACATCTCTCCCCTTCTCCTCCCTCCTCCATCTCTTCTCCTCTCCTCCACATCTTCTCTACTCCTCCTCCACCTCCACCTCCGGCGGCCTCCTCCACAACTCCGGTGACCACCTCCACAACCCCGGCGACCTCAACCTCCGGTGACCTCCTCCTCCACCCCGGCGACCTCCACCTCTGGCGACCTCCTCCACCACCGGCGACCTCCTCCACCGCCGGCGACCTCCTCCTCCTCCACTCCGGCGACCTCCTCCTCCACTTCGGCGACCTCCTCCTCCACTCCGGCGACCTCCTCCTCCACCTCCGGCGAACTCCGGCGACCACCATCCTCTACCAACCTCCGGCGACTCCCTCCTCCACCCATCTACGACCTCCAAAAAAGAAACGAAACGAAACGAAATTCTGGCGACCAGATCTAGATCTATCTAGATCTGGCCGCCCTTTTTTTTGAAATTCAAAAAATTCTGTGGCGCACGGTGGGGATGGTGCGCCACAGAAATATTTCTGTGGCGCACGGTGGGTGGGTGCGCCACAGAAATATTTCTGTGGCGCACGGAGGAGGTGCGCCACAGAAAAAAAAATTTAGTGGCGGTGATTCAGTGGCGTACTGGCCGTGCGCCACAGAATTAAAAAACGGTGCGCCACTGATAGGCTTTTCTGTACTAGTGCCGGCGCCACCGGAATCGCCTCTATCGGAGCTTGCATGCAAAAGTTGCGGCTCGCAGAAAAGTACATAAAATATCAGGACACACGCGACGAAATGTAAACATCTCCTGGTTCGGAGTAACAAGGACCCCCGAAGATGCCCCGAAGACCCCCGAAGATGCCCCGGTCGTCTTTTGTTCAACTTTTCGAGAGCTTCCCGGCGCCACCGGAATCGCCTCTATCGGAGCTTGCATGCAAAAGTTGCGGCTCGCAGAAAAGTACATAAAATATCAGGACACACGCGACGAAATGTAAACATCTCCTGGTTCGGAGTAACAAGGACCCCGAAGATGCCCCGAAGACCCCCGAAGATGCCCCGGTCGTCTTTTGTTCAACTTTTCGAGAGCTTCCCGGCGCCACCGGAATCGCCTCTATCGGAGCTCGCATGCAAAAGTTGCGGCTCGCAGAAAAGTACATAAAATATCAGGACACAGGCGGATGAAATGTAAATGTCTCCTGGTTCAAAGTAACAAGGACCCCCGAGATGCCCCGAATACCCCCGAAGATGCCTCGGTCGTCTTTTGTTCAACTTTTCGAGAGCTTCCCGGCGCCACCGGAATCGCCTCTATCGGAGCTTGCATGCAAAAGTTGCGGCTCGTAGAAAAGTACATAAAATATCAGGACACACGCGGACGAAATGTAAATGTCTCCTGGTTCGGAGTAACAAGGACCCCCGAAGATGCCCCGAATACCCCCGAAGATGCCCTAGTCGTCTTCTGTTCAACTTTTCGAGAGCTTCCCGGCGCCACCGGAATCGCCTCTATCGAAGCTTGCATGCAAAAGTTGCGGCTCGCAGAAAAGTACATAAAATATCAGGACACACGCGGACGAAATGTAAACATCTCCTGGTTCGGAGTAACAAGGACCCCCGAAGATGCCCCGAAGACCCCGAAGATGCCCCGGTCGTCTTCTGTTCAACTTTTCGAGAGCTTCCCGGCGCCACCGGAATCGCCTCTATCGGAGCTTGCATGCAAAAGTTGCGGCTCGCAGAAAAGTACATAAAATATCAGGACACACGCGGACGAAATGTAAACATCTCCTGGTTCGGAGTAACAAGGACCCCCGAAGATGCCCCGAATACCCCCGAAGATGCCCCGGTCGTCTTTTGTTCAACTTTTCGAGAGCTTCCCGGCGCCACCGGAATCGCCTCTATCGGAGCTTGCATGCAAAAGTTGCGGCTCGCAGAAAAGTACATAAAATATCAGGACACAGGCGGACGAAATGTAAAGTCTCCTGGTTCGGAGTAACATGGACCCCCGAAGATGCCCCGAATACCCCCGAAGATGCCCCGGTCGTCTTTTGTTCAACTTTTCGAGAGCTTCCCGGCGCCACCGGAATCGCCTCTATCGGAGCTTGCATGCAAAAGTTGCGGCTCGCAGAAAAGTACATAAAATATCAGGACACACGCGACGAAATGTAAACATCTCCTGGTTCGGAGTAACAAGGACCCCCGAAGATGCCCGAAACCCCGAAGATGCCCCGGTCGTCTTTTGTTCAACTTTTCGAGAGCTTCCCGGCGCCACCGGAATCGCCTCTATCGGAGCTTGCATGCAAAAGTTGCGGCTCGCAGAAAAGTACATAAAATATCAGGACACACGCGGACGAAATGTAAACATCTCCTGGTTCGGAGTAACAAGGACCCCCGAAGATGCCCCGAAGACCCCCGAAGATGCCCCGGTCGTCTTCTGTTCAACTTTTCGAGAGCTTCCCGGCGCCACCGGAATCGCCTCTATCGGAGCTCGCATGCAAAAGTTGCGGCTCGCAGAAAAGTACATAAAATATCAGGACACAGGCGGACGAAATGTAAATGTCTCCTGGTTCGGAGTAACAAGGACCCCCGAAGATGCCCCGAATACCCCCGAAGATGCCCCGATCGTCTTTTGTTCAACTTTTCGAGAGCTTCCCAGTGCCACCGGAATCGCCTCTATCGGAGCTCGCAACAAAAAGTTCCGGCTCGCGGAAAAGTACATAAAATATCAGGACACACACGCGGACGGAAAGTAAATGTCTCCTGGTTCGGAGTAACAAGGACCCCCGAAGATGCCCCGAAGACCCCCGAAGATGCCCCGGTCATCTTTTGTCGATACGGCCTTGCGGGGCCCGTTCGGGGGCCTAGACAACTTTTTTTGCGACCAAAGACTTTCGTGCCAGCACCGGTTCCACGAGTGCTAATAAATTCCCCCCCTCATGTTAAAAATACGCAGTCAGAAAAAAGTTGCGAGCCTAACTTTTCGAGAGCTTCCCGGTGCCACCGGAATCGCCTCTATCGGAGCTTGCATGCAAAAGTTGCGGCTCGCAGAAAAGTACATAAAATATCAAGACACACGCGGACGAAATGTAAATGTCTCCTGGTTCGGAGTAACAAGGACCCCCGAAGATGCCCGAATACCCCGAGATGCCCGGTCGTCTTTTGTTCAACTTTTCGAGAGCTTCCCGGCGCCACCGGAATCGCCTCTATCGGAGCTTGCATGCAAAAGTTGCGGCTCGCAGAAAAGTACATAAAATATCAGGACACACGCGACGAAATGTAAACATCTCCTGGTTCGGAGTAACAAGGACCCCCGAAGATGCCCCGAAGACCCCCGAAGATGCCCCGGTCGTCTTTTGTTCAACTTTTCGAGAGCTTCCCGGCGCCACCGGAATCGCCTCTATCGGAGCTTGCATGCAAAAGTTGCGGCTCGCAGAAAAGTACATAAAATATCAGGACACACGCGACGAAATGTAAACATCTCCTGGTTCGGAGTAACAAGGACCCCGAAGATGCCCCGAAGACCCCCGAAGATGCCCCGGTCGTCTTTTGTTCAACTTTTCGAGAGCTTCCCGGCGCCACCGGAATCGCCTCTATCGGAGCTCGCATGCAAAAGTTGCGGCTCGCAGAAAAGTACATAAAATATCAGGACACAGGCGGACGAAATGTAAATGTCTCCTGGTTCGAGTAACAAGGACCCCCGAAGATGCCCCGAATACCCCCGAAGATGCCCCGGTCGTCTTTGTTCAACTTTTCGAGAGCTTCCCGGCGCCACCGGAATCGCCTCTATCGGAGCTTGCATGCAAAAGTTGCGGCTCGCAGAAAAGTACATAAAATATCAGGACACACGCGGACGAAATGTAACATTCTCCTGGTTCGGAGTAACAAGGACCCCCGAAGATGCCCCGAATACCCCCGAAGATGCCCCGGTCGTCTTTTGTTCAACTTTTCGAGAGCTTCCCGGCGCCACCGGAATCGCCTCTATCGGAGCTTGCATGCAAAAGTTGCGGCTCGCAGAAAAGTACATAAAATATCAGGACACACGCGGACGAAATGTAACATCTCCTGGTTCGGAGTAACAAGGACCCCCGAAGATGCCCCGAATACCCCCGAAGATGCCCCGGTCGTCTTTTGTTCAACTTTTCGAGAGCTTCCCGGCGCCACCGGAATCGCCTCTATCGGAGCTTGCATGCAAAAGTTGCGGCTCGCAGAAAAGTACATAAAATATCAGGACACAGGCGGACGAAATGTAAATGTCTCCTGGTTCGGAGTAACAAGGACCCCCGAAGATGCCCCGAATACCCCCGAAGATGCCCCGGTCGTCTTTTGTTCAACTTTTCGAGAGCTTCCCGGCGCCACCGGAATCGCCTCTATCGGAGCTTGCATGCAAAAGTTGCGGCTCGCAGAAAAGTACATAAAATATCAGGACACACGCGGACGAAATGTAACATTCTCCTGGTTCGGAGTAACAAGGACCCCCGAAGATGCCCCGAAGACCCCGAAGATGCCCCGGTCGTCTTTTGTTCAACTTTTCGAGAGCTTCCCGGCGCCACCGGAATCGCCTCTATCGGAGCTTGCATGCAAAAGTTGCGGCTCGCAGAAAAGTACATAAAATATCAGGACACACGCGGACGAAATGTAACATCTCCTGGTTCGGAGTAACAAGGACCCCCGAAGATGCCCCGAATACCCCCGAAGATGCCCCGGTCGTCTTTTGTTCAACTTTTCGAGAGCTTCCCGGCGCCACCGGAATCGCCTCTATCGGAGCTTGCATGCAAAAGTTGCGGCTCGCAGAAAAGTACATAAAATATCAGGACACACGCGGACGAAATGTAAACATCTCCTGGTTCGGAGTAACAAGGACCCCCGAAGATGCCCCGAATACCCCCGAAGATGCCCCGGTCGTCTTTTGTTCAACTTTTCGAGAGCTTCCCGGCGCCACCGGAATCGCCTCTATCGGAGCTTGCATGCAAAAGTTGCGGCTCGCAGAAAAGTACATAAAATATCAGGACACAGGCGGACGAAATGTAAATGTCTCCTGGTTCGGAGTAACAAGGACCCCCGAAGATGCCCCGAATACCCCCGAAGATGCCCCGGTCGTCTTTTGTTCAACTTTTCGAGAGCTTCCCGGCGCCACCGGAATCGCCTCTATCGGAGCTTGCATGCAAAAGTTGCGGCTCGCAGAAAAGTACATAAAATATCAGGACACACGCGGACGAAATGTAACATCTCCTGGTTCGGAGTAACAAGGACCCCCGAAGATGCCCGAAGACCCCCGAAGATGCCCCGGTCGTCTTTTGTTCAACTTTTCGAGAGCTTCCCGGCGCCACCGGAATCGCCTCTATCGGAGCTTGCATGCAAAAGTTGCGGCTCGCAGAAAAGTACATAAAATATCAGGACACACGCGGACGAAATGTAAACATCTCCTGGTTCGGAGTAACAAGGACCCCCGAAGATGCCCCGAAGACCCCCGAAGATGCCCCGGTCGTCTTCTGTTCAACTTTTCGAGAGCTTCCCGGCGCCACCGGAATCGCCTCTATCGGAGCTTGCATGCAAAAGTTGCGGCTCGCAGAAAAGTACATAAAATATCAGGACACAGGCGGACGAAATGTAAATGTCTCCTGGTTCGGAGTAACAAGGACCCCCGAAGATGCCCCGAATACCCCCGAAGATGCCCCGGTCGTCTTTTGTTCAACTTTTCGAGAGCTTCCCGGCGCCACCGGAATCGCCTCTATCGGAGCTTGCATGCAAAAGTTGCGGCTCGCAGAAAAGTACATAAAATATCAGGACACACGCGGACGAAATGTAAATGTCTCCTGGTTCGGAGTAACAAGGACCCCCGAAGATGCCCCGAATACCCCCGAAGATGCCCCGGTCGTCTTTTGTTCAACTTTTCGAGAGCTTCCCGGCGCCACCGGAATCGCCTCTATCGGAGCTTGCATGCAAAAGTTGCGGCTCGCAGAAAAGTACATAAAATATCAGGACACACGCGGACGAAATGTAAACATCTCCTGGTTCGGAGTAACAAGGACCCCCGAAGATGCCCCGAAGACCCCCGAAGATGCCCCGGTCGTCTTTGTTCAACTTTTCGAGAGCTTCCCGGCGCCACCGGAATCGCCTCTATCGGAGCTTGCATGCAAAAGTTGCGGCTCGACGAAAAGTACATAAAATATCAGGACACAGGCAGACGAAATGTAAATGTCTCCTGGTTCGGAGTAACAAGGACCCCCGAAGATGCCCCGAATACCCCCGAAGATGCCCCGATCGTCTTTTGTTCAACTTTTCGAGAGCTTCCCGGCGCCACCGGAATCGCCTCTATCGGAGCTCGCAACAAAAAGTTCCGGCTCGCGGAAAAGTACATAAAATATCAGGACACACACGCGGACGGAAAGTAAATGTCTCCTGGTTCGGAGTAACAAGGACCCCCGAAGATGCCCCGAAGACCCCCGAAGATGCCCCGGTCATCTTTTGTCGATACGGCCTTGCGGGGCCCGTTCAGGGGCCTAGACAACGTTTTTTGTGACCGAAGACTTTCGTGCCAGCACCGGTTCCACGAGTGCTAATAAATTCCCCCCTCATGTTAAAAATACCGCAGTCAGAAAAACACAAGTGTGGCGAGCCCTAACTTTTCGAGAGCTTCCCGGTGCCACCGGAATCGCCTCTATCGGAGCTTGCATGCAAAAGTTGCGGCTCGCAGAAAAGTACATAAAATATCAGGACACACGCGGACGAAATGTAAATATCTCCTGGTTCAGAGTAACAAGGACCCCCGAAGATGCCCCGGTCGTCTTTAGTTCAACTTTTCGAGAGCTTCCCGGCGCCACCGGAATCGCCTCTATCGGAGCTTGCATGCAAAAGTTGCGGCTCGCAGAAAAGTACATAAAATATCAGGACACACGCGAACGAAATGTAAACATCTCCTGGTTCGGAGTAACAAGGACCCCCGAAGATGCCCCGAAGACCCCCGAAGATGCCCCGGTCGTCTTTTGTTCAACTTTTCGAGAGCTTCTCGGCGCCACCGGAATCGCCTCTATCGGAGCTTGCATGCAAAAGTTGCGGCTCGCAGAAAAGTACATAAAATATCAGGACACACGCGATGAAATGTAAACATCTCTTGGTTCGGAGTATACAAGGACCCCTGAAGATGCCCCGAAGACCCCCGAAGATGCCCCGGTCGTCTTTTGTTCAACTTTTCGAGAGCTTCCCGGCGCCACCGGAATCGCCTCTATCGGAGCTCGCATGCAAAAGTTGCGGCTCGCAGAAAAGTACATAAAATATCAGGACACAGGCGGACGAAATGTAAATGTCTCCTGGTTCGGAGTAACAAGGACCCCCGAAGATGCCCCGAATACCCCCGAAGATGCCCCGGTCGTCTTTGTTCAACTTTTCGAGAGCTTCCCGGCGCCACCGGAATCGCCTCTATCGGAGCTTGCATGCAAAAGTTGCGGCTCGCAGAAAAGTACATAAAATATCAGGACACAGGCGGACGAAATGTAACATCTCCTGGTTCGGAGTAACAAGGACCCCCGAAGATGCCCCGAAGACCCCCGAAGATGCCCCGGTCGTCTTTGTTCAACTTTTCGAGAGCTTCCCGGCGCCACCGGAATCGCCTCTATCGGAGCTTGCATGCAAAAGTTGCGGCTCGCAGAAAAGTACATAAAATATCAGGACACACGCGGACGAAATGTAAACATCTCCTGGTTCGGAGTAACAAGGACCCCCGAAGATGCCCCGAATACCCCGAAGATGCCCCGGTCGTCTTTTGTTCAACTTTTCGAGAGCTTCCCGGCGCCACCGGAATCGCCTCTATCGGAGCTTGCATGCAAAAGTTGCGGCTCGACGAAAAGTACATAAAATATCAGGACACAGGCGGACGAAATGTAAATGTCTCCTGGTTCGGAGTAACAAGGACCCCCGAAGATGCCCCGAATACCCCCGAAGATGCCCCGGTCGTCTTTAGTTCAACTTTTCGAGAGCTTCCCGGCGCCACCGGAATCGCCTCTATCGGAGCTTGCATGCAAAAGTTGCGGCTCGCAGAAAAGTACATAAAATATCAGGACACACGCGGACGAAATGTAAACATCTCCTGGTTCGGAGTAACAAGGACCCCCGAAGATGCCCCGGTCGTCTTCTGTTCAACTTTTCGAGAGCTTCCCGGCGCCACCGGAATCGCCTCTATCGGAGCTTGCATGCAAAAGTTGCGGCTCGCAGAAAAGTACATAAAATATCAGGACACACGCGGACGAAATGTAAATTCTCCTGGTTCGGAGTAACAAGGACCCCCGAAGATGCCCCGAAGACCCCCGAAGATGCCCCGGTCGTCTTCTGTTCAACTTTTCGAGAGCTTCCCGGCGCCACCGGAATCGCCTCTATCGGAGCTCGCATGCAAAAGTTGCGGCTCGCAGAAAAGTACATAAAATATCAGGACACAGGCGGACGAAATGTAAATGTCTCCTGGTTCGGAGTAACAAGGACCCCCGAAGATGCCCCGAATACCCCCGAAGATGCCCCGGTCGTCTTTAGTTCAACTTTTCGAGAGCTTCCCGGCGCCACCGGAATCGCCTCTATCGGAGCTTGCATGCAAAAGTTGCGGCTCGCAGAAAAGTACATAAAATATCAGGACACACGGCGGACGAAATGTAAATGTCTCCTGGTTCGGAGTAACAAGGACCCCCGAAGATGCCCCGAATACCCCCGAAGATGCCCGGTCGTCTTTGTTCAACTTTTCGAGAGCTTCCCGGCGCCACCGGAATCGCCTCTATCGGAGCTTGCATGCAAAAGTTGCGGCTCGCAGAAAAGTACATAAAATATCAGGACACAGGCGGACGAAATGTAAATGTCTCCTGGTTCGGAGTAACAAGGACCCCCGAAGATGCCCCGGTCGTCTTCTGTTCAACTTTTCGAGAGCTTCCCGGCGCCACCGGAATCGCCTCTATCGGAGCTCGCATGCAAAAGTTGCGGCTCGCAGAAAAGTACATAAAATATCAGGACACAGGCGGACGAAATGTAAATGTCTCCTGGTTCGGAGTAACAAGGACCCCCGAAGATGCCCCGATCGTCTTTTGTTCAACTTTTCGAGAGCTTCCCGGCGCCACCGGAATCGCCTCTATCGGAGCTCGCATGCAAAAGTTGCGGCTCGCAGAAAAGTACATAAATATCAGGACACACGCGCGGACGGAAATGTAAATGTCTCCTGGTTCGGAGTAACAAGGACCCCCGAAGATGCCCCGAAGACCCCGAAGATGCCCGGTCATCTTTTGTCGATACGGGCCTTGCGGGGCCCGTTCAGGGGCCTAGACAACTTTTTTTGTGACCAAAGACTTTCGTGCCAGCACCGGCCACGAGTGCTANAAAAGTGGCGGCTCGCAGAAAACGGCTCAAAAGGCCGTAGGCTATTTGGATTGGATGTGGTTTTTTCTCTAGTTTTTTTTAAGGTATTAAACGTCGAAATCCGAGTTCGTATGCAAAAGTTATCGCCGTTTTACTCTTCCATAATGATTTTTTGCAAAATACATCGAAATTCATGTTTCAAATTTTTCCTAACACCTAGTTTACGTAACATAACCACATCTCAAAGGATTTTATTTTTTGAATTTTTTAACATTTTCTTTTAGCTTCTCCAAAACTGAAAAGGCGATCACGGGGGGGGGGGGGGGGGTGCATGGGAGCACAAAACAGGAAACTTACCCATGGCGCACCAAAATAGTGGTGCGCCACGGGTAAGAGGTTACCCATGGCGCACCACTATTTCGGTGCGCCACGTGGTAAGAGGGGTCAAAATTTGGCCCCGAGACCATTATGTTGGTGGCGCATTTGAATAAGGTGCGCCACGGCTATACTCTTACCCGTGGCGCACCGAAATAGTAGTGCGCCACGGCTAAGGAGGGTGCCCCTCCGTCAGCCCAGGCTACACTTTGCCGTGGCGCACCACTATTTTGGTGCGCCACGGGTAATGTCCTATGCGTGGCGCATCTGTGTCTGGTGCGCCACGGCTATATACTCGTGGCACACCAAAATAGTGGTGCGCCACGGCTAAGTAATCCACCTATAAGCCTTTTCCTAGTAGTGAAATGTAAACATCTCCTGGTTCGGAGTAACAAGGACCCCCGAAGATGCCCCGAATACCCCGAAGATGCCCCAGTCGTCTTAGTTCAACTTTTCGAGAGCTTCCCGGCGCCACCGGAATCGCTCTATCAGAGCTCGCATGCAAAAGTTGTGGCTCGACGAAAAGGACATAAAATATCAGGACACAGGCAGACGGAATGTAAATGTCTCCTGGTTCGGAGTAACAAGGACCCCCGAAGATGCCCCGAATACCCCCGAAGATGCCTCGGTCATCTTTAGTTCAACTTTTCGAGAGCTTCCCGGCGCCACCGGAATCGCCTCTATCGGAGCTTGCATGCAAAAGTTGCGGCTCGCAGAAAAGTACATAAAATATCAGGACACACGCGAACGAAACACTACTAGGGAAAAGCTTACCCGTGGCGCACCAAAAAAGCTTACCCGTGGCGCAGGGGGCTGCGCCACGGATTGCCACGCCACGGGTAACACAATAGCCGTGGCGCAGGGTCCTGGTGCGCCACGGGTATGTGCACATAGCCGTGGCGCACCAAAACTAGGTGCGCCACGGGTATGTAAACATACCCGTGGCGCACCTTGTTTTAGTGCGCCATGGCTATATGCACATACCCGTGGCGCACCTAGTTTTGGTGCGCCACGGCTATGAATTTCTGAATTTAAAAAAAAAAGAGCCACCAGCCCCCACTGGCGGTGCTCGCCGGTCGTCGGTCCTCGCTGGCGTGGAGGTGCTCGCCGGTGTGGAGGTGCTCGCCGGCTGTCGGTCCTCGCTGGCGTGGAGGTGCTCGCCGGCGTGGAGGTGCTCGCCGGCCGCCGGTCCTCGTCGGCGTGGAGGTGCTCGCCGGCCGTCGCTCCTCGTCGGCGTGGAGGTGCTCGCCGGCCGTCGGTCCTCGTCGGCGTGGAGGTGCTCGCCGGCCGTCGGTCCTCGTCGGTGTGGAGGTGCTCGCCGGCCGCCGGTCCTCGTCGGCGTGGAGGTGCTCGCCGGCCGTCGGTCCTCGTCGGTGTGGAGGTGCTCGCCGGCCGCCGGTCCTCGTCGGCATGGAGGTGCTCGCCGGCCGTCGCTCCTCGCCGGCGTGGAGGTGCTCGCCGGCCGCCGGTCCTCGTTGGCGTGGGGGTGGACGCCATGGTGGAGGTGCTCACCGGCCGTCGTGGAGAGAGGAGGATGGAGGATAAGGGAGAGAGAAGAGGAGAGGAGGATGAGATAGAGAGGAGGAGGAGGAGGACGAGAGGAGGAGAGAGTATAGGAGGAAGAGAGAGGAGTTGTCCCAATCCAGCCTCTATCCTCTCGACCAATCAGAAACAAGAATGAAGGAGCACACGGATTGTGTGCTAGTTTAAGTCACTGTGAGCCGTCGGATCGCTGGGAGCCGTCGGATCGTGGTGTTGCCCCCCATGTTACTCGTGGCGCATCTCATAGTGGTGCGCTACGAGTATTACAACTACCCGTGGCGCACCATCTCGTCCATGCGCCACGGGTAAGTTTTATTTATTTTTCCTGCCAGAAAACTTAAACTTCAAAAAAATAGGTCTTCCCTTTCGAATTTGGGGATTCTGTAGGCAAAAAACGGCTCAAAAGGCCGTAGGCAATTTGGATTGGATGTGGTTTTTTCTCTAGTTTTTTTAAGGTATTAAACGTCGAAATCCGAGTTCGTATGCAAAAGTTATCGCCGTTTTACTCTTCCATAATGATTTTTTGCAAAATACATCGAAATTCATGTTTCAAATTTTTCCTAACACCTAGTTTACGTAACATAACCACATCTCAAAGGATTTTATTTTTTGAATTTTTTAACATTTTCTTTTAGCTTCTCCAAAACTGAAAAGGCGATCACGGGGGGGGGGGGGGGGTGCATGGGAGCACAAAACAGGAAACTTACCCATGGCGCACCAAAATAGTGGTGCGCCACGGGTAAGAGGTTACCCATGGCGCACCACTATTTCGGTGCGCCACGGGTAAGAGGGGTCAAAATTTGGCCCCGAGACCATTATGTTGGTGGCGCATTTGAATAAGGTGCGCCACGGCTATACTCTTACCCGTGGCGCACCGAAATAGTAGTGCGCCACGGCTAAGGAGGGTGCCCCTCCGTCAGCCCAGGCTACACTTTGCCGTGGCGCACCACTATTTTGGTGCGCCACGGGTATGTCCTATGCGTGGCGCATCTGTGTCTGGTGCGCCACGGCTATATACTCGTGGCACACCAAAATAGTGGTGCGCCACGGCTAAGTAATCCACCTATAAGCCTTTTCCTAGTAGTGAAATGTAAACATCTCCTGGTTCGGAGTAACAAGGACCCCCGAAGATGCCCCGAATACCCCCGAAGATGCCCCGGTCGTCTTTAGTTCAACTTTTCGAGAGCTTCCCGGCGCCACCGGAATCGCCTCTATCAGAGCTCGCATGCAAAAGTTGTGGCTCGACGAAAAGGACATAAAATATCAGGACACAGGCAGACGGAATGTAAATGTCTCCTGGTTCGGAGTAACAAGGACCCCCGAAGATGCCCCGAATACCCCCGAAGATGCCTCGGTCATCTTTAGTTCAACTTTTCGAGAGCTTCCCGGCGCCACCGGAATCGCCTCTATCGGAGCTTGCATGCAAAGTTGCGGCTCGCAGAAAAGTACATAAAATATCAGGACACACGCGAACGAAACACTACTAGGGAAAAGCTTACCCGTGGCGCACCAAAAAAGCTTACCCGTGGCGCAGGGGGCTGCGCCACGGATTGCCACGCCACGGGTAACACAATAGCCGTGGCGCAGGGGTCCTGGTGCGCCACGGGTATGTGCACATAGCCGTGGCGCACCAAAACTAGGTGCGCCACGGGTATGTAAACATACCCGTGGCGCACCTTGTTTTAGTGCGCCATGGCTATATGCACATACCCGTGGCGCACCTAGTTTTGGTGCGCCACGGCTATGAATTTCTGAATTTAAAAAAAAAGAGCCACCAGCCACCCACTGGCGGTGCTCGCCGGTCGTCGGTCCTCGCTGGCGTGGAGGTGCTCGCCGGTGTGGAGGTGCTCGCCGGCTGTCGGTCCTCGCTGGCGTGGAGGTGCTCGCCGGCGTGGAGGTGCTCGCCGGCCGCCGGTCCTCGTCGGCGTGGAGGTGCTCGCCGGCCGTCGCTCCTCGTCGGGTGGAGGTGCTCGCCGGCCGCCGGTCCTCGTCGGCGTGGGGTGCTCGCCGGCCGTCGGTCCTCGTCGGTGTGGAGGTGCTCGCCGGCCGCCGGTCCTCGTCGGCGTGGAGGTGCTCGCCGGCCGTCGGTCCCGTCGGTGTGGAGGTGCTCGCCGGCCGCCGGTCCTCGTCGGCATGGAGGTGCTCGCCGGCCGTCGCTCCTCGCCGGCGTGGAGGTGCTCGCCGGCCGCCGGTCCTCGTTGGCGTGGGGGTGGACGCCATGGTGGAGGTGCTCACCGGCCGTCGTGGAGAGAGGAGGATGGAGGATAAGGGAGAGAGGAGAAGGGAGAGGAGGATGAGATAGAGAGGAGGAGGAGGAGGACGAGAGGAGGAGGAGTATAGGAGGAAGAGAGGAGGAGTTGTCCCAATCCAGCCTCTATCCTCTCGACCAATCAGAAACAAGAATGAAGGAGCACACGGATGTGTGCTAGTTTAAGTCACGTGAGCCGTCGGATCGCTGGGAGCCCGTCGGATCGTGGTGTTGCCCCCCCATGTATACTCGTGGCGCATCTCATAGTGGTGCGCTACGAGTATTACAACTACCGTGGCGCACCATCTCGTCCATGCGCCACGGGTAAGTTTTATTTATTTTTCCTGCCAGAAAACTTAAACTCAAAAAATAGGTCTTCCCTTTTCGAATGTGGGGATTCTGTAGGCAAAAAACGGCTCAAAAGGCCGTAGGCAATTTGGATTGGATGTGGTTTTTTCTCTATTTTTTTTTAAGGTAGTAAACGTCGAAATCCGAGTTCGTATGCAAAAGTTATCGCCGTTTACTCTTCCATAATGATTTTTTTGCAAAATACATCGAAATTCATGTTTCAAATTTTTCCTAACACCTAGTTTACGTAACATAACCACATCTCAAAGGATTTTATTTTTTGAATTTTTTAACATTTTCTTTAGCTTCTCCAAAACTGAAAAGGCGATCACGGGGGGGGGGGGTGCATGGGAGCACAAAACAGGAAACTTACCCATGGCGCACCAAAATAGTGGTGCGCCACGGTAAGAGGTTACCCATGGCGCACCACTATTTCGGTGCGCCACGGGTAAGAGGGGCAAATTTGGCCCCGAGACCATTATGTTGGTGGCGCATTTGAATAAGGTGCGCCACGGCTATACTCTTACCCGTGGCGCACCGAAATAGTAGTGCGCCACGGCTAAGGAGGGTGCCCCTCCGTCAGCCAGGCTACACTTGCCGTGGCGCACCACTATTTTGGTGCGCCACGGGTAATGTCCTATGCGTGGCGCATCTGTGTCTGGTGCGCCACGGCTATATACTCGTGGCACACCAAAATAGTGGTGCGCCACGGCTAGTAATCCACCTATAAGCCTTTTCCTAGTAGTGAAATGTAAACATCTCCTGGTTCGGAGTAACAAGGACCCCCGAAGATGCCCCGAATACCCCGAAGATGCCCCGGTCGTCTTTAGTTCAACTTTTCGAGAGCTTCCCGGCGCCACGGAATCGGCTCTATCAGAGCTCGCATGCAAAAGTTGTGGCTCGACGAAAAGGACATAAAATATCAGGACACAGGCGGACGGAATGTAAATGTCTCCTGGTTCGGAGTAACAAGGACCACCCGAAGATGCCCGAATACCCCCGAAGATGCCCCGGTCGTCTTTAGTTCAACTTTTCGAGAGCTTCCCGGCGCCACCGGAATCGCCTCTATCAGAGCTCGCATGCAAAAGTGGCGGCTCGCAGAAAACGGCTCAAAAGGCCGTAGGCTATTTGGATTGGATGTGGTTTTTTCTCTAGTTTTTTTTAAGGTATTAAACGTCGAAATCCGAGTTCGTATGCAAAAGTTATCGCCGTTTTACTCTTCCATAATGATTTTTTGCAAAATACATCGAAATTCATGTTTCAAATTTTTCCTAACACCTAGTTTACGTAACATAACCACATCTCAAAGGATTTTATTTTTTGAATTTTTTAACATTTTCTTTTAGCTTCTCCAAAACTGAAAAGGCGATCACGGGGGGGGGGGGGGGGGGTGCATGGGAGCACAAAACAGGAAACTTACCCATGGCGCACCAAAATAGTGGTGCGCCACGGGTAAGAGGTTACCCATGGCGCACCACTATTTCGGTGCGCCACGGGTAAGAGGGGTCAAAATTTGGCCCCGAGACCATTATGTTGGTGGCGCATTTGAATAAGGTGCGCCACGGCTATACTCTTACCCGTGGCGCACCGAAATAGTAGTGCGCCACGGCTAAGGAGGGTGCCCCTCCGTCAGCCCAGGCTACACTTTGCCGTGGCGCACCACTATTTTGGTGCGCCACGGGTAATGTCCTATGCGTGGCGCATCTGTGTCTGGTGCGCCACGGCTATATACTCGTGGCACACCAAAATAGTGGTGCGCCACGGCTAAGTAATCCACCTATAAGCCTTTTCCTAGTAGTGAAATGTAAACATCTCCTGGTTCGGAGTAACAAGGACCCCCGAAGATGCCCCGAATACCCCCGAAGATGCCCCGGTCGTCTTTAGTTCAACTTTTCGAGAGCTTCCCGGCGCCACCGGAATCGGCTCTATCAGAGCTCGCATGCAAAAGTTGTGGCTCGACGAAAAGGACATAAAATATCAGGACACAGGCGGACGGAATGTAAATGTCTCCTGGTTCGGAGTAACAAGGACCCCCGAAGATGCCCCGAATACCCCCGAAGATGCCCCGGTCGTCTTTAGTTCAACTTTTCGAGAGCTTCCCGGCGCCACCGGAATCGCCTCTATCAGAGCTCGCATGCAAAAGTGGCGGCTCGCAGAAAACGGCTCAAAAGGCCGTAGGCTATTTGGATTGGATGTGGTTTTTTCTCTAGTTTTTTTTAAGGTATTAAACGTCGAAATCCGAGTTCGTATGCAAAAGTTATCGCCGTTTTACTCTTCCATAATGATTTTTTGCAAAATACATCGAAATTCATGTTTCAAATTTTTCCTAACACCTAGTTTACGTAACATAACCACATCTCAAAGGATTTTATTTTTTGAATTTTTTAACATTTTCTTTTAGCTTCTCCAAAACTGAAAAGGCGATCACGGGGGGGGGGGGTGCATGGGAGCACAAAACAGGAAACTTACCCATGGCGCACCAAAATAGTGGTGCGCCACGGGTAAGAGGTTACCCATGGCGCACCACTATTTCGGTGCGCCACGGGTAAGAGGGGTCAAAATTTGGCCCCGAGACCATTATGTTGGTGGCGCATTTGAATAAGGTGCGCCACGGCTATACTCTTACCCGTGGCGCACCGAAATAGTAGTGCGCCACGGCTAAGGAGGGTGCCCCTCCGTCAGCCCAGGCTACACTTTGCCGTGGCGCACCACTATTTTGGTGCGCCACGGGTAATGTCCTATGCGTGGCGCATCTGTGTCTGGTGCGCCACGGCTATATACTCGTGGCACACCAAAATAGTGGTGCGCCACGGCTAAGTAATCCACCTATAAGCCTTTTCCTAGTAGTGAAATGTAAACATCTCCTGGTTCGGAGTAACAAGGACCCCCGAAGATGCCCCGAATACCCCCGAAGATGCCCCGGTCGTCTTTAGTTCAACTTTTCGAGAGCTTCCCGGCGCCACCGGAATCGGCTCTATCAGAGCTCGCATGCAAAAGTTGTGGCTCGACGAAAAGGACATAAAATATCAGGACACAGGCGGACGGAATGTAAATGTCTCCTGGTTCGGAGTAACAAGGACCCCCGAAGATGCCCCGAATACCCCCGAAGATGCCCCGGTCGTCTTTAGTTCAACTTTTCGAGAGCTTCCCGGCGCCACCGGAATCGCCTCTATCAGAGCTCGCATGCAAAAGTGGCGGCTCGCAGAAAACGGCTCAAAAGGCCGTAGGCTATTTGGATTGGATGTGGTTTTTTCTCTAGTTTTTTTTAAGGTATTAAACGTCGAAATCCGAGTTCGTATGCAAAAGTTATCGCCGTTTTACTCTTCCATAATGATTTTTTGCAAAATACATCGAAATTCATGTTTCAAATTTTTCCTAACACCTAGTTTACGTAACATAACCACATCTCAAAGGATTTTATTTTTGAATTTTTTAACATTTTCTTTTAGCTTCTCCAAAACTGAAAAGGCGATCACGGGGGGGGGGGGGGTGCATGGGAGCACAAAACAGGAAACTTACCCATGGCGCACCAAAATAGTGGTGCGCCACGGGTAAGAGGTTACCCATGGCGCACCACTATTTCGGTGCGCCACGGGTAAGAGGGGTCAAAATTTGGCCCCGAGACCATTATGTTGGTGGCGCATTTGAATAAGGTGCGCCACGGCTATACTCTTACCCGTGGCGCACCGAAATAGTAGTGCGCCACGGCTAAGGAGGGTGCCCCTCCGTCAGCCCAGGCTACACTTTGCCGTGGCGCACCACTATTTTGGTGCGCCACGGGTAATGTCCTATGCGTGGCGCATCTGTGTCTGGTGCGCCACGGCTATATACTCGTGGCACACCAAAATAGTGGTGCGCCACGGCTAAGTAATCCACCTATAAGCCTTTTCCTAGTAGTGAAATGTAAACATCTCCTGGTTCGGAGTAACAAGGACCCCCGAAGATGCCCCGAATACCCCCGAAGATGCCCCGGTCGTCTTTAGTTCAACTTTTCGAGAGCTTCCCGGCGCCACCGGAATCGGCTCTATCAGAGCTCGCATGCAAAAGTTGTGGCTCGACGAAAAGGACATAAAATATCAGGACACAGGCGGACGGAATGTAAATGTCTCCTGGTTCGGAGTAACAAGGACCCCCGAAGATGCCCCGAATACCCCCGAAGATGCCCCGGTCGTCTTTAGTTCAACTTTTCGAGAGCTTCCCGGCGCCACCGGAATCGCCTCTATCAGAGCTCGCATGCAAAAGTGGCGGCTCGCAGAAAACGGCTCAAAAGGCCGTAGGCTATTTGGATTGGATGTGGTTTTTTCTCTAGTTTTTTTTAAGGTATTAAACGTCGAAATCCGAGTTCGTATGCAAAAGTTATCGCCGTTTTACTCTTCCATAATGATTTTTTGCAAAATACATCGAAATTCATGTTTCAAATTTTTCCTAACACCTAGTTTACGTAACATAACCACATCTCAAAGGATTTTATTTTTTGAATTTTTTAACATTTTCTTTTAGCTTCTCCAAAACTGAAAAGGCGATCACGGGGGGGGGGGGGGGGGTGCATGGGAGCACAAAACAGGAAACTTACCCATGGCGCACCAAAATAGTGGTGCGCCACGGGTAAGAGGTTACCCATGGCGCACCACTATTTCGGTGCGCCACGGGTAAGAGGGGTCAAAATTTGGCCCCGAGACCATTATGTTGGTGGCGCATTTGAATAAGGTGCGCCACGGCTATACTCTTACCCGTGGCGCACCGAAATAGTAGTGCGCCACGGCTAAGGAGGGTGCCCCTCCGTCAGCCCAGGCTACACTTTGCCGTGGCGCACCACTATTTTGGTGCGCCACGGGTAATGTCCTATGCGTGGCGCATCTGTGTCTGGTGCGCCACGGCTATATACTCGTGGCACACCAAAATAGTGGTGCGCCACGGCTAAGTAATCCACCTATAAGCCTTTTCCTAGTAGTGAAATGTAAACATCTCCTGGTTCGGAGTAACAAGGACCCCCGAAGATGCCCCGAATACCCCCGAAGATGCCCCGGTCGTCTTTAGTTCAACTTTTCGAGAGCTTCCCGGCGCCACCGGAATCGGCTCTATCAGAGCTCGCATGCAAAAGTTGTGGCTCGACGAAAGGACATAAAATATCAGGACACAGGCGGACGGAATGTAAATGTCTCCTGGTTCGGAGTAACAAGGACCCCCGAAGATGCCCCGAATACCCCCGAAGATGCCCCGGTCGTCTTTAGTTCAACTTTTCGAGAGCTTCCCGGCGCCACCGGAATCGCCTCTATCAGAGCTCGCATGCAAAAGTGGCGGCTCGCAGAAAACGGCTCAAAAGGCCGTAGGCTATTTGGATTGGATGTGGTTTTTTCTCTAGTTTTTTTTAAGGTATTAAACGTCGAAATCCGAGTTCGTATGCAAAAGTTATCGCCGTTTTACTCTTCCATAATGATTTTTTGCAAAATACATCGAAATTCATGTTTCAAATTTTTCCTAACACCTAGTTTACGTAACATAACCACATCTCAAAGGATTTTATTTTTGAATTTTTTAACATTTTCTTTTAGCTTCTCCAAAACTGAAAAGGCGATCACGGGGGGGGGGGGGGGTGCATGGGAGCACAAAACAGGAAACTTACCCATGGCGCACCAAAATAGTGGTGCGCCACGGGTAAGAGGTTACCCATGGCGCACCACTATTTCGGTGCGCCACGGGTAAGAGGGGTCAAAATTTGGCCCCGAGACCATTATGTTGGTGGCGCATTTGAATAAGGTGCGCCACGGCTATACTCTTACCCGTGGCGCACCGAAATAGTAGTGCGCCACGGCTAAGGAGGGTGCCCCTCCGTCAGCCCAGGCTACACTTTGCCGTGGCGCACCACTATTTTGGTGCGCCACGGGTAATGTCCTATGCGTGGCGCATCTGTGTCTGGTGCGCCACGGCTATATACTCGTGGCACACCAAAATAGTGGTGCGCCACGGCTAAGTAATCCACCTATAAGCCTTTTCCTAGTAGTGAAATGTAAACATCTCCTGGTTCGGAGTAACAAGGACCCCCGAAGATGCCCCGAATACCCCCGAAGATGCCCCGGTCGTCTTTAGTTCAACTTTTCGAGAGCTTCCCGGCGCCACCGGAATCGGCTCTATCAGAGCTCGCATGCAAAAGTTGTGGCTCGACGAAAAGGACATAAAATATCAGGACACAGGCGGACGGAATGTAAATGTCTCCTGGTTCGGAGTAACAAGGACCCCCGAAGATGCCCCGAATACCCCCGAAGATGCCCCGGTCGTCTTTAGTTCAACTTTTCGAGAGCTTCCCGGCGCCACCGGAATCGCCTCTATCAGAGCTCGCATGCAAAAGTGGCGGCTCGCAGAAAACGGCTCAAAAGGCCGTAGGCTATTTGGATTGGATGTGGTTTTTTCTCTAGTTTTTTTTAAGGTATTAAACGTCGAAATCCGAGTTCGTATGCAAAAGTTATCGCCGTTTTACTCTTCCATAATGATTTTTTGCAAAATACATCGAAATTCATGTTTCAAATTTTTCCTAACACCTAGTTTACGTAACATAACCACATCTCAAAGGATTTTATTTTTTGAATTTTTAACATTTTCTTTTAGCTTCTCCAAAACTGAAAAGGCGATCACGGGGGGGGGGGGGGGGTGCATGGGAGCACAAAACAGGAAACTTACCCATGGCGCACCAAAATAGTGGTGCGCCACGGGTAAGAGGTTACCCATGGCGCACCACTATTTCGGTGCGCCACGGGTAAGAGGGGTCAAAATTTGGCCCCGAGACCATTATGTTGGTGGCGCATTTGAATAAGGTGCGCCACGGCTATACTCTTACCCGTGGCGCACCGAAATAGTAGTGCGCCACGGCTAAGGAGGGTGCCCCTCCGTCAGCCCAGGCTACACTTTGCCGTGGCGCACCACTATTTTGGTGCGCCACGGGTAATGTCCTATGCGTGGCGCATCTGTGTCTGGTGCGCCACGGCTATATACTCGTGGCACACCAAATAGTGGTGCGCCACGGCTAAGTAATCCACCTATAAGCCTTTTCCTAGTAGTGAAATGTAAACATCTCCTGGTTCGGAGTAACAAGGACCCCCGAAGATGCCCCGAATACCCCCGAAGATGCCCCGGTCGTCTTTAGTTCAACTTTTCGAGAGCTTCCCGGCGCCACCGGAATCGGCTCTATCAGAGCTCGCATGCAAAAGTTGTGGCTCGACGAAAAGGACATAAAATATCAGGACACAGGCGGACGGAATGTAAATGTCTCCTGGTTCGGAGTAACAAGGACCCCCGAAGATGCCCCGAATACCCCCGAAGATGCCCCGGTCGTCTTTAGTTCAACTTTTCGAGAGCTTCCCGGCGCCACCGGAATCGCCTCTATCAGAGCTCGCATGCAAAAGTGGCGGCTCGCAGAAAACGGCTCAAAAGGCCGTAGGCTATTTGGATTGGATGTGGTTTTTTCTCTAGTTTTTTTTAAGGTATTAAACGTCGAAATCCGAGTTCGTATGCAAAAGTTATCGCCGTTTTACTCTTCCATAATGATTTTTTGCAAAATACATCGAAATTCATGTTTCAAATTTTTCCTAACACCTAGTTTACGTAACATAACCACATCTCAAAGGATTTTATTTTTTGAATTTTTTAACATTTTCTTTTAGCTTCTCCAAAACTGAAAAGGCGATCACGGGGGGGGGGGGGGGTGCATGGGAGCACAAAACAGGAAACTTACCCATGGCGCACCAAAATAGTGGTGCGCCACGGGTAAGAGGTTACCCATGGCGCACCACTATTTCGGTGCGCCACGGGTAAGAGGGGTCAAAATTTGGCCCCGAGACCATTATGTTGGTGGCGCATTTGAATAAGGTGCGCCACGGCTATACTCTTACCCGTGGCGCACCGAAATAGTAGTGCGCCACGGCTAAGGAGGGTGCCCCTCCGTCAGCCCAGGCTACACTTTGCCGTGGCGCACCACTATTTTGGTGCGCCACGGGTAATGTCCTATGCGTGGCGCATCTGTGTCTGGTGCGCCACGGCTATATACTCGTGGCACACCAAAATAGTGGTGCGCCACGGCTAAGTAATCCACCTATAAGCCTTTTCCTAGTAGTGAAATGTAAACATCTCCTGGTTCGGAGTAACAAGGACCCCCGAAGATGCCCCGAATACCCCCGAAGATGCCCCGGTCGTCTTTAGTTCAACTTTTCGAGAGCTTCCCGGCGCCACCGGAATCGGCTCTATCAGAGCTCGCATGCAAAAGTTGTGGCTCGACGAAAAGGACATAAAATATCAGGACACAGGCGGACGGAATGTAAATGTCTCCTGGTTCGGAGTAACAAGGACCCCCGAAGATGCCCCGAATACCCCCGAAGATGCCCCGGTCGTCTTTAGTTCAACTTTTCGAGAGCTTCCCGGCGCCACCGGAATCGCCTCTATCAGAGCTCGCATGCAAAAGTGGCGGCTCGCAGAAAACGGCTCAAAAGGCCGTAGGCTATTTGGATTGGATGTGGTTTTTTCTCTAGTTTTTTTTAAGGTATTAAACGTCGAAATCCGAGTTCGTATGCAAAAGTTATCGCCGTTTTACTCTTCCATAATGATTTTTTGCAAAATACATCGAAATTCATGTTTCAAATTTTTCCTAACACCTAGTTTACGTAACATAACCACATCTCAAAGGATTTTATTTTTTGAATTTTTTAACATTTTCTTTTAGCTTCTCCAAAACTGAAAAGGCGATCACGGGGGGGGGGGGGGGGGTGCATGGGAGCACAAAACAGGAAACTTACCCATGGCGCACCAAAATAGTGGTGCGCCACGGGTAAGAGGTTACCCATGGCGCACCACTATTTCGGTGCGCCACGGGTAAGAGGGGTCAAAATTTGGCCCCGAGACCATTATGTTGGTGGCGCATTTGAATAAGGTGCGCCACGGCTATACTCTTACCCGTGGCGCACCGAAATAGTAGTGCGCCACGGCTAAGGAGGGTGCCCCTCCGTCAGCCCAGGCTACACTTTGCCGTGGCGCACCACTATTTTGGTGCGCCACGGGTAATGTCCTATGCGTGGCGCATCTGTGTCTGGTGCGCCACGGCTATATACTCGTGGCACACCAAAATAGTGGTGCGCCACGGCTAAGTAATCCACCTATAAGCCTTTTCCTAGTAGTGAAATGTAAACATCTCCTGGTTCGGAGTAACAAGGACCCCCGAAGATGCCCCGAATACCCCCGAAGATGCCCCGGTCGTCTTTAGTTCAACTTTTCGAGAGCTTCCCGGCGCCACCGGAATCGGCTCTATCAGAGCTCGCATGCAAAAGTTGTGGCTCGACGAAAAGGACATAAAATATCAGGACACAGGCGGACGGAATGTAAATGTCTCCTGGTTCGGAGTAACAAGGACCCCCGAAGATGCCCCGAATACCCCCGAAGATGCCCCGGTCGTCTTTAGTTCAACTTTTCGAGAGCTTCCCGGCGCCACCGGAATCGCCTCTATCAGAGCTCGCATGCAAAAGTGGCGGCTCGCAGAAAACGGCTCAAAAGGCCGTAGGCTATTTGGATTGGATGTGGTTTTTTCTCTAGTTTTTTTTAAGGTATTAAACGTCGAAATCCGAGTTCGTATGCAAAAGTTATCGCCGTTTTACTCTTCCATAATGATTTTTTGCAAAATACATCGAAATTCATGTTTCAAATTTTTCCTAACACCTAGTTTACGTAACATAACCACATCTCAAAGGATTTTATTTTTTGAATTTTTTAACATTTTCTTTTAGCTTCTCCAAAACTGAAAAGGCGATCACGGGGGGGGGGGGGGGGTGCATGGGAGCACAAAACAGGAAACTTACCCATGGCGCACCAAAATAGTGGTGCGCCACGGGTAAGAGGTTACCCATGGCGCACCACTATTTCGGTGCGCCACGGGTAAGAGGGGTCAAAATTTGGCCCCGAGACCATTATGTTGGTGGCGCATTTGAATAAGGTGCGCCACGGCTATACTCTTACCCGTGGCGCACCGAAATAGTAGTGCGCCACGGCTAAGGAGGGTGCCCCTCCGTCAGCCCAGGCTACACTTTGCCGTGGCGCACCACTATTTTGGTGCGCCACGGGTAATGTCCTATGCGTGGCGCATCTGTGTCTGGTGCGCCACGGCTATATACTCGTGGCACACCAAAATAGTGGTGCGCCACGGCTAAGTAATCCACCTATAAGCCTTTTCCTAGTAGTGAAATGTAAACATCTCCTGGTTCGGAGTAACAAGGACCCCCGAAGATGCCCCGAATACCCCCGAAGATGCCCCGGTCGTCTTTAGTTCAACTTTTCGAGAGCTTCCCGGCGCCACCGGAATCGGCTCTATCAGAGCTCGCATGCAAAAGTTGTGGCTCGACGAAAAGGACATAAAATATCAGGACACAGGCGGACGGAATGTAAATGTCTCCTGGTTCGGAGTAACAAGGACCCCCGAAGATGCCCCGAATACCCCCGAAGATGCCCCGGTCGTCTTTAGTTCAACTTTTCGAGAGCTTCCCGGCGCCACCGGAATCGCCTCTATCAGAGCTCGCATGCAAAAGTGGCGGCTCGCAGAAAACGGCTCAAAAGGCCGTAGGCTATTTGGATTGGATGTGGTTTTTTCTCTAGTTTTTTTTAAGGTATTAAACGTCGAAATCCGAGTTCGTATGCAAAAGTTATCGCCGTTTTACTCTTCCATAATGATTTTTTGCAAAATACATCGAAATTCATGTTTCAAATTTTTCCTAACACCTAGTTTACGTAACATAACCACATCTCAAAGGATTTTATTTTTTGAATTTTTTAACATTTTCTTTTAGCTTCTCCAAAACTGAAAAGGCGATCACGGGGGGGGGGGGGGGTGCATGGGAGCACAAAACAGGAAACTTACCCATGGCGCACCAAAATAGTGGTGCGCCACGGGTAAGAGGTTACCCATGGCGCACCACTATTTCGGTGCGCCACGGGTAAGAGGGGTCAAAATTTGGCCCGAGACCATTATGTTGGTGGCGCATTTGAATAAGGTGCGCCACGGCTATACTCTTACCCGTGGCGCACCGAAATAGTAGTGCGCCACGGCTAAGGAGGGTGCCCCTCCGTCAGCCCAGGCTACACTTTGCCGTGGCGCACCACTATTTTGGTGCGCCACGGGTAATGTCCTATGCGTGGCGCATCTGTGTCTGGTGCGCCACGGCTATATACTCGTGGCACACCAAAATAGTGGTGCGCCACGGCTAAGTAATCCACCTATAAGCCTTTTCCTAGTAGTGAAATGTAAACATCTCCTGGTTCGGAGTAACAAGGACCCCCGAAGATGCCCCGAATACCCCCGAAGATGCCCCGGTCGTCTTTAGTTCAACTTTTCGAGAGCTTCCCGGCGCCACCGGAATCGGCTCTATCAGAGCTCGCATGCAAAAGTTGTGGCTCGACGAAAAGGACATAAAATATCAGGACACAGGCGGACGGAATGTAAATGTCTCCTGGTTCGGAGTAACAAGGACCCCCGAAGATGCCCCGAATACCCCCGAAGATGCCCCGGTCGTCTTTAGTTCAACTTTTCGAGAGCTTCCCGGCGCCACCGGAATCGCCTCTATCAGAGCTCGCATGCAAAAGTGGCGGCTCGCAGAAAACGGCTCAAAAGGCCGTAGGCTATTTGGATTGGATGTGGTTTTTTCTCTAGTTTTTTTTAAGGTATTAAACGTCGAAATCCGAGTTCGTATGCAAAAGTTATCGCCGTTTTACTCTTCCATAATGATTTTTTGCAAAATACATCGAAATTCATGTTTCAAATTTTTCCTAACACCTAGTTTACGTAACATAACCACATCTCAAAGGATTTTATTTTTTGAATTTTTTAACATTTTCTTTTAGCTTCTCCAAAACTGAAAAGGCGATCACGGGGGGGGGGGGGGGTGCATGGGAGCACAAAACAGGAAACTTACCCATGGCGCACCAAAATAGTGGTGCGCCACGGGTAAGAGGTTACCCATGGCGCACCACTATTTCGGTGCGCCACGGGTAAGAGGGGTCAAAATTTGGCCCCGAGACCATTATGTTGGTGGCGCATTTGAATAAGGTGCGCCACGGCTATACTCTTACCCGTGGCGCACCGAAATAGTAGTGCGCCACGGCTAAGGAGGGTGCCCCTCCGTCAGCCCAGGCTACACTTTGCCGTGGCGCACCACTATTTTGGTGCGCCACGGGTAATGTCCTATGCGTGGCGCATCTGTGTCTGGTGCGCCACGGCTATATACTCGTGGCACACCAAAATAGTGGTGCGCCACGGCTAAGTAATCCACCTATAAGCCTTTTCCTAGTAGTGAAATGTAAACATCTCCTGGTTCGGAGTAACAAGGACCCCCGAAGATGCCCCGAATACCCCGAAGATGCCCCGGTCGTCTTTAGTTCAACTTTTCGAGAGCTTCCCGGCGCCACCGGAATCGGCTCTATCAGAGCTCGCATGCAAAAGTTGTGGCTCGACGAAAAGGACATAAAATATCAGGACACAGGCGGACGGAATGTAAATGTCTCCTGGTTCGGAGTAACAAGGACCCCCGAAGATGCCCCGAATACCCCCGAAGATGCCCCGGTCGTCTTTAGTTCAACTTTTCGAGAGCTTCCCGGCGCCACCGGAATCGCCTCTATCAGAGCTCGCATGCAAAAGTGGCGGCTCGCAGAAAACGGCTCAAAAGGCCGTAGGCTATTTGGATTGGATGTGGTTTTTTCTCTAGTTTTTTTTAAGGTATTAAACGTCGAAATCCGAGTTCGTATGCAAAAGTTATCGCCGTTTTACTCTTCCATAATGATTTTTTGCAAAATACATCGAAATTCATGTTTCAAATTTTTCCTAACACCTAGTTTACGTAACATAACCACATCTCAAAGGATTTTATTTTTTGAATTTTTTAACATTTTCTTTTAGCTTCTCCAAAACTGAAAAGGCGATCACGGGGGGGGGGGGGGGGTGCATGGGAGCACAAAACAGGAAACTTACCCATGGCGCACCAAAATAGTGGTGCGCCACGGGTAAGAGGTTACCCATGGCGCACCACTATTTCGGTGCGCCACGGGTAAGAGGGGTCAAAATTTGGCCCCGAGACCATTATGTTGGTGGCGCATTTGAATAAGGTGCGCCACGGCTATACTCTTACCCGTGGCGCACCGAAATAGTAGTGCGCCACGGCTAAGGAGGGTGCCCCTCCGTCAGCCCAGGCTACACTTTGCCGTGGCGCACCACTATTTTGGTGCGCCACGGGTAATGTCCTATGCGTGGCGCATCTGTGTCTGGTGCGCCACGGCTATATACTCGTGGCACACCAAAATAGTGGTGCGCCACGGCTAAGTAATCCACCTATAAGCCTTTTCCTAGTAGTGAAATGTAAACATCTCCTGGTTCGGAGTAACAAGGACCCCCGAAGATGCCCCGAATACCCCCGAAGATGCCCCGGTCGTCTTTAGTTCAACTTTTCGAGAGCTTCCCGGCGCCACCGGAATCGGCTCTATCAGAGCTCGCATGCAAAAGTTGTGGCTCGACGAAAAGGACATAAAATATCAGGACACAGGCGGACGGAATGTAAATGTCTCCTGGTTCGGAGTAACAAGGACCCCCGAAGATGCCCCGAATACCCCCGAAGATGCCCCGGTCGTCTTTAGTTCAACTTTTCGAGAGCTTCCCGGCGCCACCGGAATCGCCTCTATCAGAGCTCGCATGCAAAAGTGGCGGCTCGCAGAAAACGGCTCAAAAGGCCGTAGGCTATTTGGATTGGATGTGGTTTTTTCTCTAGTTTTTTTTAAGGTATTAAACGTCGAAATCCGAGTTCGTATGCAAAAGTTATCGCCGTTTTACTCTTCCATAATGATTTTTTGCAAAATACATCGAAATTCATGTTTCAAATTTTTCCTAACACCTAGTTTACGTAACATAACCACATCTCAAAGGATTTTATTTTTTGAATTTTTTAACATTTTCTTTTAGCTTCTCCAAAACTGAAAAGGCGATCACGGGGGGGGGGGGGGGTGCATGGGAGCACAAAACAGGAAACTTACCCATGGCGCACCAAAATAGTGGTGCGCCACGGGTAAGAGGTTACCCATGGCGCACCACTATTTCGGTGCGCCACGGGTAAGAGGGGTCAAAATTTGGCCCCGAGACCATTATGTTGGTGGCGCATTTGAATAAGGTGCGCCACGGCTATACTCTTACCCGTGGCGCACCGAAATAGTAGTGCGCCACGGCTAAGGAGGGTGCCCCTCCGTCAGCCCAGGCTACACTTTGCCGTGGCGCACCACTATTTTGGTGCGCCACGGGTAATGTCCTATGCGTGGCGCATCTGTGTCTGGTGCGCCACGGCTATATACTCGTGGCACACCAAAATAGTGGTGCGCCACGGCTAAGTAATCCACCTATAAGCCTTTTCCTAGTAGTGAAATGTAAACATCTCCTGGTTCGGAGTAACAAGGACCCCCGAAGATGCCCCGAATACCCCCGAAGATGCCCCGGTCGTCTTTAGTTCAACTTTTCGAGAGCTTCCCGGCGCCACCGGAATCGGCTCTATCAGAGCTCGCATGCAAAAGTTGTGGCTCGACGAAAAGGACATAAAATATCAGGACACAGGCGGACGGAATGTAAATGTCTCCTGGTTCGGAGTAACAAGGACCCCCGAAAGATGCCCCGAATACCCCCGAAGATGCCCCGGTCGTCTTTAGTTCAACTTTTCGAGAGCTTCCCGGCGCCACCGGAATCGCCTCTATCAGAGCTCGCATGCAAAAGTGGCGGCTCGCAGAAAACGGCTCAAAAGGCCGTAGGCTATTTGGATTGGATGTGGTTTTTTCTCTATTTTTTTTTAAGGTATTAAACGTCGAAATCCGAGTTCGTATGCAAAAGTTATCGCCGTTTTACTCTTCCATAATGATTTTTTGCAAAATACATCGAAATTCATGTTTCAAATTTTTCCTAACACCTAGTTTACGTAACATAACCACATCTCAAAGGATTTTATTTTTTGAATTTTTTAACATTTTCTTTTAGCTTCTCCAAAACTGAAAAGGCGATCACGGGGGGGGGGGGGTGCATGGGAGCACAAAACAGGAAACTTACCCATGGCGCACCAAAATAGTGGTGCGCCACGGGTAAGAGGTTACCCATGGCGCACCACTATTTCGGTGCGCCACGGGTAAGAGGGGTCAAAATTTGGCCCCGAGACCATTATGTTGGTGGCGCATTTGAATAAGGTGCGCCACGGCTATACTCTTACCCGTGGCGCACCGAAATAGTAGTGCGCCACGGCTAAGGAGGGTGCCCCTCCGTCAGCCCAGGCTACACTTTGCCGTGGCGCACCACTATTTTGGTGCGCCACGGGTAATGTCCTATGCGTGGCGCATCTGTGTCTGGTGCGCCACGGCTATATACTCGTGGCACACCAAAATAGTGGTGCGCCACGGCTAAGTAATCCACCTATAAGCCTTTTCCTAGTAGTGAAATGTAAACATCTCCTGGTTCGGAGTAACAAGGACCCCCGAAGATGCCCCGAATACCCCCGAAGATGCCCCGGTCGTCTTTAGTTCAACTTTTCGAGAGCTTCCCGGCGCCACCGGAATCGCCTCTATCAGAGCTCGCATGCAAAAGTTGTGGCTCGACGAAAAGGACATAAAATATCAGGACACAGGCGGACGGAATGTAAATGTCTCCTGGTTCGGAGTAACAAGGACCCCGAAGATGCCCCGAATACCCCCGAAGATGCCCCGGTCGTCTTTAGTTCAACTTTTCGAGAGCTTCCCGGCGCCACCGGAATCGCTCTATCAGAGCTCGCATGCAAAAGTGGCGGCTCGCAGAAAACGGCTCAAAAGGCCGTAGGCTATTTGGATTGGATGTGGTTTTTTCTCTAGTTTTTTTTAAGGTATTAAACGTCGAAATCCGAGTTCGTATGCAAAAGTTATCGCCGTTTTACTCTTCCATAATGATTTTTTGCAAAATACATCGAAATTCATGTTTCAAATTTTTCCTAACACCTAGTTTACGTAACATAACCACATCTCAAAGGATTTTATTTTTTGAATTTTTTAACATTTTCTTTTAGCTTCTCCAAAACTGAAAAGGCGATCACGGGGGGGGGGGGGGGGTGCATGGGAGCACAAAACAGGAAACTTACCCATGGCGCACCAAAATAGTGGTGCGCCACGGGTAAGAGGTTACCCATGGCGCACCACTATTTCGGTGCGCCACGGGTAAGAGGGGTCAAAATTTGGCCCCGAGACCATTATGTTGGTGGCGCATTTGAATAAGGTGCGCCACGGCTATACTCTTACTCGTGGCGCACCGAAATAGTAGTGCGCCACGGCTAAGGAGGGTGCCCCTCCGTCAGCCCAGGCTACACTTTGCCGTGGCGCACCACTATTTTGGTGCGCCACGGGTAATGTCCTATGCGTGGCGCATCTGTGTCTGGTGCGCCACGGCTATATACTCGTGGCACACCAAAATAGTGGTGCGCCACGGCTAAGTAATCCACCTATAAGCCTTTTCCTAGTAGTGAAATGTAAACATCTCCTGGTTCGGAGTAACAAGGACCCCCGAAGATGCCCCGAAGACCCCCGAAGATGCCCCGGTCGTCTTCTGTTCAACTTTTCGAGAGCTTCCCGACGCCACCGGAATCGCCTCTATCAGAGCTCGCATGCAAAAGTTGTGGCTCGACGAAAAGGACATAAAATATCAGGACACAGGCGGACGGAATGTAAATGTCTCCTGGTTCGGAGTAACAAGGACCCCCGAAGATGCCCCGAATACCCCCGAAGATGCCTCGGTCGTCTTTAGTTCAACTTTTCGAGAGCTTCCCGGCGCCACCGGAATCGCCTCTATCGGAGCTTGCATGCAAAAGTTGCGGCTCGCAGAAAAGTACATAAAATATCAGGACACACGCGGACGAAATGTAAACATCTCCTGGTTCGGAGTAACAAGGACCCCCGAAGATGCCCCGAAGACCCCCGAAGATGCCCCGGTCGTCTTTTGTTCAACTTTTCTAGAGCTTCCCGGCGCCACCGGAATCGCCTCTATCGGAGCTCGCATGCAAAAGTTGCGGCTCGCAGAAAAGTACATAAAATATCAGGACACAGGCGGACGAAATGTAAATGTCTCCTGATTCGGAGTAACATGGACCCCCGAAGATGCCCCGAATACCCCCGAAGATGCCTCGGTCGTCTCCCGTTCAACTTTTCGAGAGCTTCCCGGCGCCACCGGAATCGCCTCTATCGGAGCTCGCATCCAAAAGTTGTGGCTCGACGAAAAGGACATAAAATATCAGGACACAGGCGGACGAAATGTAAATGTCTCCTGGTTCGGAGTAACATGGACCCCCGAAGATGCCCCGAATACCCCCAAAGATGCCCCGGTCGTCTTTAGTTCAACTTTTCGAGAGCTTCCCGGCGCCACCGGAATCGCCTCTATCGGAGCTCGCATGCAAAAGTTGTGGCTCGACGAAAAGGACATAAAATATCAGGACACAGGCGGACGGAATGTAAATGTCTCCTGGTTCGGAGTAACAAGGACCCCCGAAGATGCCCCGAATACCCCCGAAGATGCCCCGGTCGTCTTTAGTTCAACTTTTCGAGAGCTTCCCGGCGCCACCGGAATCGGCTCTATCAGAGCTCGCATGCAAAAGTTGTGGCTCGACGAAAAGGACATAAAATATCAGGACACAGGCGGACGGAATGTAAATGTCTCCTGGTTCGGAGTAACAAGGACCCCCGAAGATGCCCCGAATACCCCCGAAGATGCCCCGGTCGTCTTTAGTTCAACTTTTCGAGAGCTTCCCGGCGCCACCGGAATCGCCTCTATCAGAGCTCGCATGCAAAAGTGGCGGCTCGCAGAAAACGGCTCAAAAGGCCGTAGGCTATTTGGATTGGATGTGGTTTTTTCTCTAGTTTTTTTTAAGGTATTAAACGTCGAAATCCGAGTTCGTATGCAAAAGTTATCGCCGTTTTACTCTTCCATAATGATTTTTTGCAAAATACATCGAAATTCATGTTTCAAATTTTTCCTAACACCTAGTTTACGTAACATAACCACATCTCAAAGGATTTTATTTTTTGAATTTTTTAACATTTTCTTTTAGCTTCTCCAAAACTGAAAAGGCGATCACGGGGGGGGGGGGGGGGGGGGTGCATGGGAGCACAAAACAGGAAACTTACCCATGGCGCACCAAAATAGTGGTGCGCCACGGGTAAGAGGTTACCCATGGCGCACCACTATTTCGGTGCGCCACGGGTAAGAGGGGTCAAAATTTGGCCCCGAGACCATTATGTTGGTGGCGCATTTGAATAAGGTGCGCCACGGCTATACTCTTACCCGTGGCGCACCGAAATAGTAGTGCGCCACGGCTAAGGAGGGTGCCCCTCCGTCAGCCCAGGCTACACTTTGCCGTGGCGCACCACTATTTTGGTGCGCCACGGGTAATGTCCTATGCGTGGCGCATCTGTGTCTGGTGCGCCACGGCTATATACTCGTGGCACACCAAAATAGTGGTGCGCCACGGCTAAGTAATCCACCTATAAGCCTTTTCCTAGTAGTGAAATGTAAACATCTCCTGGTTCGGAGTAACAAGGACCCCCGAAGATGCCCCGAATACCCCCGAAGATGCCCCGGTCGTCTTTAGTTCAACTTTTCGAGAGCTTCCCGGCGCCACCGGAATCGGCTCTATCAGAGCTCGCATGCAAAAGTTGTGGCTCGACGAAAAGGACATAAAATATCAGGACACAGGCGGACGGAATGTAAATGTCTCCTGGTTCGGAGTAACAAGGACCCCCGAAGATGCCCCGAATACCCCCGAAGATGCCCCGGTCGTCTTTAGTTCAACTTTTCGAGAGCTTCCCGGCGCCACCGGAATCGCCTCTATCAGAGCTCGCATGCAAAAGTGGCGGCTCGCAGAAAACGGCTCAAAAGGCCGTAGGCTATTTGGATTGGATGTGGTTTTTTCTCTAGTTTTTTTTAAGGTATTAAACGTCGAAATCCGAGTTCGTATGCAAAAGTTATCGCCGTTTTACTCTTCCATAATGATTTTTTGCAAAATACATCGAAATTCATGTTTCAAATTTTTCCTAACACCTAGTTTACGTAACATAACCACATCTCAAAGGATTTTATTTTTTGAATTTTTTAACATTTTCTTTTAGCTTCTCCAAAACTGAAAAGGCGATCACGGGGGGGGGGGGGTGCATGGGAGCACAAAACAGGAAACTTACCCATGGCGCACCAAAATAGTGGTGCGCCACGGGTAAGAGGTTACCCATGGCGCACCACTATTTCGGTGCGCCACGGGTAAGAGGGGTCAAAATTTGGCCCCGAGACCATTATGTTGGTGGCGCATTTGAATAAGGTGCGCCACGGCTATACTCTTACCCGTGGCGCACCGAAATAGTAGTGCGCCATGGCTAAGGAGGGTGCCCCTCCGTCAGCCCAGGCTACACTTTGCCGTGGCGCACCACTATTTTGGTGCGCCACGGGTAATGTCCTATGCGTGGCGCATCTGTGTCTGGTGCGCCACGGCTATATACTCGTGGCACACCAAAATAGTGGTGCGCCACGGCTAAGTAATCCACCTATAAGCCTTTTCCTAGTAGTGAAATGTAAACATCTCCTGGTTCGGAGTAACAAGGACCCCCGAAGATGCCCCGAATACCCCCGAAGATGCCCCGGTCGTCTTTAGTTCAACTTTTCGAGAGCTTCCCGGCGCCACCGGAATCGGCTCTATCAGAGCTCGCATGCAAAAGTTGTGGCTCGACGAAAAGGACATAAAATATCAGGACACAGGCGGACGGAATGTAAATGTCTCCTGGTTCGGAGTAACAAGGACCCCCGAAGATGCCCTGAATACCCCCGAAGATGCCTCGGTCGTCTTTAGTTCAACTTTTCGAGAGCTTCCCGGCGCCACCGGAATCGCCTCTATCGGAGCTTGCATGCAAAAGTTGCGGCTCGCAGAAAAGTACATAAAATATCAGGACACACGCGGACGAAATGTAAACATCTCCTGGTTCGGAGTAACAAGGACCCCCGAAGATGCCCCGAAGACCCCCGAAGATGCCCCGGTCGTCTTTTGTTCAACTTTTCTAGAGCTTCCCGGCGCCACCGGAATCGCCTCTATCGGAGCTCGCATGCAAAAGTTGCGGCTCGCAGAAAAGTACATAAAATATCAGGACACAGGCGGACGAAATGTAAATGTCTCCTGATTCGGAGTAACATGGACCCCCGAAGATGCCCCGAATACCCCCGAAGATGCCTCGGTCGTCTCCCGTTCAACTTTTCGAGAGCTTCCCGGCCACCGGAATCGCCTCTATCGGAGCTCGCATCCAAAAGTTGTGGCTCGACGAAAAGGACATAAAATATCAGGACACAGGCGGACGAAATGTAAATGTCTCCTGGTTCGGAGTAACATGGACCCCCGAAGATGCCCCGAATACCCCCAAAGATGCCCCGGTCGTCTTTAGTTCAACTTTTCGAGAGCTTCCCGGCGCCACCGGAATCGCCTCTATCGGAGCTCGCATGCAAAAGTTGTGGCTCGACGAAAAGGACATAAAATATCAGGACACAGGCGGACGGAATGTAAATGTCTCCTGGTTCGGAGTAACAAGGACCCCCGAAGATGCCCCGAATACCCCCGAAGATGCCCCGGTCGTCTTTAGTTCAACTTTTCGAGAGCTTCCCGGCGCCACCGGAATCGGCTCTATCAGAGCTCGCATGCAAAAGTTGTGGCTCGACGAAAAGGACATAAAATATCAGGACACAGGCGGACGGAATGTAAATGTCTCCTGGTTCGGAGTAACAAGGACCCCCGAAGATGCCCCGAATACCCCCGAAGATGCCCCGGTCGTCTTTAGTTCAACTTTTCGAGAGCTTCCCGGCGCCACCGGAATCGCCTCTATCAGAGCTCGCATGCAAAAGTGGCGGCTCGCAGAAAACGGCTCAAAAGGCCGTAGGCTATTTGGATTGGATGTGGTTTTTTCTCTAGTTTTTTTTAAGGTATTAAACGTCGAAATCCGAGTTCGTATGCAAAAGTTATCGCCGTTTTACTCTTCCATAATGATTTTTTGCAAAATACATCGAAATTCATGTTTCAAATTTTTCCTAACACCTAGTTTACGTAACATAACCACATCTCAAAGGATTTTATTTTTTGAATTTTTTAACATTTTCTTTTAGCTTCTCCAAAACTGAAAAGGCGATCACGGGGGGGGGGGGGGGTGCATGGGAGCACAAAACAGGAAACTTACCCATGGCGCACCAAAATAGTGGTGCGCCACGGGTAAGAGGTTACCCATGGCGCACCACTATTTCGGTGCGCCACGGGTAAGAGGGGTCAAAATTTGGCCCCGAGACCATTATGTTGGTGGCGCATTTGAATAAGGTGCGCCACGGCTATACTCTTACCCGTGGCGCACCGAAATAGTAGTGCGCCACGGCTAAGGAGGGTGCCCCTCCGTCAGCCCAGGCTACACTTTGCCGTGGCGCACCACTATTTTGGTGCGCCACGGGTAATGTCCTATGCGTGGCGCATCTGTGTCTGGTGCGCCACGGCTATATACTCGTGGCACACCAAAATAGTGGTGCGCCACGGCTAAGTAATCCACCTATAAGCCTTTTCCTAGTAGTGAAATGTAAACATCTCCTGGTTCGGAGTAACAAGGACCCCCGAAGATGCCCCGAATACCCCCGAAGATGCCCCGGTCGTCTTTAGTTCAACTTTTCGAGAGCTTCCCGGCGCCACCGGAATCGGCTCTATCAGAGCTCGCATGCAAAAGTTGTGGCTCGACGAAAAGGACATAAAATATCAGGACACAGGCGGACGGAATGTAAATGTCTCCTGGTTCGGAGTAACAAGGACCCCCGAAGATGCCCCGAATACCCCCGAAGATGCCTCGGTCGTCTTTAGTTCAACTTTTCGAGAGCTTCCCGGCGCCACCGGAATCGCCTCTATCGGAGCTTGCATGCAAAAGTTGCGGCTCGCAGAAAAGTACATAAAATATCAGGACACACGCGGACGAAATGTAAACATCTCCTGGTTCGGAGTAACAAGGACCCCCAAAGATGCCCCGAAGACCCCCGAAGATGCCCCGGTCGTCTTTTGTTCAACTTTTCGAGAGCTTCCCGGCGCCACCGGAATCGCCTCTATCGGAGCTCGCATGCAAAAGTTGCGGCTCGCAGAAAAGTACATAAAATATCAGGACACAGGCGGACGAAATGTAAATGTCTCCTGATTCGGAGTAACATGGACCCCCGAAGATGCCCCGAATACCCCCGAAGATGCCTCGGTCGTCTCCCGTTCAACTTTTCGAGAGCTTCCCGGCCACCGGAATCGCCTCTATCGGAGCTCGCATCCAAAAGTTGTGGCTCGACGAAAAGGACATAAAATATCAGGACACAGGCGGACGAAATGTAAATGTCTCCTGGTTCGGAGTAACATGGACCCCCGAAGATGCCCCGAATACCCCCAAAGATGCCCCGGTCGTCTTTAGTTCAACTTTTCGAGAGCTTCCCGGCGCCACCGGAATCGCCTCTATCGGAGCTCGCATGCAAAAGTTGTGGCTCGACGAAAAGGACATAAAATATCAGGACACAGGCGGACGGAATGTAAATGTCTCCTGGTTCGGAGTAACAAGGACCCCCGAAGATGCCCCGAATACCCCCGAAGATGCCCCGGTCGTCTTTAGTTCAACTTTTCGAGAGCTTCCCGGCGCCACCGGAATCGGCTCTATCAGAGCTCGCATGCAAAAGTTGTGGCTCGACGAAAAGGACATAAAATATCAGGACACAGGCGGACGGAATGTAAATGTCTCCTGGTTCGGAGTAACAAGGACCCCCGAAGATGCCCCGAATACCCCCGAAGATGCCCCGGTCGTCTTTAGTTCAACTTTTCGAGAGCTTCCCGGCGCCACCGGAATCGCCTCTATCAGAGCTCGCATGCAAAAGTGGCGGCTCGCAGAAAACGGCTCAAAAGGCCGTAGGCTATTTGGATTGGATGTGGTTTTTTCTCTAGTTTTTTTTAAGGTATTAAACGTCGAAATCCGAGTTCGTATGCAAAAGTTATCGCCGTTTTACTCTTCCATAATGATTTTTTGCAAAATACATCGAAATTCATGTTTCAAATTTTTCCTAACACCTAGTTTACGTAACATAACCACATCTCAAAGGATTTTATTTTTTGAATTTTTTAACATTTTCTTTTAGCTTCTCCAAAACTGAAAAGGCGATCACGGGGGGGGGGGGGGGGTGCATGGGAGCACAAAACAGGAAACTTACCCATGGCGCACCAAAATAGTGGTGCGCCACGGGTAAGAGGTTACCCATGGCGCACCACTATTTCGGTGCGCCACGGGTAAGAGGGGTCAAAATTTGGCCCCGAGACCATTATGTTGGTGGCGCATTTGAATAAGGTGCGCCACGGCTATACTCTTACCCGTGGCGCACCGAAATAGTAGTGCGCCACGGCTAAGGAGGGTGCCCCTCCGTCAGCCCAGGCTACACTTTGCCGTGGCGCACCACTATTTTGGTGCGCCACGGGTAATGTCCTATGCGTGGCGCATCTGTGTCTGGTGCGCCACGGCTATATACTCGTGGCACACCAAAATAGTGGTGCGCCACGGCTAAGTAATCCACCTATAAGCCTTTTCCTAGTAGTGAAATGTAAACATCTCCTGGTTCGGAGTAACAAGGACCCCCGAAGATGCCCCGAATACCCCCGAAGATGCCCCGGTCGTCTTTAGTTCAACTTTTCGAGAGCTTCCCGGCGCCACCGGAATCGCCTCAATCAGAGCTCGCATGCAAAAGTTGTGGCTCGACGAAAAGGACATAAAATATCAGGACACAGGCGGACGGAATGTAAATGTCTCCTGGTTCGGAGTAACAAGGACCCCCGAAGATGCCCCGAATATCCCCGAAGATGCCCCGGTCGTCTTTAGTTCAACTTTTCGAGAGCTTCCTGGCGCCACCGGAATCGCCTCTATCGGAGCTTGCATGCAAAAGTTGCGGCTCGCAGAAAAGTACATAAAATATCAGGACACACGCGGACGAAATGTAAACATCTCCTGGTTCGGAGTAACAAGGACCCCCGAAGATGCCCCGAAGACCCCCGAAGATGCCCCGGTCGTCTTTTGTTCAACTTTTCTAGAGCTTCCCGGCGCCACCGGAATCGCCTCTATCGGAGCTCGCATGCAAAAGTTGCGGCTCGCAGAAAAGTACATAAAATATCAGGACACAGGCGGACGAAATGTAAATGTCTCCTGATTCGGAGTAACATGGACCCCCGAAGATGCCCCGAATACCCCCGAAGATGCCTCGGTCGTCTCCCGTTCAACTTTTCGAGAGCTTCCCGGCGCCACCGGAATCGCCTCTATCGGAGCTCGCATCCAAAAGTTGTGGCTCGACGAAAAGGACATAAAATATCAGGACACAGGCGGACGAAATGTAAATGTCTCCTGGTTCGGAGTAACATGGACCCCCGAAGATGCCCCGAATACCCCCAAAGATGCCCCGGTCGTCTTTAGTTCAACTTTTCGAGAGCTTCCCGGCGCCACCGGAATCGCCTCTATCGGAGCTCGCATGCAAAAGTTGTGGCTCGACGAAAAGGACATAAAATATCAGGACACAGGCGGACGGAATGTAAATGTCTCCTGGTTCGGAGTAACAAGGACCCCCGAAGATGCCCCGAATACCCCCGAAGATGCCCCGGTCGTCTTTAGTTCAACTTTTCGAGAGCTTCCCGGCGCCACCGGAATCGGCTCTATCAGAGCTCGCATGCAAAAGTTGTGGCTCGACGAAAAGGACATAAAATATCAGGACACAGGCGGACGGAATGTAAATGTCTCCTGGTTCGGAGTAACAAGGACCCCCGAAGATGCCCCGAATACCCCCGAAGATGCCCCGGTCGTCTTTAGTTCAACTTTTCGAGAGCTTCCCGGCGCCACCGGAATCGCCTCTATCAGAGCTCGCATGCAAAAGTGGCGGCTCGCAGAAAACGGCTCAAAAGGCCGTAGGCTATTTGGATTGGATGTGGTTTTTTCTCTAGTTTTTTTTAAGGTATTAAACGTCGAAATCCGAGTTCGTATGCAAAAGTTATCGCCGTTTTACTCTTCCATAATGATTTTTTGCAAAATACATCGAAATTCATGTTTCAAATTTTTCCTAACACCTAGTTTACGTAACATAACCACATCTCAAAGGATTTTATTTTTTGAATTTTTTAACATTTTCTTTTAGCTTCTCCAAAACTGAAAAGGCGATCACGGGGGGGGGGGGGGGGGGGGGTGCATGGGAGCACAAAACAGGAAACTTACCCATGGCGCACCAAAATAGTGGTGCGCCACGGGTAAGAGGTTACCCATGGCGCACCACTATTTCGGTGCGCCACGGGTAAGAGGGGTCAAAATTTGGCCCCGAGACCATTATGTTGGTGGCGCATTTGAATAAGGTGCGCCACGGCTATACTCTTACCCGTGGCGCACCGAAATAGTAGTGCGCCACGGCTAAGGAGGGTGCCCCTCCGTCAGCCCAGGCTACACTTTGCCGTGGCGCACCACTATTTTGGTGCGCCACGGGTAATGTCCTATGCGTGGCGCATCTGTGTCTGGTGCGCCACGGCTATATACTCGTGGCACACCAAAATAGTGGTGCGCCACGGCTAAGTAATCCACCTATAAGCCTTTTCCTAGTAGTGAAATGTAAACATCTCCTGGTTCGGAGTAACAAGGACCCCCGAAGATGCCCCGAATACCCCCGAAGATGCCCCGGTCGTCTTTAGTTCAACTTTTCGAGAGCTTCCCGGCGCCACCGGAATCGCCTCTATCAGAGCTCGCATGCAAAAGTTGTGGCTCGACGAAAAGGACATAAAATATCAGGACACAGGCAGACGGAATGTAAATGTCTCCTGGTTCGGAGTAACAAGGACCCCCGAAGATGCCCCGAATACCCCGAAGATGCCTCGGTCATCTTTAGTTCAACTTTTCGAGAGCTTCCCGGCGCCACCGGAATCGCCTCTATCGGAGCTTGCATGCAAAAGTTGCGGCTCGCAGAAAAGTACATAAAATATCAGGACACACGCGAACGAAACACTACTAGGGAAAAGCTTACCCGTGGCGCACCAAAAAAGCTTACCCGTGGCGCAGGGGGCTGCGCCACGGATTGCCACGCCACGGGTAACACAATAGCCATGGCGCAGGGGTCCTGGTGCGCCACGGGTATGTGCACATAGCCGTGGCGCACCAAAACTAGGTGCGCCACGGGTATGTAAACATACCCGTGGCGCACCTTGTTTTAGTGCGCCATGGCTATATGCACATACCCGTGGCGCACCTAGTTTTGGTGCGCCACGGCTATGAATTTCTGAATTTAAAAAAAAAGAGCCACCAGCCACCCACTGGCGGTGCTCGCCGGTCGTCGGTCCTCGCTGGCGTGGAGGTGCTCGCCGGTGTGGAGGTGCTCGCCGGCTGTCGGTCCTCGCTGGCGTGGAGGTGCTCGCCGGCGTGGAGGTGCTCGCCGGCCGCCGGTCCTCGTCGGCGTGGAGGTGCTCGCCGGCCGTCGCTCCTCGTCGGCGTGGAGGTGCTCGCCGGCCGCCGGTCCTCGTCGGCGTGGAGGTGCTCGCCGGCCGTCGGTCCTCATCGGTGTGGAGGTGCTCGCCGGCCGCCGGTCCTCGTCGGCGTGGAGGTGCTCGCCGGCCGTCGGTCCTCGTCGGTGTGGAGGTGCTCGCCGGCCGCCGGTCCTCGTCGGCATGGAGGTGCTCGCCGGCCGTCGCTCCTCGCCGGCGTGGAGGTGCTCGCCGGCCGCCGGTCCTCGTGGCGTGGGGGTGGACGCCATGGTGGAGGTGCTCACCGGCCGTCGTGGAGAGAGGAGGATGGAGGATAAGGGAGAGAGGAGAAGGGAGAGGAGGATGAGATAGAGAGGAGGAGGAGGAGGACGAGAGGAGGAGGAGGAGTATAGGAGGAAGAGAGGAGGAGTTGTCCCAATCCAGCCTCTATCCTCTCGACCAATCAGAAACAAGAATGAAGGAGCACACGGATTGTGTGCTAGTTTAAGTCACTGTGAGCCGTCGGATCGCTGGGAGCCGTCGGATCGTGGTGTTGCCCCCCATGTTACTCGTGGCGCATCTCATAGTGGTGCGCTACTAGTATTACAACTACTCGTGGCGCACCATCTCGTCCATGCGCCACGGGTAAGTTTTATTTATTTTTCCTCCCAGAAAACTTAAACTTCAAAAAAATAGGTCTTCCCTTTCGAATTTGGGGATTCTGTAGGCAAAAAAACGGCTCAAAAGGCCGTAGGCCATTTGGATTGGATGTGGTTTTTCTCTAGTTTTTTTTAAGGTATTAAACGTCGAAATCCGAGTTCGTATGCAAAAGTTATCGCCGTTTTACTCTTCCATAATGATTTTTTGCAAATACATCGAAATTCATGTTTCAAATTTTCCTAACACCTAGTTTACGTAACATAACCACATCTCAAAGGATTTTATTTTTTGAATTTTTTAACATTTTCTTTTAGCTTCTCCAAAACTGAAAAGGCGATCACGGGGGGGGGGGGGGGGTGCATGGGAGCACAAAACAGGAAACTTACCCATGGCGCACCAAAATAGTGGTGCGCCACGGGTAAGAGGTTACCCATGGCGCACCACTATTTCGGTGCGCCACGGGTAAGAGGGGTCAAAAATTTGGCCCCGAGACCATTATGTTGGTGGCGCATTTGAATAAGGTGCGCCACGGCTATACTCTTACCCGTGGCGCACCGAAATAGTAGTGCGCCACGGCTAAGGAGGGTGCCCCTCCGTCAGCCCAGGCTACACTTTGCCGTGGCGCACCACTATTTTGGTGCGCCACGGGTAATGTCCTATGCGTGGCGCATCTGTGTCTGGTGCGCCACGGCTATATACTCGTGGCACACCAAAATAGTGGTGCGCCACGGCTAAGTAATCCACCTATAAGCCTTTTCCTAGTAGTGAAATGTAAACATCTCCTGGTTCGGAGTAACAAGGACCCCCGAAGATGCCCCGAATACCCCCGAAGATGCCCCGGTCGTCTTTAGTTCAACTTTTCGAGAGCTTCCCGGCGCCACCGGAATCGGCTCTATCAGAGCTCGCATGCAAAAGTTGTGGCTCGACGAAAAGGACATAAATATCAGGACACAGGCGGACGGAATGTAAATGTCTCCTGGTTCGGAGTAACAAGGACCCCCGAAGATGCCCCGAATACCCCCGAAGATGCCCCGGTCGTCTTTAGTTCAACTTTTCGAGAGCTTCCCGGCGCCACCGGAATCGCCTCTATCAGAGCTCGCATGCAAAAGTGGCGGCTCGCAGAAAACGGCTCAAAAGGCCGTAGGCTATTTGGATTGGATGTGGTTTTTTCTCTAGTTTTTTTTAAGGTATTAAACGTCGAAATCCGAGTTCGTATGCAAAAGTTATCGCCGTTTTACTCTTCCATAATGATTTTTTGCAAAATACATCGAAATTCATGTTTCAAATTTTTCCTAACACCTAGTTTACGTAACATAACCACATCTCAAAGGATTTTATTTTTTGAATTTTTTAACATTTTCTTTTAGCTTCTCCAAAACTGAAAGGCGATCACGGGGGGGGGGGGGGGGGGGTGCATGGGAGCACAAAACAGGAAACTTACCCATGGCGCACCAAAATAGTGGTGCGCCACGGGTAAGAGGTTACCCATGGCGCACCACTATTTCGGTGCGCCACGGGTAAGAGGGGTCAAAATTTGGCCCCGAGACCATTATGTTGGTGGCGCATTTGAATAAGGTGCGCCACGGCTATACTCTTACCCGTGGCGCACCGAAATAGTAGTGCGCCACGGCTAAGGAGGGTGCCCCTCCGTCAGCCCAGGCTACACTTTGCCGTGGCGCACCACTATTTGGTGCGCCACGGGTAATGTCCTATGCGTGGCGCATCTGTGTCTGGTGCGCCACGGCTATATACTCGTGGCACACCAAAATAGTGGTGCGCCACGGCTAAGTAATCCACCTATAAGCCTTTTCCTAGTAGTGAAATGTAAACATCTCCTGGTTCGGAGTAACAAGGACCCCCGAAGATGCCCCGAATACCCCCGAAGATGCCCCGGTCGTCTTTAGTTCAACTTTCGAGAGCTTCCCGGCGCCACCGGAATCGGCTCTATCAGAGCTCGCATGCAAAAGTTGTGGCTCGACGAAAAGGACATAAAATATCAGGACACAGGCGGACGGAATGTAAATGTCTCCTGGTTCGGAGTAACAAGGACCCCCGAAGATGCCCCGAATACCCCCGAAGATGCCTCGGTCGTCTTTAGTTCCACTTTTCGAGAGCTTCCCGGCGCCACCGGAATCGCCTCTATCAGAGCTCGCATGCAAAAGTGGCGGCTCGCAGAAAACGGCTCAAAAGGCCGTAGGCTATTTGGATTGGATGTGGTTTTTTCTCTAGTTTTTTTTAAGGTATTAAACGTCGAAATCCGAGTTCGTATGCAAAAGTTATCGCCGTTTTACTCTTCCATAATGATTTTTTGCAAAATACATCGAAATTCATGTTTCAAATTTTTCCTAACACCTAGTTTACGTAACATAACCACATCTCAAAGGATTTTATTTTTTGAATTTTTTAACATTTTCTTTTAGCTTCTCAAAACTGAAAAGGCGATCACGGGGGGGGGGGGGTGCATGGGAGCACAAAACAGGAAACTTACCCATGGCGCACCAAAATAGTGGTGCGCCACGGGTAAGAGGTTACCCATGGCGCACCACTATTTCGGTGCGCCACGGGTAAGAGGGGTCAAAATTTGGCCCCGAGACCATTATGTTGGTGGCGCATTTGAATAAGGTGCGCCACGGCTATACTCTTACCCGTGGCGCACCGAAATAGTAGTGCGCCACGGCTAAGGAGGGTGCCCCTCCGTCAGCCCAGGCTACACTTTGCCGTGGCGCACCACTATTTTGGTGCGCCACGGGTAATGTCCTATGCGTGGCGCATCTGTGTCTGGTGCGCCACGGCTATATACTCGTGGCACACCAAAATAGTGGTGCGCCACGGCTAAGTAATCCACCTATAAGCCTTTTCCTAGTAGTGAAATGTAAACATCTCCTGGGTCGGAGTAACAAGGACCCCCGAAGATGCCCCGAATACCCCCGAAGATGCCCCGGTCGTCTTTAGTTCAACTTTTCGAGAGCTTCCCGGCGCCACCGGAATCGGCTCTATCAGAGCTCGCATGCAAAAGTTGTGGCTCGACGAAAAGGACATAAAATATCAGGACACAGGCGGACGGAATGTAAATGTCTCCTGGTTCGGAGTAACAAGGACCCCCGAAGATGCCCCGAATACCCCCGAAGATGCCTCGGTCGTCTTTAGTTCAACTTTTCGAGAGCTTCCCGGCGCCACCGGAATCGCCTCTATCGGAGCTTGCATGCAAAAGTTGCGGCTCGCAGAAAAGTACATAAAATATCAGGACACACGCGGACGAAATGTAAACATCTCCTGGTTCGGAGTAACAAGGACCCCCGAAGATGCCCCGAAGACCCCCGAAGATGCCCCGGTCGTCTTTTGTTCAACTTTTCTAGAGCTTCCCGGCGCCACCGGAATCGCCTCTATCGGAGCTCGCATGCAAAAGTTGCGGCTCGCAGAAAAGTACATAAAATATCAGGACACAGGCGGACGAAATGTAAATGTCTCCTGATTCGGAGTAACATGGACCCCCGAAGATGCCCCGAATACCCCCGAAGATGCCTCGGTCGTCTCCCGTTCAACTTTTCGAGAGCTTCCCGGCGCCACCGGAATCGCCTCTATCGGAGCTCGCATCCAAAAGTTGTGGCTCGACGAAAAGGACATAAAATATCAGGACACAGGCGGACGAAATGTAAATGTCTCCTGGTTCGGAGTAACATGGACCCCCGAAGATGCCCCGAATACCCCCAAAGATGCCCCGGTCGTCTTTAGTTCAACTTTTCGAGAGCTTCCCGGCGCCACCAGAATCGCCTCTATCGGAGCTCGCATGCAAAAGTTGTGGCTCGACGAAAAGGACATAAAATATCAGGACACAGGCGGACGGAATGTAAATGTCTCCTGGTTCGGAGTAACAAGGACCCCCGAAGATGCCCCGAATACCCCCGAAGATGCCCCGGTCGTCTTTAGTTCAACTTTTCGAGAGCTTCCCGGCGCCACCGGAATCGGCTCTATCAGAGCTCGCATGCAAAAGTTGTGGCTCGACGAAAAGGACATAAAATATCAGGACACAGGCGGACGGAATGTAAATGTCTCCTGGTTCGGAGTAACAAGGACCCCCGAAGATGCCCCGAATACCCCCGAAGATGCCCCGGTCGTCTTTAGTTCAACTTTTCGAGAGCTTCCCGGCGCCACCGGAATCGCCTCTATCAGAGCTCGCATGCAAAAGTGGCGGCTCGCAGAAAACGGCTCAAAAGGCCGTAGGCTATTTGGATTGGATGTGGTTCTTTCTCTAGTTTTTTTTAAGGTATTAAACGTCGAAATCCGAGTTCGTATGCAAAAGTTATCGCCGTTTTACTCTTCCATAATGATTTTTGCAAAATACATCGAAATTCATGTTTCAAATTTTTCCTAACACCTAGTTTACGTAACATAACCACATCTCAAAGGATTTATTTTTTGAATTTTTTAACATTTTCTTTTAGCTTCTCCAAAACTGAAAAGGCGATCACGGGGGGGGGGGGGGGTGCATGGGAGCACAAAACAGGAAACTTACCCATGGCGCACCAAAATAGTGGTGCGCCACGGGTAAGAGGTTACCCATGGCGCACCACTATTTCGGTGCGCCACGGGTAAGAGGGGTCAAAATTTGGCCCCGAGACCCATTATGTTGGTGGCGCATTTGAATAAGGTGCGCCACGGCTATACTCTTACCCGTGGCGCACCGAAATAGTAGTGCGCCACGGCTAAGGAGGGTGCCCCTCCGTCAGCCCAGGCTACACTTTGCCGTGGCGCACCACTATTTTGGTGCGCCACGGGTAATGTCCTATGCGTGGCGCATCTGTGTCTGGTGCGCCACGGCTATATACTCGTGGCACACCAAAATAGTGGTGCGCCACGGCTAAGTAATCCACCTATAAGCCTTTTCCTAGTAGTGAAATGTAAACATCTCCTGGTTCGGAGTAACAAGGACCCCCGAAGATGCCCCGAATACCCCCGAAGATGCCCCGGTCGTCTTTAGTTCAACTTTTCGAGAGCTTCCCGGCGCCACCGGAATCGGCTCTATCAGAGCTCGCATGCAAAAGTTGTGGCTCGACGAAAAGGACATAAAATATCAGGACACAGGCGGACGGAATGTAAATGTCTCCTGGTTCGGAGTAACAAGGACCCCCGAAGATGCCCCGAATACCCCCGAAGATGCCCCGGTCGTCTTTAGTTCAACTTTTCGAGAGCTTCCCGGCGCCACCGGAATTGCCTCTATCAGAGCTCGCATGCAAAAGTGGCGGCTCGCAGAAAACGGCTCAAAGGCCGTAGGCTATTTGGATTGGATGTGGTTTTTTCTCTAGTTTTTTTTAAGGTATTAAACGTCGAAATCCGAGTTCGTATGCAAAAGTTATCGCCGTTTTACTCTTCCATAATGATTTTTTGCAAAATACATCGAAATTCATGTTTCAAATTTTCCTAACACCTAGTTTACGTAACATAACCACATCTCAAAGGATTTTATTTTTTGAATTTTTTAACATTTTCTTTTAGCTTCTCCAAAACTGAAAAGGCGATCACGGGGGGGGGGGGGGGGGGGTGCATGGGAGCACAAAACAGGAAACTTACCCATGGCGCACCAAAATAGTGGTGCGCCACGGGTAAGAGGTTACCCATGGCGCACCACTATTTCGGTGCGCCACGGGTAAGAGGGGTCAAAATTTGGCCCCGAGACCATTATGTTGGTGGCGCATTTGAATAAGGTGCGCCACGGCTATACTCTTACCCGTGGCGCACCGAAATAGTAGTGCGCCACGGCTAAGGAGGGTGCCCCTCCGTCAGCCCAGGCTACACTTTGCCGTGGCGCACCACTATTTTGGTGCGCCACGGGTAATGTCCTATGCGTGGCGCATCTGTGTCTGGTGCGCCACGGCTATATACTCGTGGCACACCAAAATAGTGGTGCGCCACGGCTAAGTAATCCACCTATAAGCCTTTTCCTAGTAGTGAAATGTAAACATCTCCTGGTTCGGAGTAACAAGGACCCCCGAAGATGCCCCGAATACCCCGAAGATGCCCCGGTCGTCTTTAGTTCAACTTTTCGAGAGCTTCCCGGCGCCACCGGAATCGGCTCTATCAGAGCTCGCATGCAAAAGTTGTGGCTCGACGAAAAGGACATAAAATATCAGGACACAGGCGGACGGAATGTAAATGTCTCCTGGTTCGGAGTAACAAGGACCCCCGAAGATGCCCCGAATACCCCGAAGATGCCCCGGTCGTCTTTAGTTCAACTTTTCGAGAGCTTCCCGGCGCCACCGGAATCGCCTCTATCAGAGCTCGCATGCAAAAGTGGCGGCTCGCAGAAAACGGCTCAAAAGGCCGTAGGCTATTTGGATTGGATGTGGTTTTTTCTCTAGTTTTTTTAAGGTATTAAACGTCGAAATCCGAGTTCGTATGCAAAAGTTATCGCCGTTTTACTCTTCCATAATGATTTTTTGCAAAATACATCGAAATTCATGTTTCAAATTTTTCCTAACACCTAGTTTACGTAACATAACCACATCTCAAAGGATTTTATTTTTTGAATTTTTTAACATTTTCTTTTAGCTTCTCCAAAACTGAAAAGGCGATCACGGGGGGGGGGGGGGGGGGGGGTGCATGGGAGCACAAAACAGGAAACTTACCCATGGCGCACCAAATAGTGGTGCGCCACGGGTAAGAGGTTACCCATGCGCACCACTATTTCGGTGCGCCACGGGTAAGAGGGGTCAAAATTTGGCCCCGAGACCATTATGTTGGTGGCGCATTTGAATAAGGTGCGCCACGGCTATACTCTTACCCGTGGCGCACCGAAATAGTAGTGCGCCACGGCTAAGGAGGGTGCCCCTCCGTCAGCCCAGGCTACACTTTGCCGTGGCGCACCACTATTTTGGTGCGCCACGGGTAATGTCCTATGCGTGGCGCATCTGTGTCTGGTGCGCCACGGCTATATACTCGTGGCACACCAAAATAGTGGTGCGCCACGGCTAAGTAATCCACCTATAAGCCTTTTCCTAGTAGTGAAATGTAAACATCTCCTGGGTCGGAGTAACAAGGACCCCCGAAGATGCCCCGAATACCCCCGAAGATGCCCCGGTCGTCTTTAGTTCAACTTTTCGAGAGCTTCCCGGCGCCACCGGAATCGGCTCTATCAGAGCTCGCATGCAAAAGTTGTGGCTCGACGAAAAGGACATAAAATATCAGGACACAGGCGGACGGAATGTAAATGTCTCCTGGTTCGGAGTAACAAGGACCCCCGAAGATGCCCCGAATACCCCCGAAGATGCCTCGGTCGTCTTTAGTTCAACTTTTCGAGAGCTTCCCGGCGCCACCGGAATCGCCTCTATCGGAGCTTGCATGCAAAAGTTGCGGCTCGCAGAAAAGTACATAAAATATCAGGACACACGCGGACGAAATGTAAACATCTCCTGGTTCGGAGTAACAAGGACCCCCGAAGATGCCCCGAAGACCCCCGAAGATGCCCCGGTCGTCTTTTGTTCAACTTTTCTAGAGCTTCCCGGCGCCACCGGAATCGCCTCTATCGGAGCTCGCATGCAAAAGTTGCGGCTCGCAGAAAAGTACATAAAATATCAGGACACAGGCGGACGAAATGTAAATGTCTCCTGATTCGGAGTAACATGGACCCCCGAAGATGCCCCGAATACCCCCGAAGATGCCTCGGTCGTCTCCGTTCAACTTTTCGAGAGCTTCCCGGCGCCACCGGAATCGCCTCTATCGGAGCTCGCATGCAAAAGTTGTGGCTCGACGAAAAGGACATAAAATATCAGGACACAGGCGGACGAAATGTAAATGTCTCCTGGTTCGGAGTAACATGGACCCCCGAAGATGCCCCGAATACCCCCAAAGATGCCCCGGTCGTCTTTAGTTCAACTTTTCGAGAGCTTCCCGGCGCCACCGGAATCGCCTCTATCGGAGCTCGCATGCAAAAGTTGTGGCTCGACGAAAAGGACATAAAATATCAGGACACAGGCGGACGAAATGTAAATGTCTCCTGGTTCGGAGTAACAAGGACCCCCGAAGATGCCCCGAATACCCCCGAAGATGCCCCGGTCGTCTTTAGTTCAACTTTTCGAGAGCTTCCCGGCGCCACCGGAATCGCCTCTATCAGAGCTCGCATGCAAAAGTTGTGGCTCGACGAAAAGGACATAAAATATCAGGACACAGGCGGACGGAATGTAAATGTCTCCTGGTTCGGAGTAACAAGGACCCCCGAAGATGCCCCGAATACCCCCGAAGATGCCCCGGTCGTCTTTAGTTCAACTTTTCGAGAGCTTCCCGGCGCCACCGGAATCGCCTCTATCAGAGCTCGCATGCAAAAGTGGCGGCTCGCAGAAGAAAACGGCTCAAAAGGCCGTAGGCTATTTGGATTGGATGTGGTTTTTTCTCTAGTTTTGTTTTAAGGTATTAAACGTCGAAATCCGAGTTCGTATGCAAAAGGTTATCGCCGTTTTACTCTTCCATAATGATTTTTTGCAAAATACATCGAAATTCATGTTCAAATTTTTCCTAACACCTAGTTTACGTAACATAACCACATCTCAAAGGATTTTATTTTTTGAATTTTTTAACATTTTCTTTTAGCTTCTCCAAAACTGAAAAGGCGATCACGGGGGGGGGGGGGGGGGGGGGGGGTGCATGGGAGCACAAAACAGGAAACTTACCCATGGCGCACCAAAATAGTGGTGCGCCACGGGTAAGAGGTTACCCATGGCGCACCACTATTTCGGTGCGCCACGGGTAAGAGGGGTCAAATTTGGCCCCGAGACCATTATGTTGGTGGCGCATTTGAATAAGGTGCGCCACGGCTATACTCTTACCCGTGGCGCACCGAAATAGTAGTGCGCCACGGCTAAGGAGGGTGCCCCTCCGTCAGCCCAGGCTACACTTTGCCGTGGCGCACCACTATTTTGGTGCGCCACGGGTAATGTCCTATGCGTGGCGCATCTGTGTCTGGTGCGCCACGGCTATATACTCGTGGCACACCAAAATAGTGGTGCGCCACGGCTAAGTAATCCACCTATAAGCCTTTTCCTAGTAGTGAAATGTAAACATCTCCTGGTTCGGAGTAACAAGGACCCCCGAAGATGCCCCGAATACCCCCGAAGATGCCCCGGTCGTCTTTAGTTCAACTTTTCGAGAGCTTCCCGGCGCCACCGGAATCGCCTCTATCAGAGCTCGCATGCAAAAGTTGTGGCTCGACGAAAAGGACATAAAATATCAGGACACAGGCAGACGGAATGTAAATGTCTCCTGGTTCGGAGTAACAAGGACCCCCGAAGATGCCCCGAATACCCCCGAAGATGCCTCGGTCATCTTTAGTTCAACTTTTCGAGAGCTTCCCGGCGCCACCGGAATCGCCTCTATCGGAGCTTGCATGCAAAAGTTGCGGCTCGCAGAAAAGTACATAAAATATCAGGACACACGCGAACGAAACACTACTAGGGAAAAGCTTACCCGTGGCGCACCAAAAAAGCTTACCCGTGGCGCAGGGGGCTGCGCCACGGATTGCCACGCCACGGGTAACACAATAGCCGTGGCGCAGGGGTCCTGGTGCGCCACGGGTATGTGCACATAGCCGTGGCGCACCAAAACTAGGTGCGCCACGGGTATGTAAACATACCCGTGGCGCACCTTGTTTTAGTGCGCCATGGCTATATGCACATACCCGTGGCGCACCTAGTTTTGGTGCGCCACGGCTATGAATTTCTGAATTTAAAAAAAAAAGAGCCACCAGCCACCCACTGGCGGTGCTCGCCGGTCGTCGGTCCTCGCTGGCGTGGAGGTGCTCGCCGGTGTGGAGGTGCTCGCCGGCTGTCGGTCCTCGCTGGCGTGGAGGTGCTCGCCGGCGTGGAGGTGCTCGCCGGCCTCCGGTCCTCGTCGGCGTGGAGGTGCTCGCCGGCCGTCGCTCCTCGTCGGCGTGGAGGTGCTCGCCGGCCGCCGGTCCTCGTCGGCGTGGAGGTGCTCGCCGGCCGTCGGTCCTCGTCGGCGTGGAGGTGCTCGCCGGCCGCCGGTCCTCGTCGGCGTGGAGGTGCTCGCCGGCCGTCGGTCCTCGTCGGTGTGGAGGTGCTCGCCGGCCGCCGGTCCTCGTCGGCATGGAGGTGCTCGCCGGCCGTCGCTCCTCGCCGGCGTGGAGGTGCTCGCCGGCCGCCGGTCCTCGTTGGCGTGGGGGTGGACGCCATGGTGGAGGTGCTCACCGGCCGTCGTGGAGAGAGGAGGATGGAGGATAAGGGAGAGAGGAGAAGGGAGAGGAGGATGAGATAGAGAGGAGGAGGAGGAGGACGAGAGGAGGAGGAGGAGTATAGGAGGAAGAGAGGAGGAGTTGTCCCAATCCAGCCTCTATCCTCTCGACCAATCAGAAACAAGAATGAAGGAGCACACGGATTGTGTGCTAGTTTAAGTCACTGTGAGCCGTCGGATCGCTGGGAGCCGTCGGATCGTGGTGTTGCCCCCATGTTACTCGTGGCGCATCTCATAGTGGTGCGCTACGAGTATTACAACTACCCGTGGCGCACCATCTCGTCCATGCGCCACGGGTAAGTTTTTATTTATTTTTCCTGCCAGAAAACTTAAACTTCAAAAAAATAGGTCTTCCCTTTCGAATTTGGGGATTCTGTAGGCAAAAAACGGCTCAAAAGGCCGTAGGCCATTTGGATTGGATGTGGGTTTTTCTCTAGTTTTTTTTTAAGGTATTAAACGTCGAAATCCGAGTTCGTATGCAAAAGTTATCGCCGTTTTACTCTTCCATAATGATTTTTTGCAAAATACATCGAAATTCATGTTTCAAATTTTCCTAACACCTAGTTTACGTAACATAACCACATCTCAAAGGATTTTATTTTTTGAATTTTTTAACATTTTCTTTTAGCTTCTCCAAAACTGAAAAGGCGATCACGGGGGGGGGGGGGGGGTGCATGGGAGCACAAAACAGGAAACTTACCCATGGCGCACCAAAATAGTGGTGCGCCACGGGTAAGAGGTTACCCATGGCGCACCACTATTTCGGTGCGCCACGGGTAAGAGGGGTCAAAATTTGGCCCCGAGACCATTATGTTGGTGGCGCATTTGAATAAGGTGCGCCACGGCTATACTCTTACCCGTGGCGCACCGAAATAGTAGTGCGCCACGGCTAAGGAGGGTGCCCCTCCGTCAGCCCAGGCTACACTTTGCCGTGGCGCACCACTATTTTGGTGCGCCACGGGTAATGTCCTATGCGTGGCGCATCTGTGTCTGGTGCGCCACGGCTATATACTCGTGGCACACCAAAATAGTGGTGCGCCACGGCTAAGTAATCCACCTATAAGCCTTTCCTAGTAGTGAAATGTAAACATCTCCTGGTTCGGAGTAACAAGGACCCCCGAAGATGCCCCGAAGACCCCCGAAGATGCCCCGGTCGTCTTTTGTTCAACTTTTCTAGAGCTTCCCGGCGCCACCGGAATCGCCTCTATCGGAGCTCGCATGCAAAAGTTGCTGCTCACAGAAAAGTACATAAAATATCAGGACACAGGCGGATGAAATGTAAATGTCTCCTGATTCGGAGTAACATGGACCCCCGAAGATGCCCCGGTCGTATTTAGTTCAACTTTTCGAGAGCTTCCCGGCGCCACCGGAATCGCCTCTATCGGAGCTCGCATGCAAAAGTTGTGGCTCGACGAAAAGGACATAAAATATCAGGACACAGGCGGACGGAATGTAAATGTCTCCTGGTTCGGAGTAACAAGGACCCCCGAAGATGCCCCGGTCGTCTTTTGTTCAACTTTTCGAGAGCTTCCCGGCGCCACCGGCATCGCCTCTATTGGAGCTTGCATGCAAAAGTTGTGGCTCGACGAAAAGGACATAAAATATCAGGACACAGGCAGACGAAATGTAAATGTCTCCTGGTTCGGAGTAACAAGGACCCCCGAAGATGCCCCGAATACCCCCGAAGATGCCCCGGTCGTCTTTAGTTCAACTTTTCGAGAGCTTCCCGGCGCCACCGGAATCGCCTCTATCAGAGCTCGCATGCAAAAGTGGCGGCTCGCAGAAAACGGCTCAAAAGGCCGTAGGCTATTTGGATTGGATGTGGTTTTTTCTCTAGTTTTTTTTAAGGTATTAAACGTCGAAATCCGAGTTCGTATGCAAAAGTTATCGCCGTTTTACTCTTCCATAATGATTTTTTGCAAAATACATCGAAATTCATGTTTCAAATTTTTCCTAACACCTAGTTTACGTAACATAACCACATCTCAAAGGATTTTATTTTTTGAATTTTTTAACATTTTCTTTTAGCTTCTCCAAAACTGAAAAGGCGATCACGGGGGGGGGGGGGGGGTGCATGGGAGCACAAAACAGGAAACTTACCCATGGCGCACCAAAATAGTGGTGCGCCACGGGTAAGAGGTTACCCATGGCGCACCACTATTTCGGTGCGCCACGGGTAAGAGGGGTCAAAATTTGGCCCCGAGACCATTATGTTGGTGGCGCATTTGAATAAGGTGCGCCACGGCTATACTCTTACCCGTGGCGCACCGAAATAGTAGTGCGCCACGGCTAAGGAGGGTGCCCCTCCGTCAGCCCAGGCTACACTTTGCCGTGGCGCACCACTATTTTGGTGCGCCACGGGTAATGTCCTATGCGTGGCGCATCTGTGTCTGGTGCGCCACGGCTATATACTCGTGGCACACCAAAATAGTGGTGCGCCACGGCTAAGTAATCCACCTATAAGCCTTTTCCTAGTAGTGAAATGTAAACATCTCCTGGTTCGGAGTAACAAGGACCCCCGAAGATGCCCCGAAGACCCCCGAAGATGCCCCGGTCGTCTTTTGTTCAACTTTTCTAGAGCTTCCCGGCGCCACCGGAATCGCCTCTATCGGAGCTCGCATGCAAAAGTTGCTGCTCACAGAAAAGTACATAAAATATCAGGACACAGGCGGACGAAATGTAAATGTCTCCTGGTTCGGAGTAACAAGGACCCCCGAAGATGCCCCGGTCGTCTTTAGTTCAACTTTTCGAGAGCTTCCCGGCGCCACCGGAATCGCCTCTATCGGAGCTCGCATGCAAAAGTTGTGGCTCGACGAAAAGGACATAAAATATCAGGACACAGGCGGACGAAATGTAAATGTCTCCTGGTTCGGAGTAACAAGGACCCCCGAAGATGCCCCGGTCGTCTTTTGTTCAACTTTTCGAGAGCTTCCCGGCGCCACCGGCATCGCCTCTATTGGAGCTTGCATGCAAAAGTTGTGGCTCGACGAAAAGGACATAAAATATCAGGACACAGGCAGACGAAATGTAAATGTCTCCTGGTTCGGAGTAACAAGGACCCCCGAAGATGCCCCGAATACCCCCGAAGATGCCCCGGTCGTCTTTAGTTCAACTTTTCGAGAGCTTCCCGGCGCCACCGGAATCGCCTCTATCAGAGCTCGCATGCAAAAGTGGCGGCTCGCAGAAAACGGCTCAAAAGGCCGTAGGCTATTTGGATTGGATGTGGTTTTTTCTCTAGTTTTTTTTAAGGTATTAAACGTCGAAATCCGAGTTCGTATGCAAAAGTTATCGCCGTTTTACTCTTCCATAATGATTTTTTGCAAAATACATCGAAATTCATGTTTCAAATTTTTCCTAACACCTAGTTTACGTAACATAACCACATCTCAAAGGATTTTATTTTTTGAATTTTTTAACATTTTCTTTTAGCTTCTCCAAAACTGAAAAGGCGATCACGGGGGGGGGGGGGGGTGCATGGGAGCACAAAACAGGAAACTTACCCATGGCGCACCAAAATAGTGGTGCGCCACGGGTAAGAGGTTACCCATGGCGCACCACTATTTCGGTGCGCCACGGGTAAGAGGGGTCAAAATTTGGCCCCGAGACCATTATGTTGGTGGCGCATTTGAATAAGGTGCGCCACGGCTATACTCTTACCCGTGGCGCACCGAAATAGTAGTGCGCCACGGCTAAGGAGGGTGCCCCTCCGTCAGCCCAGGCTACACTTTGCCGTGGCGCACCACTATTTTGGTGCGCCACGGGTAATGTCCTATGCGTGGCGCATCTGTGTCTGGTGCGCCACGGCTATATACTCGTGGCACACCAAAATAGTGGTGCGCCACGGCTAAGTAATCCACCTATAAGCCTTTTCCTAGTAGTGAAATGTAAACATCTCCTGGTTCGGAGTAACAAGGACCCCCGAAGATGCCCCGAAGACCCCCGAAGATGCCCCGGTCGTCTTTTGTTCAACTTTTCTAGAGCTTCCCGGCGCCACCGGAATCGCCTCTATCGGAGCTCGCATGCAAAAGTTGCTGCTCACAGAAAAGTACATAAAATATCAGGACACAGGCGGACGAAATGTAAATGTCTCCTGGTTCGGAGTAACAAGGACCCCCGAAGATGCCCCGGTCGTCTTTAGTTCAACTTTTCGAGAGCTTCCCGGCGCCACCGGAATCGCCTCTATCGGAGCTCGCATGCAAAAGTTGTGGCTCGACGAAAAGGACATAAAATATCAGGACACACGCGGACGAAATGTAAACATCTCCTGGTTCGGAGTAACAAGGACCCCCGAAGATGCCCCGGTCGTCTTTTGTTCAACTTTTCGAGAGCTTCCCGGCGCCACCGGCATCGCCTCTATTGGAGCTTGCATGCAAAAGTTGTGGCTCGACGAAAAGGACATAAAATATCAGGACACAGGCAGACGAAATGTAAATGTCTCCTGGTTCGGAGTAACAAGGACCCCCGAAGATGCCCCGAATACCCCCGAAGATGCCCCGGTCGTCTTTAGTTCAACTTTTCGAGAGCTTCCCGGCGCCACCGGAATCGCCTCTATCAGAGCTCGCATGCAAAAGTGGCGGCTCGCAGAAAACGGCTCAAAAGGCCGTAGGCTATTTGGATTGGATGTGGTTTTTTCTCTAGTTTTTTTAAGGTATTAAACGTCGAAATCCGAGTTCGTATGCAAAAGTTATCGCCGTTTTACTCTTCCATAATGATTTTTTGCAAAATACATCGAAATTCATGTTTCAAATTTTTCCTAACACCTAGTTTACGTAACATAACCACATCTCAAAGGATTTTATTTTTGAATTTTTTAACATTTTCTTTTAGCTTCTCCAAAACTGAAAAGGCGATCACGGGGGGGGGGGGGGGGGGTGCATGGGAGCACAAAACAGGAAACTTACCCATGGCGCACCAAAATAGTGGTGCGCCACGGGTAAGAGGTTACCCATGGCGCACCACTATTTCGGTGCGCCACGGGTAAGAGGGGTCAAATTTGGCCCCGAGACCATTATGTTGGTGGCGCATTTGAATAAGGTGCGCCACGGCTATACTCTTACCCGTGGCGCACCGAAATAGTAGTGCGCCACGGCTAAGGAGGGTGCCCCTCCGTCAGCCCAGGCTACACTTTGCCGTGGCGCACCACTATTTTGGTGCGCCACGGGTAATGTCCTATGCGTGGCGCATCTGTGTCTGGTGCGCCACGGCTATATACTCGTGGCACACCAAAATAGTGGTGCGCCACGGCTAAGTAATCCACCTATAAGCCTTTTCCTAGTAGTGAAATGTAAACATCTCCTGGTTCGGAGTAACAAGGACCCCCGAAGATGCCCCGAAGACCCCCGAAGATGCCCCGGTCGTCTTTTGTTCAACTTTTCTAGAGCTTCCCGGCGCCACCGGAATCGCCTCTATCGGAGCTCGCATGCAAAAGTTGCTGCTCACAGAAAAGTACATAAAATATCAGGACACAGGCGGACGAAATGTAAATGTCTCCTGGTTCGGAGTAACAAGGACCCCCGAAGATGCCCCGGTCGTCTTTAGTTCAACTTTTCGAGAGCTTCCCGGCGCCACCGGAATCGCCTCTATCGGAGCTCGCATGCAAAAGTTGTGGCTCGACGAAAAGGACATAAAATATCAGGACACAGGCGGACGAAATGTAAATGTCTCCTGGTTCGGAGTAACAAGGACCCCCGAAGATGCCCCGGTCGTCTTTTGTTCAACTTTTCGAGAGCTTCCCGGCGCCACCGGCATCGCCTCTATTGGAGCTTGCATGCAAAAGTTGTGGCTCGACGAAAAGGACATAAAATATCAGGACACAGGCAGACGAAATGTAAATGTCTCCTGGTTCGGAGTAACAAGGACCCCCGAAGATGCCCCGAATACCCCCGAAGATGCCCCGGTCGTCTTTAGTTCAACTTTTCGAGAGCTTCCCGGCGCCACCGGAATCGCCTCTATCAGAGCTCGCATGCAAAAGTGGCGGCTCGCAGAAAACGGCTCAAAAGGCCGTAGGCTATTTGGATTGGATGTGGTTTTTTCTCTAGTTTTTTTTAAGGTATTAAACGTCGAAATCCGAGTTCGTATGCAAAAGTTATCGCCGTTTTACTCTTCCATAATGATTTTTTGCAAAATACATCGAAATTCATGTTTCAAATTTTTCCTAACACCTAGTTTACGTAACATAACCACATCTCAAAGGATTTTATTTTTGAATTTTTTAACATTTTCTTTTAGCTTCTCCAAAACTGAAAAGGCGATCACGGGGGGGGGGGGGGTGCATGGGAGCACAAAACAGGAAACTTACCCATGGCGCACCAAAATAGTGGTGCGCCACGGGTAAGAGGTTACCCATGGCGCACCACTATTTCGGTGCGCCACGGGTAAGAGGGGTCAAATTTTGGCCCCGAGACCATTATGTTGGTGGCGCATTTGAATAAGGTGCGCCACGGCTATACTCTTACCCGTGGCGCACCGAAATAGTAGTGCGCCACGGCTAAGGAGGGTGCCCCTCCGTCAGCCCAGGCTACACTTTGCCGTGGCGCACCACTATTTTGGTGCGCCACGGGTAATGTCCTATGCGTGGCGCATCTGTGTCTGGTGCGCCACGGCTATATACTCGTGGCACACCAAAATAGTGGTGCGCCACGGCTAAGTAATCCACCTATAAGCCTTTTCCTAGTAGTGAAATGTAAACATCTCCTGGTTCGGAGTAACAAGGACCCCCGAAGATGCCCCGAAGACCCCCGAAGATGCCCCGGTCGTCTTTTGTTCAACTTTTCTAGAGCTTCCCGGCGCCACCGGAATCGCCTCTATCGGAGCTCGCATGCAAAAGTTGCTGCTCACAGAAAAGTACATAAAATATCAGGACACAGGCGGACGAAATGTAAATGTCTCCTGGTTCGGAGTAACAAGGACCCCCGAAGATGCCCCGGTCGTCTTTAGTTCAACTTTTCGAGAGCTTCCCGGCGCCACCGGAATCGCCTCTATCGGAGCTCGCATGCAAAAGTTGTGGCTCGACGAAAAGGACATAAAATATCAGGACACAGGCGGACGAAATGTAAATGTCTCCTGGTTCGGAGTAACAAGGACCCCCGAAGATGCCCCGGTCGTCTTTTGTTCAACTTTTCGAGAGCTTCCCGGCGCCACCGGCATCGCCTCTATTGGAGCTTGCATGCAAAAGTTGTGGCTCGACGAAAAGGACATAAAATATCAGGACACAGGCAGACGAAATGTAAATGTCTCCTGGTTCGGAGTAACAAGGACCCCCGAAGATGCCCCGAATACCCCCGAAGATGCCCCGGTCGTCTTTAGTTCAACTTTTCGAGAGCTTCCCGGCGCCACCGGAATCGCCTCTATCAGAGCTCGCATGCAAAAGTGGCGGCTCGCAGAAAACGGCTCAAAAGGCCGTAGGCTATTTGGATTGGATGTGGTTTTTTCTCTAGTTTTTTTTAAGGTATTAAACGTCGAAATCCGAGTTCGTATGCAAAAGTTATCGCCGTTTTACTCTTCCATAATGATTTTTTGCAAAATACATCGAAATTCATGTTTCAAATTTTTCCTAACACCTAGTTTACGTAACATAACCACATCTCAAAGGATTTTATTTTTTGAATTTTTTAACATTTTCTTTTAGCTTCTCCAAAATTGAAAAGGCGATCACGGGGGGGGGGGGGGTGCATGGGAGCACAAAACAGGAAACTTACCCATGGCGCACCAAAATAGTGGTGCGCCACGGGTAAGAGGTTACCATGGCGCACCACTATTTCGGTGCGCCACGGGTAAGAGGGGTCAAATTTTGGCCCCGAGACCATTATGTTGGTGGCGCATTTGAATAAGGTGCGCCACGGCTATACTCTTACCCGTGGCGCACCGAAATAGTAGTGCGCCACGGCTAAGGAGGGTGCCCCTCCGTCAGCCCAGGCTACACTTTGCCGTGGCGCACCACTATTTTGGTGCGCCACGGGTAATGTCCTATGCGTGGCGCATCTGTGTCTGGTGCGCCACGGCTATATACTCGTGGCACACCAAAATAGTGGTGCGCCACGGCTAAGTAATCCACCTATAAGCCTTTTCCTAGTAGTGAAATGTAAACATCTCCTGGTTCGGAGTAACAAGGACCCCCGAAGATGCCCCGAAGACCCCCGAAGATGCCCCGGTCGTCTTTTGTTCAACTTTTCTAGAGCTTCCCGGCGCCACCGGAATCGCCTCTATCGGAGCTCGCATGCAAAAGTTGCTGCTCACAGAAAAGTACATAAAATATCAGGACACAGGCGGACGAAATGTAAATGTCTCCTGGTTCGGAGTAACAAGGACCCCCGAAGATGCCCCGGTCGTCTTTAGTTCAACTTTTCGAGAGCTTCCCGGCGCCACCGGAATCGCCTCTATCGGAGCTCGCATGCAAAAGTTGTGGCTCGACGAAAAGGACATAAAATATCAGGACACAGGCGGACGGAATGTAAATGTCTCCTGGTTCGGAGTAACAAGGACCCCCGAAGATGCCCCGGTCGTCTTTTGTTCAACTTTTCGAGAGCTTCCCGGCGCCACCGGCATCGCCTCTATTGGAGCTTGCATGCAAAAGTTGTGGCTCGACGAAAAGGACATAAAATATCAGGACACAGGCAGACGAAATGTAAATGTCTCCTGGTTCGGAGTAACAAGGACCCCCGAAGATGCCCCGAATACCCCCGAAGATGCCCCGGTCGTCTTTAGTTCAACTTTTCGAGAGCTTCCCGGCGCCACCGGAATCGCCTCTATCAGAGCTCGCATGCAAAAGTTGTGGCTCGACGAAAAGGACATAAAATATCAGGACACAGGCGGACGGAATGTAAATGTCTCCTGGTTCGGAGTAACAAGGACCCCCGAAGATGCCCCGAATACCCCCGAAGATGCCCCGGTCGTCTTTAGTTCAACTTTTCGAGAGCTTCCCGGCGCCACCGGAATCGCCTCTATCAGAGCTCGCATGCAAAAGTGGCGGCTCGCAGAAAACGGCTCAAAAGGCCGTATGCTATTTGGATTGGATGTGGTTTTTTCTCTAGTTTTTTTTAAGGTATTAAACGTCGAAATCCGAGTTCGTATGCAAAAGTTATCGCCGTTTTACTCTTCCATAATGATTTTTTGCAAAATACATCGAAATTCATGTTTCAAATTTTTCCTAACACCTAGTTTACGTAACATAACCACATCTCAAAGGATTTTATTTTTTGAATTTTTTAACATTTTCTTTTAGCTTCTCCAAAACTGAAAAGGCGATCACGGGGGGGGGGGGGGGTGCATGGGAGCACAAAACAGGAAACTTACCCATGGCGCACCAAAATAGTGGTGCGCCACGGGTAAGAGGTTACCCATGGCGCACCACTATTTCGGTGCGCCACGGGTAAGAGGGGTCAAAATTTGGCCCCGAGACCATTATGTTGGTGGCGCATTTGAATAAGGTGCGCCACGGCTATACTCTTACCCGTGGCGCACCGAAATAGTAGTGCGCCACGGCTAAGGAGGGTGCCCCTCCGTCAGCCCAGGCTACACTTTGCCGTGGCGCACCACTATTTTGGTGCGCCACGGGTAATGTCCTATGCGTGGCGCATCTGTGTCTGGTGCGCCACGGCTATATACTCGTGGCACACCAAAATAGTGGTGCGCCACGGCTAAGTAATCCACCTATAAGCCTTTTCCTAGTAGTGAAATGTAAACATCTCCTGGTTCGGAGTAACAAGGACCCCCGAAGATGCCCCGAAGACCCCCGAAGATGCCCCGGTCGTCTTTTGTTCAACTTTTCGAGAGCTTCCCGGCGCCACCGGAATCGCCTCTATCGGAGCTCGCATGCAAAAGTTGCGGCTCACAGAAAAGTACATAAAATATCAGGACACAGGCGGACGAAATGTAAATGTCTCCTGATTCGGAGTAACAAGGACCCCCGAAGATGCCCCGGTCGTCTTTAGTTCAACTTTTCGAGAGCTTCCCGGCGCCACCGGAATCGCCTCTATCGGAGCTCGCATGCAAAAGTTGTGGCTCGACGAAAAGGACATAAAATATCAGGACACAGGCGGACGAAATGTAAATGTCTCCTGGTTCGGAGTAACAAGGACCCCCGAAGATGCCCCGGTCGTCTTTTGTTCAACTTTTCGAGAGCTTCCCGGCGCCACCGGCATCGCCTCTGTTGGAGCTTGCATGGAAAAGTTGTGGCTCGACGAAAAGGACATAAAATATCAGGACACAGGCAGACGAAATGTAAATGTCTCCTGGTTCGGAGTAACAAGGACCCCCGAAGATGCCCCGAATACCCCCGAAGATGCCCCGGTCGTCTTTAGTTCAACTTTTCGAGAGCTTCCCGGCGCCACCGGAATCGCCTCTATCAGAGCTCGCATGCAAAAGTTGTGGCTCGACGAAAAGGACATAAATATCAGGACACAGTCGGACGGAATGTAAATGTCTCCTGGTTCGGAGTAACAAGGACCCCCGAAGATGCCCCGAATACCCCCGAAGATGCCCCGGTCGTCTTTAGTTCACTTTTCGAGAGCTTCCCGGCGCCAACCGGAATCGCCTCTATCAGAGCTCGCATGCAAAAGTGGCGGCTCGCAGAAAACGGCTCAAAAGGCCGTATGCTATTTGGATTGGATGTGGTTTTTTCTCTAGTTTTTTTTAAGGTATTAAACGTCGAAATCCGAGTTCGTATGCAAAAGTTATCGCCGTTTTACTCTTCCATAATGATTTTTTGCAAAATACATCGAAATTCATGTTCAAATTTTTCCTAACACCTAGTTTACGTAACATAACCACATCTCAAAGGATTTTATTTTTTGAATTTTTAACATTTTCTTTTAGCTTCTCCAAAACTGAAAAGGCGATCACGGGGGGGGGGGGGGGGGTGCATGGGAGCACAAAACAGGAAACTTACCCATGGCGCACCAAAATAGTGGTGCGCCACGGGTAAGAGGTTACCCATGGCGCACCACTATTTCGGTGCGCCACGGGTAAGAGGGGTCAAAATTTGGCCCCGAGACCATTATGTTGGTGGCGCATTTGAATAAGGTGCGCCACGGCTATACTCTTACCCGTGGCGCACCGAAATAGTAGTGCGCCACGGCTAAGGAGGGTGCCCCTCCGTCAGCCCAGGCTACACTTTGCCGTGGCGCACCACTATTTTGGTGCGCCACGGGTAATGTCCTATGCGTGGCGCATCTGTGTCTGGTGCGCCACGGCTATATACTCGTGGCACACCAAAATAGTGGTGCGCCACGGCTAAGTAATCCACCTATAAGCCTTTTCCTAGTAGTGAAATGTAACATCTCCTGGTTCGGAGTAACAAGGACCCCCGAAGATGCCCCGAAGACCCCCGAAGATGCCCCGGTCGTCTTTTGTTCAACTTTTCGAGAGCTTCCCGGCGCCACCGGAATCGCCTCTATCGGAGCTTGCATGCAAAAGTTGTGGCTCGACAGAAAAGGACATAAAATATCAGGACACAGGCGGACGAAATGTAAATGTCTCCTGGTTCGGAGTAACAAGGACCCCCGAAGATGCCCCGAATACCCCCGAAGATGCCCCGGTCGTCTTTAGTTCAACTTTTCGAGAGCTTCCCGGCGCCACCGGAATCGCCTCTATCGGAGCTTGCATGCAAAAGTTGTGGCTCGACGAAAAGGACATAAAATATCAGGACACAGGCGGACGAAATGTAAATGTCTCCTGGTTCGGAGTAACAAGGACCCCCGAAGATGCCCCGAATACCCCCGAAGATGCCCCGGTCGTCTTTTGTTCAACTTTTCGAGAGCTTCCCGGCGCCACCGGAATCGCCTCTATCGGAGCTTGCATGCAAAAGTTGTGGCTCGACGAAAAGGACATAAAATATCAGGACACAGGCGGACGAAATGTAAATGTCTCCTGGTTCGGAGTAACAAGGACCCCCGAAGATGCCCCGAATACCCCCGAAGATGCCCCGGTCGTCTTTAGTTCAACTTTTCGAGAGCTTCCCGGCGCCACCGGAATCGCCTCTATCGGAGCTCGCATGCAAAAGTTGTGGCTCGACGAAAAGGACATAAAATATCAGGACACAGGCGGACGAAATGTAAATGTCTCCTGGTTCGGAGTAACAAGGACCCCCGAAGATGCCCCGAATACCCCCGAAGATGCCCCGGTCGTCTTTAGTTCAACTTTTCGAGAGCTTCCCGGCGCCACCGGAATCGCCTCTATCGGAGCTCGCATGCAAAAGTTGTGGCTCGACGAAAAGGACATAAAATATCAGGACACAGGCGGACGAAATGTAAATGTCTCCTGGTTCGGAGTAACAAGGACCCCCGAAGATGCCCCGAATACCCCCGAAGATGCCCCGGTCGTCTTTAGTTCAACTTTTCGAGAGCTTCCCGGCGCCACCGGAATCGCCTCTATCGGAGCTTGCATGCAAAAGTTGCGGCTCGCAGAAAAGTACATAAAATATCAGGACACACGCGGACGAAATGTAAATGTCTCCTGGTTCGGAGTAACAAGGACCCCCGAAGATGCCCCGAAGACCCCCGAAGATGCCCCGGTCGTCTTTTGTTCAACTTTTCGAGAGCTTCCCGGCGCCACCGGAATCGCCTCTATCGGAGCTTGCATGCAAAAGTTGCGGCTCGCAGAAAAGTACATAAAATATCAGGACACAGGCGGACGAAATGTAAATGTCTCCTGGTTCGGAGTAACAAGGACCCCCGAAGATGCCCCGAATACCCCCGAAGATGCCCCGGTCGTCTTTAGTTCAACTTTTCGAGAGCTTCCCGGCGCCACCGGAATCGCCTCTATCGGAGCTCGCATGCAAAAGTTGTGGCTCGACGAAAAGGACATAAAATATCAGGACACAGGCGGACGAAATGTAAATGTCTCCTGGTTCGGAGTAACAAGGACCCCCGAAGATGCCCCGAATACCCCCGAAGATGCCCCGGTCGTCTTTAGTTCAACTTTTCGAGAGCTTCCCGGCGCCACCGGAATCGCCTCTATCGGAGCTTGCATGCAAAAGTTGTGGCTCGACGAAAAGGACATAAAATATCAGGACACAGGCGGACGAAATGTAAATGTCTCCTGGTTCGGAGTAACAAGGACCCCCGAAGATGCCCCGAATACCCCCGAAGATGCCCCGGTCGTCTTTAGTTCAACTTTTCGAGAGCTTCCCGGCGCCACCGGAATCGCCTCTATCGGAGCTTGCATGCAAAAGTTGTGGCTCGACGAAAAGGACATAAAATATCAGGACACAGGCGGACGAAATGTAAATGTCTCCTGGTTCGGAGTAACAAGGACCCCCGAAGATGCCCCGAATACCCCCGAAGATGCCCCGGTCGTCTTTAGTTCAACTTTTCGAGAGCTTCCCGGCGCCACCGGAATCGCCTCTATCGGAGCTCGCATGCAAAAGTTGTGGCTCGACGAAAAGGACATAAAATATCAGGACACAGGCGGACGAAATGTAAATGTCTCCTGGTTCGGAGTAACAAGGACCCCCGAAGATGCCCCGAATACCCCCGAAGATGCCCCGGTCGTCTTTAGTTCAACTTTTCGAGAGCTTCCCGGCGCCACCGGAATCGCCTCTATCGGAGCTTGCATGCAAAAGTTGCTGGCTCGCAGAAAAGTACATAAAATATCAGGACACACGCGGACGAAATGTAAATGTCTCCTGGTTCGGAGTAACAAGGACCCCCGAAGATGCCCCGAAGACCCCCGAAGATGCCCCGGTCGTCTTTTGTTCAACTTTTCGAGAGCTTCCCGGCGCCACCGGAATCGCCTCTATCGGAGCTCGCATGCAAAAGTTGTGGCTCGACGAAAAGGACATAAAATATCAGGACACAGGCGGACGAAATGTAAATGTCTCCTGGTTCGGAGTAACAAGGACCCCCGAAGATGCCCCGAATACCCCCGAAGATGCCCCGGTCGTCTTTGTTCAACTTTTCGAGAGCTTCCCGGCGCCACCGGCATCGCCTCTATCGGAGCTCGCATGCAAAAGTTGTGGCTCGACGAAAAGGACATAAAATATCAGGACACAGGCGGACGAAATGTAAATGTCTCCTGGTTCGGAGTAACAAGGACCCCCGAAGATGCCCCGAATACCCCCGAAGATGCCCCGGTCGTCTTTAGTTCAACTTTTCGAGAGCTTCCCGGCGCCACCGGAATCGCCTCTATCGGAGCTCGCATGCAAAAGTTGTGGCTCGACGAAAAGGACATAAAATATCAGGACACAGGCGGACGAAATGTAAATGTCTCCTGGTTCGGAGTAACAAGGACCCCCGAAGATGCCCCGAAGACCCCCGAAGATGCCCCGGTCGTCTTTTGTTCAACTTTTCGAGAGCTTCCCGGCGCCACCGGAATCGCCTCTATCGGAGCTTGCATGCAAAAGTTGTGGCTCGACGAAAAGGACATAAAATATCAGGACACAGGCGGACGAAATGTAAATGTCTCCTGGTTCGAGTAACAAGGACCCCCGAAGATGCCCCGAATACCCCGAAGATGCCCCGGTCGTCTTTAGTTCAACTTTTCGAGAGCTTCCCGGCGCCACCGGAATCGCCTCTATCGGAGCTCGCATGCAAAAGTTGTGGCTCGACGAAAAGGACATAAAATATCAGGACACAGGCGGACGAAATGTAAATGTCTCCTGGTTCGGAGTAACAAGGACCCCCGAAGATGCCCCGAATACCCCCGAAGATGCCCCGGTCGTCTTTAGTTCAACTTTTCGAGAGCTTCCCGGCGCCACCGGAATCGCCTCTATCGGAGCTTGCATGCAAAAGTTGTGGCTCGACGAAAAGGACATAAAATATCAGGACACAGGCGGACGAAATGTAAATGTCTCCTGGTTCGGAGTAACAAGGACCCCCGAAGATGCCCCGAATACCCCCGAAGATGCCCCGGTCGTCTTTGTTCAACTTTTCGAGAGCTTCCCGGCGCCACCGGAATCGCCTCTATCGGAGCTCGCAG